>JBBPCW010000006.1:10205763-10225833 GCA_037974425.1 Phenacogrammus interruptus
AAAGAAAGAAAGAAAGACAGAAAGACAGAAAGAAAGACAGAAAGAAAGACAAAGAAAGACAAAAAATAGAAACAACAGACCAAATAAGGAAATAAGGAAGCAAGCTCAAATATATCCAAAGAATTATGATGCACTTTCAAATTGAAGCACGCCAATCATAGTAGACCTTTCACTAAACCCCCAAAATACTGCCTAATATTGTTCAACTCTATCTAGTGACTGAAGCTATACCCAAACATCCCTGTCATGCCTGTGAGGTCATTTTGAATTAGATTTAAATCTCTAATGCACATATTTATGTACTCTGCAGTAAAGGAACCACCCTGCTCTCTTGTATTTAATCTACATAAGCAATACATTTTTATTCCAAGTAGTGCTGGAGCATTTACAAATTATAATCAGTAAAAATAACAGTGCTGTTCTTTGGACAGCGGCAACATGCACACTGGTCCAAAAGTTTCAGAAGTTTGTTCATTAAAAATAATACTTAAGTACATGTAAAGCCAAATCAACTCAAGTAGAAACGTCAACAGGAATATTGTACAAAGTATTTCTCTATTTGCGCTCAAGTACAAGATTTGTTTCTCATCCAAAACTGCAAGCAAGTACAAATTGCAAGCAGAAAGGATGGAAAAACAATAAGAAAGGAGGGAAGCAAAGATAAACAAAAGTAAATTAAGAAAGGAGGGGTGGAAGGATAAACAAAAAGAAATGAAAGAAAGAGAAGGATAAGCAAAAAGAAATGAAGGAAGAACAGAAAGAAATTAAAGAAAGGAAGGACAGAGTAGTTATGGAGAATATGTCAGCCCGGGTATATTTCTCCACCTGGGCCTTCTGCACAGGACTAATGAATCTGTAATTGCAATATATTCTTCACTGCTCTGCATTCTCCTCTCTAACAGGCTAGATTTCTCTTCCCCCAGTTACCATGCCATTCTCCCCCTAGTGTGTTCCTCTTCACTGACAAGCACCCTGGGGACCGCAGCTATTCTCTGAGGTGCCCTCACTGACTAAACATCCACTAATGTTAATGGACACGTGAGCAGATTCCTCGAATAAGCTCATTAAAGAGCACCAATTAGGCACCAGGCTACTTTTGTTTTGTGCCCAGTAACCAAGGAGAATGTGTTTCAGGCAGGACTATGTTAAATTAAAGGTGTCGTTAACTTCTCCCCCTTTCCTCCAACTGAATATCTACTGCAAATGTCGTGGAATGAAAGACATCCCTTCATTCATCATTGTACCACTAATAATACAGTACAATTCAACAAGTCTCTGATGCATGCAGTAGCAATATATTGCTGCATTATATCCGATCACTGCTACAGACTGGACCACAAATACATTTTGACAAGATACACTTTATGAAATCATCAACTAAAGAGAAAAAAAGAAAAGGGAAAATGGTGCAAGATTTGATTAAATCTGCCTTTTGGGCTAAAGCTTTTTGCCTTCAGCACATCAGGGAACTTGGTGTGCTGTGAGCAGGATATGAAACCTGTTTTTGCCCTGTAATGTGTCCTTGGGGGAGATTAGATCACTGATGGTGACTTCACCTCACGCACTGATGTCATTCACAATGCCAACATGGTCCTTGGAGAAAAGATAGGCCATCGGTCGTATCTCATTGTGCCAATAATCTGCTCATTAAATGAATCATTTTGCTGGAATCATGTACATAATCGCCAATTAGCCGCAGTGTTTGAGATGTACCTTCGTTCAACCTTTCAACTGCGCTGCATCTAAATTTCACAATCGAGATAAGTGTTGGGCACATAATGGAAACGAATCAAGTGCTAACATCAAACGGCGTCTGTAAGCTTTGCAAAATGAGAGAAACAAAAGAAAAAGAATGGGTAGAAACACGGAGTGAGGTCATCTACCCTTTTTCTTTATTTCCAGCAGAAGAAAAAACATAAAGTGTTGAATAAAGTATGATCCTAACGATCCAAATAACATTAATGTTTCATATTTCAGTTGCGACTGTGGTGTAATACAAAAGCGTGTATGTGCCTTTTAACTAGACACTCACGGTGTGGTAATAAATATGAAGAGCAGAAAAGATGTTCTAAAAGCCTCATTTATGTGGTCTCACCAGAGCACTGAGGCTATCTAAAATCATGTTGAGCAAAGGCTCATTTTCACCTGCAGAGAAAAGCACTTTAGCATTCTCCCGATGTGTGCCTGTGAGGTTGAACCTAAGTAAAATCACAACTTTGAGCCTTTATCCAGCTGACCTTTCCAAGACATTGCTGCTGCAGTGGTCATACTGCAAGGCCATGAGGCTCCAAGGTTGTGTAATGTAGGCTCTCAGTGCTTTCTCACACATAATGACTAAAGGGATCCTCTTTAGACTCTCTGTATAATTAAACTACTCCGTCCAGCAGTCATTTACTCTAAGGGAACTGTAAAGATGAATTAAATTGTATAGTTAAGGGGCTTCTGAAAGGAACAGCAAACAGAGCCGTGTGGTCAGAGCCTTGACTGCAGAGAGGACAACAACTTGTAGAACCTCAACAGTAGTCAGTCGTTTATTGGGCTATTTTAATTTTTAATTGGTTTAAGGAGCCTGGGAGGCATCATTCCTCTAAACACAACTTCATTGCCTTTCCTTCTCCCCACAGAAGGGAAAATACAAGGGAATAAATATTCAAATATGTTATAGCTAAGGAATAGCTATCTGTTCCTTAACTGCTGGCGCTATATTTCAGTCTTGCATGTTCAAATAATGCTGCATTCATCAGAAGGTTTTTCATCTAAAATTATAAACGAGTAATTATGATGGATGCTTTCTGAAAAATATTTCCAACACACAGAAAACGAAAGCATGGAAGTCTTAAGGATAAGTATCCTACTTTTGATTCACTATTCTGTAAAATGTGCATCAAATGGAAATTAAATTAAAAAGATATGTCCAATTAGTCCTTGTTACATTTTGTGCAGCTGCATAACAAAAATCCTTGTATCGCAAATTTCTATTCAGAGCAAAATCTTGAATCCTCACAATATTGCCAATAAAAGATGGAGACCAAGAACCTCTATGAAAGATTTTTTATATCATAATTATTCATCATAATTATTCTTATACAGTTATATGAGTAACATTATTTTCTATGAACTTTAACAATACGGAATCACTGGCAAGTCATTTATTGTACAAACGAATTTTATTTTTATTAACTAATAGATGCTCAACAGAATTACATACAATATTGCAACATTACATTCTGACTACTGGCGAGGCGGCTGGTACTGACAGGTTTACAGCCTAATTTTATCAATTGTATAGTAAAGACTTAATTCCCTGTCTATCTGACGTGTGCATGTAGTCCTTTGGGAATTGGCAAATGGCTTTCTCCCTCCAACTTTATCTCGAGCATTAATTTCTCTTATCCTCAAGACGGGTAAAGACCCAAAGAATTGTCAAAGCTATAGGCCATCCTTAATTAAACGTGATGCAAAAATATTAGCCAAGGTCGTGGCTAAGATGCTGGATGAAGTAATAGCAATGTTGGCTCACGATGATCAGGTCAATTTTATACGTCAATGTAATTCTGCAGATAACATTAGAATGTTCATCAGCATTTTGTAGCATGTTTGGAATGAGAAGGAGCCCTCAGACGCCACATCACTAGATGCTGAGAAGGCATTCGACCATGTACAGTAGAGCTATCTGTTTCTGACTCAAAAAGCCTTTGGATTTAGTCATGTATTTGCTTTCTATGTACCTAACCCATGGCTGCATTTTTTTAACAAACGGAATTATCTCACCATGCTGTGATCTAGCACAGGGACTCAAGTGTGCCCCCAGACTCCCCTTTTATTTCCACTGTCTTTAGAACCTCTTGTGGTAGCTGTTTGACAGAATCCAGACTTTACTGTAATGAAAATTGCCCCAACTACCCACAAACAAATGCTTCCTGCCAAGGATATTTTAATGTTAATATCAAACCCTGAGAAATCAGTGAAATGCCCCTCAGCAACTATTGACTATTTCACTAAATTTTCAGGATATAGGATATATTCGTCTAAACTCTTTCACTGTCATGCCACGGCCCCAAAATACTTCCTATGGCACCAGAGGGTATAACATATCTATATCTATATATACACAAACCTCCAAAAACCTATTCCCTCCCCAACAGGCTGATCTGGCCCAAATCACCCCCACTGATGTTTAAATTCCTTTTAAAATTCAATAGATCAAGGTGGCCTTGGTATATCTAATCTGTTGCTTTATTATTACGTTTTCTGTTTAAGACAGTTCAATTTAAAGCCCAGGGGTTACATCCCATTTCCCAATTCCTGTTGTTAAGTCTCTTGTGTGGTTTCTTTAAATAGAGTCATTTAGAGGCAAGTCTAGCATATAGTCAAAATATTTCCTAGATTTGTTTTTGTAGAAGTCTTGGTTGCAGTGTGGCATTGCGATAGTGAGAGATCTGTATGATAGGAGTCGTTCAAAGCTATCTGCCATGAATATAGAAGCCCCTCTAGCCAGATTTAGAGGTACGCCCAAGTCTGCAATTTTTTCCCCACATTTTTGGGCTATAAAACAGGCAGAGGGTCAAGAACGATTTCTTTTTCAACCACTTGTGGAGATTTACATTTGTAAATTGTTGGATATACTGCAAAATTGTATCAAGTGAAATTCAGACCAGACATATTCCATTTTAAATTATCAATCTGTTTTATTGCACCCGATTTAAGCTGTTTAAAACTAATTTGAAGAATAGTCCTGACTGCTGGCAGTGCCCTGCCAGGGGCCACATAATTTGCTCTCTATGGGAATGCCCTGTGATTAAGGACCTTTTGGCTGCAAACATATAAAAATACTGAAACAACAGTTGGTTTATAGTACCCTTACTTTTGCAGTTTGTATGTGCCTGATGATACCAGCCTGCTTGTTTGTGATTCTAGGTGGATTCAGACAGCTCTTATGGTGGGCAGCAAACTGTCGATAGGGCAGTAGGCCTTATCCCAAGCCCCCACTATATGTGCAAGGTACCAGCTGTTAAAGTGAAATGGCCTCCAATGAGAGACTTTTTTCAGGCCAAGGGGAAAACCTAATGAGAGTAACAAGAGGTGGCAGAAGTTCCTGGATCACACTAGGGGAAAAGAAAACATGATTAACTCACACCCTTCCTTCCACTAATTATGTTGTTATTACAAAATATCAATCTAGATTTATCCAAAAGTACAGATTTTTACACATGTCAAGATGCTGGCATTCCATTAGAGTTTATTTTGCTTTTTATGTTTACCTTACTGTTTAGTTTGCAGTGAATTTATTATTGAGATCAATTCTGAATGTTTAAATTACTGTTGATTGTGTAGCTAGAAGCCTTGTACAATCACAATAAAAAAAAACAAACTTTATGGATGTCATTATGTAATTCACTCTGCATCCATTTGAAATGCCAATGAGATTTGTAAAGTGGGGGAACGTTTGAGAACACTGCGGAGATTTTTTTTTTTAAAAGTCATGTGACGGTGACTGCCAGAATATTGAAGTTTCCTTTCCTCCATGATACAGCAAATTTACCACTTTTGGGACAAATAAAGGTTAATTTTATCGTATTTGATCTTATTTTATAACAATTCATTTTACTCTGCTGTTAATATCAATATCAAGACTAGTTGCCACTAATTGTCTTTATGGGCACCTACATGCAGAGTTCAGTTACATCTCAGATCCAACACACCAGAACCAGCTATCCACAGCTTTCTAATGTGGCAGACTGAGGCGGGAGCTAAGCTTTGCAGGAAGGCAGATCTTCAGTTTTGCTGTATGCTTCTTTCCTCACCACTCCTATTCTCACTTGACAGCAGAGTGATGCCTTTGGCAGCACGGGAGATGGGGCATCATATCTGCTAGAAGTCCATGTTCTAGCAGAAAAACCTCAACATGAGATGAAATTATCCATGTCAGAGAGGCATCACATTATATGACAAGCGGCTGGAGGGGAGCTTGAGAAATTAACGTAGGCCCTGATATTGACATTATTCAGGGAAAGCCCCAAGGCAAAAATATTCGCCGAGAAACAATAAGCCTCATGTTGGATCCCATAGCTCAGCCCATGAGGAAACAATCGGCGTAATTGAAATAAATAAACTCGGCAGGAAAAAAAATACTAATACTTTTCACCACAGCCTAACCGGGTTATCTCCTCCTGTAAAAATCCCCCTCCTTTCGAACCTTCACATAAATTATTTAAATAAATGTAGGAGAGGAGTCATTTGCATATAGATAAAAGTCAGTTTAATATTGTAAATTACCTTTTTATGCAGCAATCTAGAGGATTTTGCTTTAATCTCTGAATAAACGTGTCTTTGTGATTTCTCATGAACCTGCAGAGGGGTGTGCCGGGTAGGTGGGATGCTGTGTGTGTGTGTGTGTGTGTGATGGGGGGGTTATTGCAGGGAAAGGATGAAGATATCGCAGAGAAAGGTTTCCTATTCATCCAGTGCCTCCCTGTAATTAATAGATTATTTACACATGCACACTCCTGTCATTCTCTCCCTGGGCATCTCATTAGTGCTCTGACCTCTCCGCCCGGCAACAGTGCTGCCTCCCTGACCACAGCCAGCCTTCCATCAGCTGGCTGCCGGGGAGAGGGAGGGACAGAGGGATAGAGGGAGGGAGAGGAGAGGATGAACCCACTGCTCCCTAATGCTGAGGCCTGCTTTCAGGATTAGCATGTACAGCGTCATGCTCTAACTACAGGCCATGGAAAAGTGCAATGGGCATGGACCCTCCCAAGAGAAGCTTCCTACTTCTTAAAGGTAATGCTACTTACAGGTGCTTTGGATTCTGATGCTTTTGGATCTGCTCAGAAGGAGACGGAAAAATTGTAAAGGTTTAGGAATTGATCTAATTTTAGGCTTAATGCATGTGAGACTTGGGATTTAGCCACATTATGGGATACTCCCGACTGTTGCAGTCACTACATAGATGCTCTTTCTGGTAGAAAATGTAAAAGATGCAAGAAACATAAAGTTGGCATAAAAAACATAACATAATGTTGCATTATCTTTGTGTCATGTTTCATCATTTCAAAGCACTCATTTTCATTTGACTTTATAATGATTTTTTATGATGTTAATTTGATTATCAGTTTTATATAAAACAGGCCATATAAAGCAAGTGCTGCCACAACATTGCACAAAAAGTCCAGATAAAACAAAAAGTGAAAAATTCATTTCAAGGTTGGACGAGATAAAAATGTAGAATCTCATGAAACCACAATTTAGCATAATGCTAACAGGCTAAGCTAATAATATATACAGTTCATTATTAATGTGGGATGTTTTTGAATGATTCACTATATAACTTCAATATACAAAGTAGTAACACATTATCTAAAAGTCAAGATTCAACTGTTTGTGTGAAGGTTAGGTCTATATCCTCCTGAGAACCAAAGAAAAAAGGGTCTTACTATTTCCTATTTGTGTGTGATTTCCTGTCTATTTGGGTCTAAAAAAACAACATATAACATAAAACAACAATTTCTTCAAACATATGTTCTATTTTAATTTCCCAGCTATCCACTGTAGAGGACAACAGGACGATTTCCGTGTGAAAATAGAACTGAACTGAACATACACACAAGACAATATAAAAAAAAAAAAAACACCTGTATAATATTGTGTAGGTCCCCCTAGTACCACTAAAACAGATCTGAGCTATCAAGACATGTACTCCACAAGTCCTCTGAAGGTGTGTGCTGAGGTTTCTGGTACCAAGATGTTAGCAGCAGATCCTTTTAATCCTGTAAGTTTGCTAGGTGGAGCCTGCAGGGGACTAATTTGCCCAGCCCATCCAGCAGATGCTCAATAGGATTGAAATCTGGGGAATTCATAGGCCAAGTGAACCTCTTGAATCCTCTAATGTTCCTCAAACCGTTCCTGAACAATTTTTGCAACATGACAGGATGCCTTATCCTGCTGAAACTTCTCGCTGACCAGGCTGTGGCTATGTGGCTATACAGTGATCTGTACAGTGTGTTAACATTTAACCCTGCCAGGGTAACATTTTCAGTAGTGTGTGCTTTTCTGTGGGATCATACCAGACTGGGTAACCATTACTCCTCACAGACATCACTGAGCCTTGGGTGTTCATGACCCTGCCACCAGTTGTACTTTCCATGGACCACTTTCTGCACTTTCTCCAAGTTCTGCATACCGGGAACACACCACAACACCTAGCCATCACAGTTTGCATATCAAAGTCACTCGTCTTCATACATTTGTCCATTTTGCCCAATACTTTTCAAGAACTGACTCTTCACTGCCTAATAATTCCCACCCATTAACAGGTGACACTGTAACAAAATAATCAATGTTCACTTTTAATGATGTGCATTTGATGACAAAAATATAAGCTTCTGATTGTAATTTAGGCCTCATATACAGTTTGAAATATAATAAGCTCGGCATTTTATGGTTAATTAAATACACTGAGTCTGCCACGCCCTGAACTCATACAATGAAAGTCACAAATATGTTAATAAATATAAGCTGAAATGGAAAAAGAGCATAAACGACCAGGCAAACGGAGAATAATTCAATAACTATGATGCATTTTGTTGTGTATGAAATCATTACTAGGAATAAAAGCATGGAAACCCTGACTGTTCTTTTCATAAACGATATTATCTTGCACCACACATTAATACTTTATTCGATCAATGTAGCTAGGAAAGCATTTCTGGAAAGCCTGCCTTGCTTGTGCAATTTCATCTGAAATCCCCCCTATCCACCTTCCATCCTCCTCTACCCCCCACTCTCAGACTTGCTCCAGGCAAGAGGGAAGGCGAGCAGAAGCAGCGCAAGCTCATGATATTTTGCAACCCCCATGTTTGGTGACAGCGATCACCATGACGATCCCACAACATGCTGGTACACAGGGTTGAGCATGGGAGATGCTCAGCATGAGGTAGCCACAGTATAAAAAGACACAAGCATGGCTGCTCTAAAAAGGAACACGGACCAATCAATACTGCCATTATCAGGGAGCCTGAGCTGAATTAGATGTCACGGCACCTGGGGCAAAGGGGGGGATGACACACATGACTATTATAAAAGCGCATGATGGATTGAGACAGCCTGGCCCTCTAAGAAAACTCAACTGCCTGACTGGTATGCATTAGCAGCTAGTCTCCTCTGTGCACTGATGGTCATGCAGTGGACTAAGTCAATGAAATACATGAAAAAATAGGGTCTGAATGTCTATAAAAGGAAAGGAAGAGAGTTAAGAGGCTGTGTTGGATGGTTGAATGGAAGCGTGGCAGCAGTGACTGCCTAGTGACAAAAACACAGTGTCAACAGGCCTTATTTGGATCCGCCGTAACTTTAAAACGACCTGCCTAATATTATGTAGGTCTCTCTCGTACCACTAAGACACAAAGACGTTAACAAGCAGATCATTTAAGGCTTGGATGTTATGAGGTGGGCTCTCCATGGATCAGAATAGTTTGTCCAGCACAACCCAAGTAGGTGGTTTGTGTCAAAGTAACATCATTATGAACGACAGGATCCAACGTTTCCCAGCAGATAATTGGCCACAGCATCACACCGCCTCCACTGTCTACTGATTTATGATCCTGTTCAGATATGCATGTGTCTACTGTAGGTGCTTTTGGGGTGGACTGTGATCAGCAGGGGTGTTTTAACCATTCTGTAGCCATCTACACAGCATGCTATGATACCCTTCTATCAAAGCCAGTGGTAACCATTTTTCAGCAATTTGGGCTACAGCCACTCTTGTGTGAGATTGGACCAGAAAAGCTAACCTTCACTCCCCATTCGCATCAATGGGTTTGGGTGCTCACAGTCTTGCTGTCTGGTTCACCTCTTTTGGTAGCTACTAACCACTGCATAGTGGGAACACCACTACCTACTGTTTTGAAGGTGCTCTGACCGAGTAATCTAGCCATCAAAATTTGGCCCTCAAAGTTGCACAGACCCTTATGCTTTCTCAGTTTTCTTGGTCCACATTTACCTTCTCCACCCATTGACAGGTGCCATTGTAATGAAAAACTTCACCTGTCAATGGTTTTTATGTTGGTTTATGTGGTTGAATGGAGTAAGTAGGACAGTTTTCCTGCTGTTTTGCTTATATATTCGCTTAAAGTTTTCTGATTCTGATTATAAGATGGGATGTCATGTCTCATAATTTGTCTTGAAAGACAAAGCTTTTCTTCGACACATCTGAAATGAAAGTAACAAAATTCTTACATTAAATCAATAGTGGAAATTGTAAATTTATATTGTCACAGCCAAAACCATATATCCCATTTTTAGCTGCTCTTTAAAGTGTGTGACACGTTTGACATGAATCCACCCTCCACCAAAATATATATTTTTTTTTCTTTGGACAATATGTAGAACACGTTCATGAAAATTGATTGTTTTGTTCCTGGTGTGTGTGTAAAAGCCATTGTTTATATAACGCCCACAAGTTTTTTAATTACTCTTATTTTGAAAGTTGGTTTTTTGGTGCGGACTACTTCACCTCGCTTTATCAGGGACTTTCGCTACTGAACATACAGACTACTTTTGCTGCTCCCTGAAAAAAGAAAATGTTTCTGCTGGCACCTGTTCAGAAAAAAAGAAAACAGATTTATAAATGTCAACTTACTGTTGCTCGGAAGGTGTCTGATATGCTGTTATGATCGTAGCTCTGGACCAGGGTACCGGTGTTCTGATGATTCATGCTACCTTGTCGAAAAATGCTACGGTAACGCAAATCGATCGATTTATGCTACCCTACCAAAAAAAAAAAACGTTTATAGTTTATAGTCAGTTGAAAATGTTTGCAACCAAATGTTATTGTACTTTTGTTCATATAGCAGTACTTATAAAAGTGCACAATACGCTACAAAACTGGAAAAACACAATTTCTCCTAATACCTGAATCCAGCCTGATTCCATCCTATTTCATTGGCAGCTCTACTAGCTGCTGATAAACTAGCTGAGACTGGAGGTTAGAAAAAAAAAGACATGTAGTAGGCCTACTCACCCCCACGTTCAGCCTTTCTCCAAGTAAAGCCCTTTTCAACATTTTATTGAGCACTAGAAAGCTGTAAATGGGGAGAAGAACGCGGTGGGGGAAAATCACCTCCTTCCTTTTACTGGTGTGATGGTAGATGGATACAGATGTCTGGAGAGCGTGATTCATGATCCAGACAAGGTATTGATTTGGTCTGGGACCGTGCCCTGATTTATCGTGTCATTTTTTGTTTATAAAGGTAGATTGAGAGCACAAGTCTTTCGATTTAAGTGTGCAAAATAAAAGCAGCGTGGAGCAACAGAGCCGTCTGGCTGCGTGATGAATCGCACCATCCTAAGTCCAAACTCTGTAGCCCACAGCAGCACCGTCTTCATCACGCCCAGCCGACACGTCCATCACTCCTGCTCCAGCCAGGCCAGCACGCGCACAGCAGAAACTGCAGGAACGCTCATCAAAGATCTCTTCTCCCACAAGGAACTAATGTGTGAAAATCCAGGGAGGCATGACCAGTCTGTACTATTTTTACACATTTGCTTGCTTTGAGACAAACGTTAAGCAGGCCTACTGACTGGTGTCTTGAGATTCCAGATTACTTTGATTTGCTAATACAATGTTGCAACTTCCAGCAGATCACTTTTTGATAGAAAAAGGTGCAAATATATTTATCTTTTCTTGACCTATTGAAACGTATCGTATTTCACCCAGGCCCAAAAATTATGCAAATAAAATATTCCCAACTGTCCTTAATTTGCTGGTCAACTACTTTCAGCCAAAGTAAAAGCAGACTTTATCTATGTATGATTTATGAGAAGACTGAAGTTGACATAAAATGCACTCCACATGAGTAATTAGAAGCAGAGTAAAGACAGGAGAAAGACCGAAAGAGAAGGTGAACACAGCTACAGAAGTATTTATTCAGCATGCTACAAAGGTAAAAGCAGAGTACAAGAGTGTGAGAGAGAGAAAGAAAGAGAGGGAGGGGAAAAAAAACAAAGTCAACCCTTTCTGCTTTGTTAGAAAAAATGATCTTTTAATTGTGCCACGTCCAAACTACACCGATTGGTACATTTCTAAAGAAGGATTAAAAAAAGGCCCTAAATATGAAACTCATTTACCACCATAAATAACCTACAGTCCATTTGTGTCAGATATATCTCCATAGTTTTGGAAGAAAAGGGGTGGACTAAGAATGTATTATAACCGTTATATATGTTTGTTTGTTTTTTTTTACCAGATCAATTGGCTTGGGTTTAACCTTCCAGAAATACAAAATGTGGATTTTTTTGGAAATCCCTCATGTTCAGGAAATTAAGACTAAAGGCACAAATTTTGGTCCCACCAGGCTGTCCCTCTTTTATGCACTGCCCATGTCAAAACTTAAGGCTTGTAATTTGATAGCTTGTACGAATGCATGCAAACGGCTGTTCTCTGAACAAGATTCTCCAAACTAACTATGCCCATTAGCACATGCAGAGAAAACTGCCACCATCCCCCCATCCCCATCAAAAAAAAAAAAAAAAAAAAACTGCCACAAATGCTCAAAGAAGGGCAAAGGTCAAATTATGTACTATACTACTAACTTTCAACATATCAGTACAAGGTTTCCTTTAAAAAATGATGGGTCCTCCCTAATATTAAAGCTGGTGGTGAACATTAAGCTTTCTAAAGAATCACGGTAAAGGTCTGTTATATACATTCCACTGGATATTTCACCAAGATCCTCAACTCTAACCGACCAAATATGCAAAACACAAAAGACAAATGAGCACAAAAAGCAAGCAAACAAGGACTTGAATTCTAGGGTGCAGGATTTCACACTGTACAATTCACACAAGGGGGAAAAAATGAAAGCAAAATTGCTGTTTTTACAAAACTTTACATCTCTACAACAAAGAAACCTCATGTGGCCAAGTTTGTGTTTATGAAAATGTAGGGATGCAAAAACCTTTATTCTAGTTTACTGAGTAAGGCACATTGTCAACTAATAATAAAAAGAGGTACCATCCTCTTCTAGTGAAGAACTGGGAAAAGGTTCATGACTTGCTAGCATATAGTGGGGACACTGGGAAACAGGGCAAGACATTTTATCTCTCTTCTGAGAAATCTGATTTAATGTTCACCCAACTTTTCTTAAGGAATGACTGGTAAAAGAAGGAAAAAAGTCAAACTGTGGTCCCCAGTGTACCAAAAAACAGTCAACAGGTAACGCTAGAAAACGTAAGACAAAGCAGAATGTCTCAGCAATTTTTCTATATTGTTGATTTGGAGAAGGAAACCCTCAAATGGTGGTTGTCACCCATGTTGTAGTTGTGGAGGTCAATCAAGCACTGAATGGCCTCTTCAATTGTGGACATCTGGATTAAAGCCATTTTGCGATCTCTGTGCATTTAAGAACACAGTGTTAACAAGAACAAAATTTGTAAAGAAAATAATTTGTTACTTTAACTAGTCAATGAACACACCAACAAAGGAACTTACTGGAAAAACTTGAACGCTTTCACAGTGCCTCCGGAGTTAGTGAATAGTACTCTGAGGTCATCTTCAGTTATGTCTTGTCTGTGAAATTGACAAGAAAATGGTTGAGCATTTTGACATGTGAAACAAAGACTGACAAGAGCCAAGTAACAGGGTTGCACTCACGGGATGTTTGACAGATGGAGGGTGGCAGAAGGAGGGAAGATGTTCTGGAAGTTCTTGGAGCCGGGCTTTTTGAAACGATGCAAAGGAGAATTGGTGAAATCCTTTGTGAGGCCCTGATCATCCAAACCATCTCTAGGTAACTGAACAGTCTGATGCTTGGACATGGTAACACGGACGATCTTTGAATACATCTTCTGTCCATTTAGATGGCTCATTGCTAAAGATATCCATATAGGCCAAGATAAGAAGCACAGGTTAAAATCCCATTTACATATATTACATTACAACCATTTTGGACACACTTATCCAAAGCAACTAACAATATTCATATACCTATTCAAGTTTCAAGACAATATATGATTAGACAACAGTGATATCAAGTATAAAATGTGTGTAATTAATTAAAACAATTAACTGCATTCGTTTCTTGCAGCTTTGCACCAGAACTATAATAATTGTACTGCTCGCTGTATGTGCATTTGGGGGTCGTTGCTTCCAAAATTTGGAAGAGATGCATGACCAGAAATGCCCAATGCTGGAATCTGCAAAACTGGTGGGCAACTGACCAATTCATTATTTTGATTTTGGCCAATCAGTGTTGTAATTTTATACTGCAAATACTGAGAGGTAGGTAAATATTTATGAGGGGGGCTATTACCAGTCAATATTGCTGTATATATTTACATTCAACATAGTTTCATCACCATCACATTTTCAAACAATTATCTGAAATCCAGCAAACACAAAAGGTAATGCAATTTCTTTGTACACATTCACACCATTGGTACCAATATGCATATGTAAATAAACAGCATATGTAAATAAAATGAAATCTCACATAAAAATGGCAAAGCCATAGTGGTCAGTGTTGGGCAAGTTAGTTTTAAACTACTGATTACTCAATTTAAAATTTACATTATTAGTAGTCTCGCGTAGCCAGACCTTCAGACTGATGGTTGAAGGTCTGGAACTCATAGCAGCTTTTTTTGGCTAAGGCCCGCCCATAAGGCCGTTTGACCGACATGTCAAACAACCAATCACAGTTCGTTTCGTTCAGCGTCACATTTCGGGGCATGGAAATGTCCCCACATCTACAGATCGGCGTGCAATCAAGTCAGTGAGCATAGAAAATCAAATAAGGAGAAGAAAACAAGCAGTAAGTCTTTGATCTGTTCGTGCACGTATAACAATGGTGTCTGCATTACCACATCTGATCAAAACACCGAGTAAATCAGTAGGATCACATGTCTGTGCTCACACCTCTGCGATCACACGTTTATTTCCCGGCGGACCGAAAATAAACGTGACACTCGCGCCCCCCGGAAATCTGATAAAATTCAACCAATCAGATGACGACTTCGAGATTCCTGAAGTGTTTCCAGTTAAGTGTACCATATGCATCAGACGTTCAGCCAACGGTCGGTGGGCGTGACGTCTGAGGCTGAGCCTACATTACTAGTTACTTCCCCCACCCTATAAAGAAAAGCCAGCTCAAACACACACTTGCATTTATGTCCCGTAGATAACATAACGAATGCGACTGTCAAACAAACATCTGCTGTTTTTGTTATTTCTGGTTTCACAATATAGATGTTAAAGCACTTTTTATTGGTAACACCCAAAGTTCAAAGTTCAGTTCATTAAAAAAAAAAATGAACGTTTTTTTTTTTCATTTTCAATACAACGTCCTTCTATTTGATCCTCCTTCAAACTTCTGCTTCTATACGTCACACCACTGAACAATCAGACATAGGATACATTAAAAAACAATTTTGAGATCGAGAATAGATCTTACCACCTAAGCAACGCATCATGTTATGCTAAAAGTGTGTGTGTGTGTGTGGGGGGGGGGGGGGTGCATGTATACTGTATGAGGGTATTTTATTGAGACAATAACAAAATGTACACAACAGGTCTGCCTGAAATGCAACATTCATACAATATCTTTTAAAGTGCTCAGAAAAGAATAAAATTAAACACGTGTTTTTCCCCACCAAATTCTACACAGATTTCTTTAAAATGGAAGCGATCATAAAAAATAGGTAAGTGTTCAATGTTTTTGCACAACACTGGGTAACGTCACGGTAACATTACTTCAAATTGTAACGGTAAACTAATTATCAATTTTAAAACATTAAATTACTTTACTAAAAAAAAATTCTAATTACAGTAACTGCCCAACACTGAATAGTGGTCATATTCTGTGTTAGTGTGATATTAACTCTTAACTGTAGCAGTTTGTATTACATGCAAACATTCTGCGCTCTTAGACACAGCATGGGCCAAGAAAGAAATAGTACTCTCCACTACAGTAACCTGTACCAGGAAAACATTTTGAGAATATCTTACCAAGCTGGGCTTGATTCAAATCAGCCATCTGTATCAATGCACTGTCCTTTTTGTTATAGAGGATCTTCACGCGCTGCACGTCACCATACACCCCTGCATTAGAGCAACAAGCAGCAAGAGAGGTAGGAGGAGCAGAGGAGGGAGGAAAGGAAGGAACAGTTAGCCTTTAATAGAGTGAAATGTAGACAGTGTGGAGAGATAGAAAGATTTATCATAATGGAGAGACAGAACTTTTTTCCTAATGAGGAAAACTAAACAGTTTGAACAGAAGTAAAGGATTCTGAAATACCCTCAAATAAAAAAATTAAATTAAATTAAAAATAAAAGAAGCTCAGATTATACTACATGCAAAAGCAACATATGCATGCATTAAAAGTAAATCCAAAAAGCACTAATAAAGTCAGAGAGAGGAGAATAAACTCAATTAAAAACTAGCATACTTAAAAAAAAAAATTAAAAAAAAATAAATATGAACATTTAAAAAGTCAAATAAAATATGGAGGGGAAAAATCTAAATAAAATAAATCCAAAACAAAACCAAAACGAAAGAGTGCTAACGAGAACATACCGAAGAGGGTAAACAGACTTTGGGGCGTAACCATCTTTAGAAGGAGAGAAGAGCAAGCAGCGTGAGACAGGTAGAGAGAAGAGTCGAGGAAGAGCGGAGATGAACAGATCATCCATAACGGAGGGTGGTTTCCCGCAGAATGGTGAGGTGGTCATGGATCATGGTTCAAGGCAGTTAATTGGGGGGCAAGTTCATCCGAGGAACATATTTGTTCAAGCACAGAGCATGAACAGTGAGGTGTGGCCAGGGTGGGGCAGAATTGGGAGACACACATGGGGATGAAAAGGGACAGATTTAAAAAGAGGGGCAGAGAGGGGGAGAAGGGAGAGAGATCGGGAATGATTGGGAGAGAAGAGTAGAAGGGAGACAAATGCAGAATAAAAACAAAAGTGAGGGGGGGGGGGACAAAAAATATATAATACAGGTCAGTACACAGGAAATGCAGGAGTTTGGTCAGAAAATGGCTGCTCTATGCATTTCTAGATTATAAAAGCAAATAATTGTGCCAATGTAGTCACCCACTATTAGGGTAGGATACATTAATTTAAAATGAAAAAGCCTCTAATAATGATAACAATAATATCATGAAGGGGGGAAAGCATGCAACAGACTTCAGTTCAGCTCAAGCGTGGTAGATTTATATATGGCCAAACTCCCTGTAACTGCCATGCTGGGGTACACAAGAAAACCACCTTTCAAAGTTATGGCATGTACTAAGAAAGCCATGGTTGACCTGCCAAATAGACTTCAAGGCATTACCAAGAAAACAATACCACATTATCATCTGGATACTTCTCTTAACACGTGTTACCCGTTTCATATATTTCAAAAGTGAGAGGTGCTCAGAGACAACATTTAACCAATTTCAGATCAAAGCAAGAAAAAACAGAGAGAGAGAGAGACAGACAGACAGAGAGAGAAAGAGAGAGAGAGACAAAGCAAGAGAGAAAAGCAGAGACAGAGATAAAGAGAGTTAGAGTCAATGATCAGGTTTAAGAAACAGCACAGTTTAAGGATTAGACAAGGGTGTTGAGTAATTTCTGGGGGAAAAAATCAACTGTCAAATGAGAGAGATGAGAGGCAGACATGCTAACGAGTTAAGAAAAGTATCAATTTGTGAATTATTGTTATCATTATAAAATACAAACGATTTTTTATTCAACAAACAGCTTTAGGCACAATGATTTGATTATTAAACACCAGTAATCTGAGCTTCTTATTATGCTTTGTCATATCAATGGAAAAACTGCCAAGTGTTGAGAACTATGTCCAAAGAGAAATCCAACCAAACAGATGCAATCCCAACCACCCTTAAGACACTTACTCCAACTATTGTGCATTACATTGATCAAAATAAACATGGATACATAAAACAATGGCATGACTAAAAGGGAATGCAAAAGTATGTAGACTGACTGAACGGTAAAGAAAGGTTAAACTGAATGTTGCACTAAAGAAGGACTGACCTCTTCGTTAAGATTGCTGACCAAGAGCACTCCACCGCTGCCTGAATGTCCAGACAAAGCCACTCTCCCGGCTGCTGCTGCTGCCGCTGCAGCCGCACTCAGAGGGCTCAGTGCACCTGCAATTAGACAAGATAGGTTAGAGGGGGCACTGGCAACAGACTAGTACTGTAAATTTTACAAGTCATTTTAGCAATCTATCAATGTAAAATAAAATCCCACAAAAAAACCCCAAAAGTAATATGTATTTCTTCATCTTGATATAGGTTAAGAAGGGTGGTGCAGTATTTTTTAGAGATAAGCTTGATATTTCAAAAAAATGTTTGAATGTGTCACTGGGGAAATGTCAAATAATATTTGAATGAAGAGACCTTATGAACAGATCCCTAGCAAAAGGTCAAACGCATCATGGAAAAGCATAATTTGCATAATTTCATTTATCTTAAAATTGAATTATGTTAATTAAGACAAATACATAAGCCCCTACCTTATAGAACAAGCAGATTAAGTCAGAACTAAGGTCTAACAGGTTGCCTTGGGAAATTGATGCGACCACTGGCATAACATTATGTTAAGAAAATGCTAATTCAGAATGGTCATAAAATCAACTGTTCACTTTCAACATGTGTACTTATGAGAAGTCTCAGGGAAAAAATATGATCAGAAGTCATGTCCAGTAGCTGCAATGAGGATAATACTCAAGATTATAATGATCTGTTTGTCATTAGGCAGTCACAATCTCATGTGAAGATCACATTTCCTAATATACAACGCTTACAAATACTGAGCATAAAAAATCTCTTAGGAGAACCTAAAAACATGAATGAGACAAAGCCCAAGCTCACAAAGACACAGGAAAAGAGGAAAAAAGAGGGAGATACCTGGGATCTTACCGAGCAGGGAGTTTGAGTCCTTGCTAAAGGCTGCTGCCACAGAGGGGTCCACAGCAGGCTGCCCATCACCTGCGGGTAGCTCTGGTCTGGTGTAATCCCTGCTCTTATCATTGTTGTACTTCACATTCAGGTTGACAAGTTTGGAGTAGTCTATGCGGAGTGTACAGCACGCATTGTAAATGTTCTGACCATCGAGCGCCTGTAAAAGAGAACTTTGTCAGTTATGCACACTGACAAATTTATGCACATTACCTGAGAACACTTAAGTAAAAGGAACACATACCACTTTAGCTTGTTGAGCACTCGCTGCATCATTGAATTGTAGCAAAGCCTGAAACTGATTGTTCTTTGTGAACGTGATGATTTTCATGACTGTGCCAAACTTTGAGAATATCTACTGACAGAGAGAGGAGAGAATTGAGAAGATCTATCAACAAAAAGGGGAGAAAAACACGAAAAATAATTATAATAAGGATCACTCAAAACAAAACTGCCAGCACTGGAAGCACAAATTGCAGCTACTGGGAAAAACCTCTGGACTGGTCTGGGCTTCAAGAACAGAAAAAAAAAAAAACATATAGAACAACTGACTGATTAGGGCATATAGGTCTAAAGAATGCCCACCTGCTGCAAGACATCCAAAGTTACTGGGTAGAACATGTTGTCAATAATAATCCTCAGCACTGGACTGGAAGGTGTTGGGAGGGTGCCGTCACTTGAGCCTGATGTTGGAGTCCCACCTGACTGAAAAAACATGGAAAGCAGTTTTCAGCATAGCTATCCAATAAGGACCATTTTTGCTCGTTTAGCTTCAGTTCTACAATTATTTGTGTGGTATTTCAGGTGATTTAATATAACTAATATTCACCTCAAGAAAACAAAAACTCTTAAAAACAATTCACAATATTTCACATGAGGTTTGTTACCTGGTTTGTGTCAGTCTTGAGCTCTTTGTGATTGGAATACTGTATGAAGACAGGTACGTTTCGAACATGTGGCGTAACAGCTGAGTAGTAGTTTACCATGGTGATGGCCGCTTCCTCTGTACTTAGCTCCAGGAATGCCTATATAAAAAAAAAGGATAAGATATCTTTTGTTGGATATTTAAATAAGAGTAAGCACACAAGGAGATATATACACACACAC
>JBBPCW010000006.1:10225933-10240471 GCA_037974425.1 Phenacogrammus interruptus
GTCGCGTTTATTTTCGGTCCGCCAGGAAACAAAGCGCAGACGTGTGATCACAGACGTGTGATCGCAGACGTGTGATCCTACTGATTTACTCGGTGTTTTGATCAGATGTGGTAATGCAGACGCCATTGTTACACGTGCACAAACAGATCAATGACTTACTGCTTGTTTTCTTCTCTTTTGATTTTCTATACTGACTGACCTGTTGTACGTTGGTCTGTTGTTGCGGGGACATTTCCACGCCCCGAAACGTGACGCTGAACTGTAATTGGTTGTTTGGCCAAAGAAAGTGGCTATGAATTCCAGACCTTCAACCGTCAGTCTGAAGGTCTGGCTACGCGAGACTATCCATTCCCTAACTATAGGGGACAGTCTCTCTGGAGCAACTTGGGATTAAGGGCCTTGCTCAGGAACCCAGTGGTGGTATACTGAAGGTAGGATTAGAACCCATGACTTCTTGGTCCAGGGGCAAGTATCCTATCCACTAGGCCACCAGAATCCCATTACCCCAATTTGATATTAGGTATAGTTTCATTTGTTTGTGTGTGTGAAGTATGTATTAAGTGGTTACACCATTTAAAATGCACACACACATTGAAACTAAATGTCTTTTTAAACTAAATAACCTGTGGAGGCCATCTCAAGATAAACAGTGTAATTCCCCCATAGGACTGCTTATTTTACAACTCATTAACTCCATTAAAATTATAGCATCATCTCTAGCCTTCACAACAAGAAAAAAGTCAAACCTATTTTGAAAAGGAAGAATGTGAAATGTGTAGTGTAATCAAAGTGCTTCTTGGCTGGTAGGCTTGAGTGTGTAGAGACTAAGCTGGAGGACAGGTGTGTCATGAAAACCAATTGCACACAAGTAAATGAAAAAATCGAATCCATGTGAATGTGTTGTGTATAAAATTTGTGGCAATAAAATGCTGGCAAAAAATAAACTTGGCTTTCTACACAATGCGGTTGAAATAATTAACAATGATACCGTCTAAATGAGAATGTGTATATAATTGCTAAAATGTCTTCAGTAATATGGAAGCAGTTTGTTGTTCCTAATACTTTCTGAATGAATGTCATGAGCAGTTTTATCTCTCTAGTTTGACAAATATGAAACATGCCAGAGTTCATATTATTAGTTCATATCACTGGCCATGACAGACATACATCATGTTATTTTGGCTCTGCACATCTACATGTCCCAGGTGAAATTAATGTCTGCTTATCTTTAAGTGTCTGGGATTTAATTAAAAATGACATTTCCCCAAACACATAGTTGTGCTTCCAAGACTGACATGTTTGAGTTAGCTTAAGAGATCCCTTTGAGCAAAAGGCAAATAAGAAAGCTGTCAGCTGCGTACCAGATCTAAACCATTTATCCGCTAAAGCTTCCTATACAGCAGCCAAATTTAATCCTGTATGAAATAAGACAACAGTACGCATTAGCACACTTGACCTGCCTAAATTATGAGGACCTTAGAAGTGCATTTTAGGGGTTGTTGTGTCCTTTTTCTCAACACTGGCTTCATTATATACCTGAACCCAACACTACTACTGCATCAACACATCCTTTTTCACATTTTGTCTAAAATATGGTAAAAAATATTATATGTAATTGTGAACTGTGTGTATTATTATACATCTAATGCTCAGTGTTTTTCCTGTTTATTCCTTGTTATCAAGCACATACATTTTATAAGAGCAAAGATATGACCCATAAACGAATCCAGGAGTCTTGTAGGGTCTTGCCCTACCAAGAGGCCAAAGTGCCCCAGTATGAGGTGCACAAATGTAGACATGTCCCTGGCACGTCTAATCAGGAGTGATATCATTCCGCTGACATCACTAAGGGATTCTGACTGATGTACTCAAGAGTGATGTCAATGTAATATGACCCAGAGCAGTCCGATTTTGCCTTGATATGCATAGAAGGTGTTGAGGATATGTCAGCTGTCTTCTTGTATCCCGAATTTTCCCAGAGTTGCCTCACATTGAAACGAATGCTGGCCGAGCTGCTGTCACTCTTTGAAACAATATATCTACTTCCATAATAAGTGACAGAGGACTCGGCATATTTCTATGTTTTGAACCGCATTCTCTGGAAGCCATCCAAATGTGAGGCTTTGGTCATAACCTCTGTGAAAAAGCCTTATTACAACTTAACATCTCTGGGGTGAAAAATATCCCCAAATTGTTTGTGTATTTATGGCTTTTGTAACATGGAAATTTAACATGAATTTTTAATATGAATAATGTGACCATAGCTTTATGCAAGGTTTGATGATGCACATTGATGGTTTAAAGGGCACAAGTTATAATTTCCTTTTTTTTTTTTTTTGACCACATATCACAAACCAGTCATCATTCATTTTACAATACTGTTTGTGAGGATTGATATATGCCCATGTTCTCTGTTCTAATTGGCCATCTTCATTTACAAAAAATAATACATCCCAAATAGTAGTGATGCACTGGTTGAATTATACATTTGGCAGATTCAGGTCAACCTATAAGAATTTTTTTTGCAGGGTCAAGAAGTGTCAACAAATAACTTGCAGCAACATTGCAGGTCAGTTCAAGGTATTGATCAGCTAATATTTTGCGTAATGATTCTGACGCCACTACAAGCCCAGTGACAGTTACATGAACATGCTGTGAGACCCTCCTCCATTGTTCATGGTTTCTAATTGTTATTTGTAATCATCCACTTGCATAAGTCAACCTTTAATAAAACAAAGTCTGCCATTTTATTTAATTGCTTAAACAGAATTGCTCCTACTATGATTATAAACTTGCATTGATTTCCAATTTTCTGCAAATGTATATTTCTGGGTCCCAGAGGCCCTCAAAGAGCACTGGCCTGCTATCTCTGCTCAACAGTACTAAATCGATGTGTTGATTGTTGTGCTACCCACTACAGTTCCAATTTAGTGCTTGATTGCATACATCTATCTTGCTGCTGATTCCTGGTGAGTACAAATATGTGTTCACAAAACCCTCTTTGTGCAGATGCTGTGCATTTGATCATATTGTGCTGATGTTTTGCTCTATATACTCTGAGTACAGCACAGCCCATGAATGCTTTTTGAGCTACTCTTCATTGCTCTGTTAATTGATTAGTTTTTGGATTATCTATGGGATAACAGGTCACAACCCAACACATTTAGCTGTTTTCTGAATGATTACTTTACTAAAATAATAAATATATGCATCAAATATGATCTGGGAAAAGATACTTGTTGCACTTTTATATACATTATATGGTTTCCCTATATAAATAAAAAGATGTAAAAAAAAAAATAGTCCAACAGTGTGAATGTAAATGAGGGAACCATTATTTGTTAAACTGCATTTCAACAAACACCCCCACCACCCGTGGATATTAAAATATATAACTCATAAAATAGGAGGTGTCCTAGAGTTACAACGTTTTGAGTTTACATTGCTCACACCCACTCCCACTCGGCTTACATTGTTAGCCTCATACTTACATATGTGGGCGAACTAGTTTGGTTGTGAGCGGTGGAAGATGTGCTTTTATGATTTTGTTTTTATGATTTTGCAACTGTGTTTGGATAGATAAATGACTGAGGCTAGTGTGTGTTTCAACTAACACCAAAAGGTTACATCACTGCCCAAGCAACAAATCTGTGTCGTAACTCGAGGACCCCCTGTTCTGCTGTTTAATTACATAAAATGCACAGGTAATTATAAGCCCTTTATGAAATGTTCTATATGTACGATCCATTTTTACATTACTTTCCAAAATTTACAAAGCAAAACATTAATTCATGTAAAAACCTCCAACTTTTATATCGCTGTATAACAGCTTTATTGAGAATTGGAGTGGTCAAAATTATAAGCCCCATGTGAATTTGTCAGGAAACATTGCAGTAAAGTTAAATGCTGTGGTGTCAAACTGCACCTGAACCCTATATGACTTGACTGGCTCAATCAGGTAACACCACAGTCTAATAAATGGACTGATATAAGCAGGGCTAGTGGTTGAGTGGCATCACACATACATTCTTTGTAAAAAATTTTTAAAATCAGCAGGCCAAAAACTAAAGTAACTATGGAAAATAGTGGATGCTCATCTTGAAGGGAAGCTTATACAATTCAACATGGCAGAGGAGACATGATGCGGTGGGGCTGTTTTGGTGCTTCAGGCACAGGAAACCTTGTTTAGGTACATGGCATAATGAAGACAGAAGATTATGTTTGAAGGAATATAGTCTTGCTTTGGTTCATCGCTGGGTCTTTCAGCAAGATAATAATCCAAAGCACACATCACGATTGGTCCAGAACATTTTGAATAACACCAAAATCTAATCTAACACTAAATCAAGGTCTTGGAGTGGCCATCTTAATGCCCAGGTCTCAGTCCTGTAGAGAATCTTTGGCAAAAGCTCAATGTTGAGCAATTTGGAGGAATGGTCTGAGATCCCTCAGGAGACAAGTGCAACCCTTGAGAGAAACATCAGTTGGCTGTCATTAATTGTGAGTCAGAAGGGGTACACTATTGTGACTAATAATTTTTCGAGGACTAATAATTTTGACCATGCTATTTTTGTGTTTTCCTTGTTTTAATGAATTGCGTCAGTAAAATATTATCATCAGACTTCTAGGAAATTGTGTCTTTGTACTTTTGAAAGCAATTACTTTAATATTGGTCATTTTTCTTAAATAAATTAGCAGATTTGTTTCATTTTGGACAGGGAGCTAATAATGATGACCAACACATTAGGCTGCATCCCTCTTTCCCCTGTTGCATTAACGCTCCACTTTCAAAACAAATTCGATGTCTAATTATATTTGGAACTATTTGGTTAAGTGTATTACCTCGTTGAACTTTAGTGTCTGAATCAAGTATTAGAACACACAATTTATTTGTCTGCTAGGTTTCAAACATGTCTCAAATATATATATAATCATTAAGAGACCATTGAGCATTAAAAGCACAATGATCTGCCATGAATTCAAGAAGTGAAGATATTCAGAAGGAATGTGAAATGAAAGAAAGATTAGACATGCTCTCAAATTGCATAAATTTTGATTTGCTTTTATTGTGGTTTGCTTTGCCAGTGACATTGGTTTGTCAAGTTGAATTTTGCATCAATTGAAGTTAATGAATAGTCACACATTGCAAGGTCATGTATGATCAAATATTCATGTGCTGCTGTTTCACCAGAGACTATGCTGAGTTGAAGGACAACATCATGGACTTCAATCCACAAATGAGAGATGCACCTGCCACTGCTCTGTACATGAAGGAAGGACATGAAATAAAATCATGTTATGAGGTCATCTTGGGAATAAAAGAAATGTATTTAAACATATATTTTTCTTCCTTTTTTATCATTTTTGGTCCTGAAATACATTTCCCCCAAAGCACTCCCCTACTTTCATTATTGCATAGTTTGTTGTTTTGTTTTATATCTGTGAAGTCTAGCCATGGGATCATTGGGATTGGGAGGAGAAAAATGGAATTGGGTCCATTTTTCTAAATTTGATCCAATTTCTATAATTCTCCAGTCTCCCTTTTAGAGGGCCATTCCGTGCCAGTCAGAGCCAAGCCTGGACACTTACAGAGTAATATAATCATGTTTTCCCCCAATGTGGCCCACATGATATTGGCACAGCTGCAGCTCCAGGATGCCTTATGATTATGAAAATGAGATGAAACAGAGAGCTGCAAGCTGTCTCCAGTCTCCCGTGGCCCATCACCTCTGTCGCAGAGACACAGCAGCCGACAACAACCACTAAATCCAGCTCCGATGCATTCCAGTGTTTTTGTTCTCCACCATTTTCTCCAAGTCTTCCACATGGTCCTTAGCTTCATAACTCATTTGCGTGTGAGAAGCCTGCTGTGCAAAATGGTATGTGCGCATTTCACAGCTCAGGAATCCCCAAACATGGTCTCCAGGTTTCCAGGCAGTACAAACCTGCCCTCAGCAGAGGCAGGTAAGCAGGGAACAGTGACTTGTGATGTTCTGGTGGATGCAGTGGCAGCAGGCTCTGCTAGGGTTCAAAAGGCTAAAAGGGGGATTCGTGCAGTAATCTAATGTAACCCAAAGACACAGTGCAGATGGGTGAGTGGATTGCGCCACAGTAAGTGTGAGGCAGTCATGTCACCGTGGGGAAATTGGATGCATTCAGGACTAGGAGAGTGAAGCCTGGCTGAGTGTGAGCAGGCCCAAAGAGTGGCTATTACAGACTGAGGTAGGGGAGATGGGGCCGGTGACCTCTCAAAGCCACACTAAACACAGCAATCAGAGCAGAGCCAGGGCTACAATAACTCCCCCCTGCAGCTTAAGGGATTTTCTAGTTTTCACATATATAATTCGTTGTGTTCCGCCATCAGAGTTACATTTGTCCTGTTTTTATACATCATTATAATCAATTTACTTTGTTCCTTTCGTGCAAAGGGATAAGTCTGGGTTGTAGAGAATGTAGCGAATGTAGCACTTGAACGATTTCTCTGCAGGACTCCACACTGTTTATGATTTGCATAGACGCTTAAAGGTATAAAGTATGTTTGTCTCAGACCATTGATTAGCCCGCGAGACTTAATTGTTTATGTTGCTGCATTTGAAGCGTATCAGGCATTGCTGAAGGCTGCAGTCCTTGCCCTTTCACCTGCATCAGCATGGCGCCCAAAGACAGCACATATCCAGGGGCTCCAAAGTTAAAGGTTATTTGCAAGAGCATCGTAATAAGGAAACAGGCAAAAAAGTACATTTCTACCTTTATATAAGAGGGAGATTGTAAATGATCTTTGTAGCTAAGTGTGAAAAAGTACTAGAGATAAAATGAATCTGGTTTAATAATCTTCATTTCTGTCCCCACTGACTTGCAGTCCTTAAAGACTACGGGCCCCACAATTTATAATCAGATTAACGGAATTCTTAATTTCATCAGGGAAATGGTGAAGGGCCGGTGAGCCCACCTGCACGACACACATGCATCCCATTAATAATAATCAGGGCCATTTCCATGAATTTAATATGCAGGTGTATCAGAATGCCAATAGAGAATTCATTAATGCTCTTGCTAATTGCTTTAACTGGTAGGTTTAATTCCTTAATGTTCAACTTGCTACTAAAACACATGAAATGAAAGTTGATCCTGTTAATTGACAATGCGGGAAGTTGCTGTGATCCCTGAAGTAAGAAGATGAGGAAAAGGCAGGTGCCTCATGGGCATGCCAAATTATGTGATGAGCCTCTCTTATTTTGAAGATGGAAATTTGACCACCCTTTGTCTAATCAAATAACTCTCGATTTGCTAGTCACAAAATAAGGAGTATTTCATTTTCCATGAGCTGCAAGTGTTTTAAAATTGGATATGCATCTTAGGACATTACTGCACAATGCTGACAATAAAATAGACAGAAGTTTAAAGCTGTTGGACTGAATTAAAAATCTCAAAGACAGAGGTCAAAGAAGAGGAAATAACTGGCGTATAGCGGAGACACTGTTTTGTCCTGCAAGGAACTGACAGTGTTTTAGTTGATTGATGAATGGACAGACAGATGGAGAGGTGGAATGATAGATGGGTGGATGATCTCCTGCCTTTATTGTCACATACTCATGGTCAGCTCAGACAGACAAGGAGTCTAACTTAAACTGTGCCTGTGTTGAATGTCCAAATCCTTGTTTAGGCCATTTCTCCTTTTTTCACAAAGCTGGGTTTCTTTTTTTAGCAAGACAACTCATACAGCGGGCTGTCAACTTCGGCTTTGTGATTTCCCTTCCTGGCCAGATGAAAGTAGAGCAGAGTGTAGATACACTGAGTTTCTGCAACACTGCATGCAGGGCTGGCCTGTATAAATGGGTTAGTGGACCTAAGCCCTCCCAGTCAAACATCAAAATAAGGTTTAATATTTTCATCCACATTGTTTAACTAGTTGGTTACAAATAACTAGAAGATTTTAAAATCTGGGATCCTGTGAAACTCTAAACATCATTAGCACCAACAGACCAAAAGAAAAATAAGAACTAAGAAGATTCCCCTCTAGCCCAGGCTGTAGATTCATACAGCATGTCTGTGATTTCGCATCATTGTGGCATATTACATGTAGTGAAAAGCAGTTAGGGATGGGTATTGTTTTTGCTGATGCTGATTCTGCTTATTGATAACGATAGCTAGTTACATTCTTCATGATATTTCTCCATAATTTAGCGCATAAATAAAGATATCACATGTAATGATGTGGAAAGATCAGTGGTTATTCTATTATTACTGCTTTGGTGTTGACCAGTTTCCAGAGTTTCCTGTATATATAAAGAGGGAGCAATTGCTATAAATGTCTGGTCAACGAATGCCTGTTAACGTGCAGGGCGTCACTCCCGTTCCCAACCACTGACACAATCTAGCATTAACCATTTGAAAATGCCAGCTATGTTAGAATGCATCAATGTTTTCTAATACTGATAATAGCACAGTTTGTCCAGGATCTTATTGATATTTCAGTATTGACCAGAAAGGAACTGTTACCAGTTTAGTACTGGTTCTCAATACTCATCCCTAAACGCTAAAAGTAAATTTCCTTTTGGTCCAATTTTTTGTAAAGCTCTGCCTCTGTAGTTCAGTAGGTGTTGTCTATTAGGGTCTGACTGGCTACTCTAAGTCATTGTAAAATGCTGCATTTATACATGAATATGAATGTTTCAGTTTTATTTACACTAGAGTTGAATATAGGCAGTTTGTAAGTATGTTACACATTACACAACCTTTATTGCAAAAATTGCATTAATTTGCATCATATTATTTATGTTATCTTAATTTAAAGAAATCTAAAGCATATAAATGCCCGTAGCAGGCCTTCGGGTAAGATTTTTTTCACACTTTTACACAGTTCTTCAGTAATGATTTGTCATGTTGTGCTAATGTTGTAGCTGATTTAAAAAGCACTGCCTTGCTGTGAAATATATAGTAACTGTTCTGTTAGCTTGTTATAGCTGTTAGGCAGCGGTTCAAATGAACTTGAACCATTTTAATGTGATCAGTAATCAGTTAACAGTTCATTTCATTGTTTCATTGCTGTGGTTGAGAAGGGGCTCTCAAACATTGTTCTGCCGTGCATGAGCTATCAATAGGTGTTATTAGCTATTAGTTATTGTTAGGTCAGCCCTCCTCTCTGATATTATGACCACTCATCACTGATACATTTTACAAGACACAAAACAATGGCATCAAAGTGCCAAAAGACAGACGAAATGTCTAAATGACGCTTTTATGAACGTTTATGTGTAGACTGACACCATTGCTCCTGTCTTAATACAAGTTAAAAAGCCATTAAGAGCCACTCTGAAGTTGGATTCTCCACAGACGATTTAAGTGATTCATAAACCATTACAATAAAGTGGAGAGGATAGTGGGGGCGCAAACGTCCCATTGATTAATGTGCTGAAATGAGTAAATATAGCGAGGAGCTGAGTATCTCCCACAGGGAGCCTTACACAGCTAATGATTCAATGCCAGGAAACTGAAATAAGATAAAGAAGAGGAGGCATGACACTGGCATATTTAAAAGCTTAATTAAGAAGCCTCCCTTTCACATCACTACAAGTTCAGTGGAAGGTTTATGGAACCTGGGATTCTCTAGCATGTTCTTCAAAACACTTGACATCACCGAGCAGGCTATCTCTAAATGTTTCGGGCAACACCAGTGTTTGCTGAGCTCCAGTGATGCTGCTGTCACAGCTCGCCAACTCCACAGCGGTGCTTTTACACTCCTCTGTTTCCACTGTGTGGAGATAGACTGCTGGAAGTCAGAGCTCAGCGTTTCACTTTTCCGTCCAGTTCAACAGAAGCCTGTGATTAATCATACATCCATCTCCACTTGGAAGAGCCCAGACAGTTTAATCATTCCACATACTTGTGTGCTTAGCCGTAATAATTTGACTCTATCATGCTGAGACAGTTCCTGCAGTGATTTATGTGTTGGCACCATGTGGCCAGGAAACACACTGAGAGCTGCACGGCGTACGTTCACTCTTCCTGCATCTTTTCCTCTGTGTCTCGTTTTCAAACAGGGAAAGGATCCACTGACTTGTGGAAGATCAACAGTGAACAAGCAGTTAATGAAGTATATTCTTCAATATCTCAATTACCCAATCAGGTCCACTGTTGGACCGAGGGGTTTTCTGTAACATTCCGCCAATACCAAATAGGCTTCTTTCCAAATAATAGGATCATCATGATTAGATCAGATTAAATCAGATTAATTAATTATTCGGCACAAATGCAGGCTTGTTTGTAATTAACGAGGCCTGAAGCTCAGATGCCTTGAATCATGAGACGCAACTGGCCCCTGATTTCAACCGAATAATATTATAGTATAACTCTTATACAACCTTGCTGCTGCAGAGTACAATATTTACTTAAAGCGTTTTAAATGTGTCTAATATGTGTTGTCAGAACTGGAAAAAATGTAGCAGGAAGCTGGTTGCCATAACGGTAGTTTTAGGTGTCCCTTTCGATTAAATGTGTGAAGTACTTTTTAGTTGCAACCTTGGAGCTCAAAGTTATCTGCCATTAGTGCATGGGTTCCCTGAAAGCAGCAGGGTTCCAACACCCTCCCCCCACCCCATCTTTTTCTTTCCTTTACAACTGAATGTGAAGGTCATTTTCAAGTGTTTCCAAAAGCCCAGGCACACAAAACAAACACACACTCTCACAAAGAAAACATGATGTAAGAATAAAAAACCTTGAGATCAAATTCATTTTGAAAAGCCTGTGCAATTTCTTTCTACGCTTACTCCAACTTTACTCCCACTTTGACGGCAAGCAGATAAAAGAGAAGAGCATTCTGGATTCCCTGGTATAAATACATCATAGCCAGGGTTGTGCTCTCTCAAGGTATACTACAGGAGGCTTCCACGGGGAGTCCAACCACACAAGCCACATTAAGCAGTCCAATAAACAAATGCTTAGTTTAACTGAATGGCCTTTTAAAGCAACACCTCTCAGTTTATGATTTTGCTGCTGGAAATGTCAAAGTGAAACGCTGTCTCTGTTCCTGTTTATCGAGCCATCTTGAGCATGTGGCCACAGGAGCAGTTGCGGGCCTGCCACTTTATGGCCTAGTTATGAGGTGGCCTTTCTGCTCAGAGCATTGGTCCTGAACTGCGCAGTCATTTCTCGCACACTGACTTTTAAAAGCGCATGACGGATGGCTTTGTTTCCACAGCCCCAAATTAAACTGGAAATGGTATCACTCAAAGTTTCCCATATTACGCAAATAGGTGGGTGCCCTATAAAATGTATTATGGTGCCTCTCTAAACCTCAGATTGAACTCTCGCTCTTCTGTTGCGTATTTAGATGATGTCTTCCATAAATGTACTGTATATGGGTTCCTCTTTCTCCTGCAGCTGCTTCTAAGCCATTAGCCGACGCTAGGCTCCAGCACATCACCCTGCAGCCGTGATCTGAGGAGCTACTTCTTGACAATGCTTTGACAGCGTCAGATTTATTTGAGGGGGGTAAGATATCTTCCCTTTTTTAAACTCACTAAGACTAGTGAATACGAGCCATCTACACTTTAGAGCACTCGTTCAGACTGACTGACACTTCTGAGAATATGTAGACTTTTGTTCATAAGTACCAACATGCAGAAATGCCTTCACGGTTCAGAGAATCACGACATCGTCTTTACAGATCAACATGTGTATACATTTGCGGTGAGAGTGGGGGTGGGGGAGGTCACGCCGACTCCTGCTTTTGATCTTAAGTGTCAGTGTAGTAAAACCAAGAGGTGCATTTAAAGTATATTTGAAAGATGACAGCTACATGATTAATAAGCGAGAGGGGCAGAGGAAAGGGAAACGCGTAATGTCCATCTCATTTGCTGCCCATTGATTCGGCAGAGGGCAATCACTCTTAGCGTGGATATGGCCTGTAGTCATAAGCCATTTCTTACAGAGAGCACATGCAGAATAACTGATCATTATGTCAGCAGCCCTTTCCTCACTGTAATCTGGAGCTGCTCTTTGCAATTGAGAATGTTTTCCTTGCTCATTACTGTACCACATCTAAGATGCACACATCATACATAATTTAGTGGCCGCATTGTGTTTAGTGTTTGTAATCAAGTAAGAAAAATGACTCAATCATCATTTTAATAGAACCATGTTTTCTAGGGCTGCAGTTATTTCTAACAAGGTGGGGCGGTGGGGAGGGTGGCTGGGGATGGGGGGATGTGGTCACTGCGACTGTGCATGAGGTGTTATATTATGTCACTATTATGATTACTTTAATTATGATTTAACCCTGAACATGACAATGTAATGATTAGAATAAAGATGCATTTTACCAGAAAAATGTTCATTAATGTTTACATATCCTTGGCTTGAACATGGTCTCCCCTGCAGTGATCCAGGCCTGCTGTTTGTTTGATGTGACTGGACTGTATGGCCTTCACCTGAACCTCCAGTGATCAAAGTAATTCTTGTTGTGATTCAGATGCTTGAGAGAAAAAAGGGCACAGCTTTTCAAGACATATTCTGAAAATGAAGGAACGTTCGGAAAAATACCACTGGATTGGGCAGGCTGTTTGAAGAGTGCTTTTTTTCTAGCTTCTTAGCAATAATGGCAGCAGGCAAAATACACATAAATGCCTTCAAACACACATTTGGAATAGTAAGTGCATGCACACATGGCCCTCCAGCAAATCCTGCACTGCCCCAAAGTATTGATATTTTAACTGTACCTCCTACCTTAAAGGACATCTTCCTACATTGGCCCAAAGTCCCCTTTAATTTTTTCTGCCATCAATTCAAATATTCAAAGATGTGCTAATAGATTATTCGTTTTACTAGATTTTATTAGATTACAATTCACTTCTTATATAATATGAACATTAATTTGCAGGGATGCATGGATGGAATTGGCCGAGAATTTTGCTGTTCACATGTTTTAAAAATGAAACATGTGAACAGCAAAAAGCCAATTTATTACTTGATGGGTCTGTTTTGCAATGAGGCAGATAAGTGCGCTCATGCTGCATTTAGACCCTGTTACTACACCTGCACTAAAACATAATAGCAAAATCATGCATGACTTATTAGCCAGTCATCTCTTAGCACTTTATTTGACTGTTATTTCAAAAGGCAATTGATTTTTCATTTTGGATTGGATAATGTGAGCTTGGCTTATTAAAGAGCAAATACCATTATTTATGTTGCGAATTTGGCTACTAGCACATACTGAAAAAATTGAATTAGTGTTTTACGGGTTATTGTTAGTTTATTTAACCCCAACATTTAAGCTTTGGGTAAAAAGGCAAAGTAAATGAAAGAAAGACATTTTTCTTTGAGGAAAAAAAAAGTAGAAAATGTAGTTACAAAAATTCTTGGCTTTCTGCTGCGCAAACAAACTGCTGCCCAGTCAACTGCTGAGTATCATAACCTCTGTGGGTGGGATATCTGAAAGTCATCTTAGTTATGGATTTCACTCATTTCAATCCTAAAGTTCTCTAAAAGTTAGTTCTCTCTCTCTCTCTCTCTCTCTCTCTCCCCCCCCCTCTCTCCCTCTCCCTCTCTCTTGCTTTCTCTCCCCCTCTCTCCCCATTTCAGACAACAATCTTTGCAAAATTCTCCATTACAGCAGCCAAAGCAATACTTTGTCACAGAATTTTGCAGGCTATTAACTGAGTTGGCTTCAGGAGACAGTTGCCTCTCTCTCTCTCTCTCTCTCTCTCTCTCTCTCTCTCTCTCTCTCTCTCTCATTCTTTCTTTCTTTTTCTCTCTCGCTCTTTTTATCTCTGGCCCAGCTGTTATCTTGGATCCAGAGAGAAGCACAGGAAAAGTACTCTTTCTCACTCTCTCACTCCCCCTTACCCCCTGCCCCCCACTATAGCACACACACACATACACACTCCCTGCCTTTGGCAACAGTAAACTTGCCTTCTCTTCATGAAATGCCGCTCTTGGTTTGAGAAGCTGTGAGAATTGCTCTGGGGAGTAGCAGAGGCACGCTGCAGTCTGCCACCACAGCTTTACAGCACAATTTTTCACTGTAAAAGAAATAAATGAAGTATCAGAACACAGTGCATGTTATAAAAATGAAAGGAATGAAAAAAGAAAAAAAAAAATCTCAGCCGATACATAGTGGAAGGGAGAGGGATAGAGGGATGGGGTGGGGGGTAGAAGAGGATGCTGGGCTTAAGCTGTCCTTGAGGTGAATCAGCCTTGTCTGTGTGGAAAAACTCAATACATGAACCCAAGGCCTTAATTATTGTAAGAGCAACCAAGGTCTTCTTACCGAAGGGCTGGAGTCTTGAGAGTCAGACTGCCTTTTCAAAACTACCTCGCATAAAAAAAATGTGTCTACCTCTGGGCCACAACACAGACTTCCTGTTAAAATTACTCCTTTTAGCATAAGTCAAATTTACAAGTGCCAATGAGGATTTAAACACTATGGAGGTTTAAAATAAGATCTCTCTCTTTCTCCCTCTCTCTCTTTCACACACACACACACACACACACACACACACACACACACACACACACACACACACACACACACACACA
>JBBPCW010000006.1:10281918-10306083 GCA_037974425.1 Phenacogrammus interruptus
ACTTGAACTGTTTGAAATTCAATTAAATAAAGCTTGAAACATTGGGGTGTTCTAAAACTTTTGACCGGTAGTGTACAACAAGATTTGCTAGGAGAACATGCTCAAAGCATTACATTGCCTGGGTTGGCTTGCTGTCTTCCCATAGTGCATCCTGGTTCCATCTCTTCCCCAGGTAAGCAACACACATACCAGCCTTTTCAGATGATGTAAAAGAAACAAGATTCATGAGACCTGGCCACCTTCTGGCTCATGATAGTTGAGTTATGATGCCCCCAGGTAAGCTACAATGTGTCCACTGTAGGTGCTTTCAGCACTGGGCAAGAGTAAGCTTGTACACTCCAAGCAATCTGCAATTATGCAGCCTCATATGCAGCAAACTGTGATGCACAATGTGTTCAGATACCATTCTGTCATAGCCAGCAATTTGTGCTGCAGTAACTCTTCTGTGAGCACTTTTGGTAGGTACTAGGTACTGCATACCAGGAACAATCCACAAGATCTCAGATCCTTGCCCATTTTTCCTGCTTCCAACACATCAGTCTCAAGAACTCAGTGTTCCCTTGCTGCCTTATATATCCCACTCACACATACATATTTGAGTGCACACACACCGTTGTGTAGATTTCTGAAATTCTAACATCATGACCTGATTTTTAGAAATGGTAAAGTGAACACACAGGTGTATAAAATTGCAGTTTATTGTTCATTTATATTTGTTCTTTATATTTGTGTATTCATATTTGTTCTAGCATTCTAATGTAGTGTTATTTTTATTAAATGGATCTCTTACTTTACATAATGTCCAAAAACCATGTATTTTCTGATTTTTTAAAATTTTTTACAGCAGTTGTCCTTCATATTGTGTAATACATTTAGAATAAACAGGAAAATAAAAATGTTCTAAAATGATTTTAAATGAATATACCATAGAAGTAAAGAATATATGCTATACTAGGACATTGTAGGTTCTGTTTACAGATAACTTCTGTAATTTGCTATTTTGCAGCCTTATAACAAACCATCCAATAGCTGCAAGCTAGTATTTTCAAGACCAAAATGAATAATAGCTGTGGGATGGCCAGGCTGCAGGATAAAAAATTAGATTCATTACCTCAGCGTTCTACTTTTTGACCTGGCAGATAGTACCTAAGCCCCCAGACCTACATTGTTTCACGGCAAATTGATTTCCACATAACCTTTTCATTAAAGATGGCCGACTGGAATGAGCAGTTAACTTAGACTGGCTGCCATCAGGCCCTCTCATTATAGCCTCTGCCTCATGTTTCACTGCCGCTCCAAAATAAGCCTCGAGCTGGGCTAACTTCCTCTCTCACCTCTGCCAATACTTATCAATGGGAAAAAGCAGCAACAGCTGCAGCCCACCAACAGGTTAGCTCCTAATAGGAGCACCCCTGACATTGTGCAGAAGTGTGCTTTAGAGGCTGGCCAAGACATGTAGCAAGGGAAGTGGTAGCGGCTGTGATAAGGTTAGCTCCAGGTTGAGACACTCACGCTAGGAGTAAATCATTGCTTAATGAGACAAAATGCCTGTGCTCCAGGTTGTTTTTCAGGCTAAATATGGGTAGAGCAGCTCGCCCTGTGCAGTCATTTGTCTCCAGCACTTCTGCCCCCCACTCTCCCCTTGACACGACTCGGCACTAACCCGCTAGTTGTTGTTTTCACCTGAGTGACACGTAAAGCATCAAAAACACATGGGGCACACACACCTCGATTTTCTCCCTCTAAGAGCCAGTGGAATATTTTTAGAATTTATATCAGGCCAGTGCAGCTGTAGTAAGCTTGAGTGCACTTTACGTCTGCAGCGGTGGTCGAACATACGGCAATATAAAGTTAAATTGCTGAAATTATAACGTCGGTGTTCTGAAGGAAGTGAAAGAATAAAAACAAGCTGCAGGAGAAGGTCTTGCGGTCAGCATTATAGTGAATGAAAACATGAAAACATTAGAGGTTTTAAGAGAACAATGACAGAGCTGTCAAACGGCAGTACATTTCAAGCATAAAAGGAGACCGCAGCACGTGTCCATGTGCCATTTGCATAACCACAAGCAAAAAAGCAATGTAATACTGGGCAAAGCAAACACAAATCTATGCAGCCACTGAAACCAGATATACTGGCCAGTACAGAAGTATAAAAAATAAATAGCTCTTTGACGTAAATGGCCAGAAAATGTGTAAAAGGTTGTGACAGTACTACAGTCTATAATATTAATTATGGCCATCATGGTACTATCATACAGAGTCAAGGTCTCTGAACTCATGTTTCAAATCTAATTAAAAAAAACTCCCTACTTTATTCCCTTATTCTGTATTCTGACCTTTATGCTTAACACAGACAGGCACAGCCCACAGGCTTTATTCAGGTCAACTGGCTTCGTAAGTGCTGAGTCTCTCTCCCCCAAATGTGCCAATCAAAGTTAGAAAAAGAGAGAGAGAAAAAAGAGAGAGACAGAGAGAGAGAGAGAGAGAGAGAGAGAGAGAGAGACAGAAAAAGAGAGAGAGAGAGAGAGAGAGAGAGAGACAGAGAGAGAGAGAGACAGAGGGGGGGATCTTTTAAGCCTTGAAGTGCTGCAGAAAGCAAGAGGGCGTTCCTGTCTTCCATTAAGAGTATTAGGCACCTGTCACCAACAAAATACCCTTTAAAGCACCCAAAGAAGACTGGCAGCAGTGTTGAAATTGCTGCAGAAACACTATCCTTTTCTGCAGCACTTCAACATGACACGACAGGGTCTGTAACTGGGATTAGTGAGGGTCCATCTCTCCATCTCCACCGGCTGGTGGAAAATCGGGGCAAGGGTCTGTTTGAATGCAACATACAAAAACGTTTATATATTGTATATATACATACATATACAAGCAAAAAGGAGTTAAAGCTAACTTCATCTGACTAAGTAAGAGGATAAGAGAAAGAAGAGAAAGAGATTAAGTAAAATGTAATTAATATTATGGAACTGAACCTTTTCATGTTTATCCCATATTCATTTTTCTGAAACGAGGTTGAATAAGCTTTACAAACTGCTGTCAAACATCTCATTCACACTAACGAGGAAATGTTGCGTACAACACACAATTCACATTTTGTGAAAATAACTATCTTTACAATGCATGATTACATTTTTTTGTATGTGTGTGAAAGTTCACATAATTAATGTAGATTGGGCATAGTATTTATTATTACCCCGTAACACGTCTTATATAGAGATAAACATATTTTGACTATATCAATAATTTCAAGTTATATACATAAACAGTATCAGTAAATTGAAGTCCTTTTTTTGGTGCTGTGAGTTTACTTAAAGTGACTTACTGTAACACCTCACTACTATTTTATTCTATGTTAAAGCATGACAAAACAGGTGGATGGCTATCTGAACAAATTGCCCCGTGCTTGTCTGGACTCAGAAATGCTCCACTCGACTCACAGGCTTCAGTCTGAAAGCAACAAGGAGGAGCTGCTGGTCCTTCTCTTATCAGCCTCCTTCAGACACACTGACTTCTCACAAGCTCAACCTGAAATAGAAGCACGGCCATGAGAACCTGTTTGTCAATTGCCCAGAAAATAGGATATGACAGGGCGCGTCCATCCTGCATGCACAAATAGACCCCCTCCCCTCAGTGTCGCCTAATATCATTATTACCTCTCAAATGCACTGTGCAAAACGCATCATTCCGCTCCAAAATGCCAAGAAATTTTTCACGGGGGAGGTGCTGCTCCTGAATAGGATGCTGATATGCCGATAACTTACTAAAGCATTCAGCATTCTGTTGAGTAATATGGAGATGTTTTGGCTTGGCATTTTTCTAACGGTGTTGTGTATTTTTCTCTTTTTTGTAGCAAAGCATCTTTCCTCAGTAGCAGAAGCAATATCGGTAGCTTACGATGTCTAGTATGGTCAGCTTTTTTAAGTGATTGGCTTACAATTGATTCTGTCTTATTTTGCTCAGTGCTCAGTCAAATGTCTGCAGTGGGGGAAGAAAATCTGTTGCTTTGAGTTGTGGGGTGTTGCCTAGCTATCATGTGCAATCATGTTGAGGCAGATATATTTGTCTGGAGAGCAGCAGGAGAGTGTGGGCTGACCGGGACGGATCCGGCCCCCTCCCTGGCCAGTGCTGCAGCGAGAGTCTCACTGTGTGACATTAGACCTGGAGCGGGTGGGCCACGGGTGGGGAGGAGGGTGCCTGGGGACATGAGCAAAACTCTCCCGGTAATTAATTGTGAGGGTTTTATTCCAGGGTTGTGGCAGCCGGTAGGTGTAGACCTTTTAGCCACTAGCATAGCTGTCATAGTGAGGCACTCATACAGGCATGGCAAATATCACAGGGTCCTGAATCAACACAAGCAGCCAAGAAGAGAAACAGTTTGCATTTAACCTTCCCTATGCCTCAATTTCCTTGGGAGACAAAGGCCACCATGGCTGCGTTTATAGCCAGGAACCAAGACCAGTATTCTGACCCCGTCGTGAACCAGCCAGTGCAAACAGAATGATGGGAAATTGGAATTAATAATGTAGACTCTAATGTGTTTATTCAAGACAGATTATCGCTTCAATAAAATATGAACAGTACAGAGTACCATGAAGAATGTCCACAGATGGGTGTCAGCCAGTGAGCAAACAACACAGAGCAGCTGAGAGGTCACCTCCCCATTACACCTCCTTAACTCCTCAAACTCACCATTCTCTCCCCAGGACACTGGAACAAATCCCAACTGAAAGGTTCATTATTTTTTGTTAATATTATTATTATTATATATGGATAAATGCAGAAATATCGCTAAAAATATATTGGAACCAGACAGAAGGCCCATTTCATGATGAATGAAGTTTCCTAAAGGTCCAAGGTCATAAAAACTCTTTGCTTTGACTGAGGTGATATTCGTCCTAATCCATAAATATATCTTTTTTTCAAGCAGCATTATTTGCTCTTCTGCATTTATTACTTTATGCATCAACTATTTATCTATTTTGTCTCCTCTTAAAATGCTTGATAAAACTGGATAATACAGAGCACATAATTTGAAACCCTTCTTCAATACAAAATCTTTCTGTGTCTTTCAGAGTTCAGGGTCCTTGGACCATCCTCTTCAACTCACCTTGTTGTCAGTGCATTATAGATCATTTACCTGAAAAGGATAACCTATCAAAAGCCATTTTTGGGTGGATTTGGATGCATCTTTTGAATCCATCCACAACCCAGTTTTGGCTTTTTAGCAGAGGCAGCCAAAATTCCACTTAAAATCTCCTTACACTTCAATGCCAAATGCAATTTGAGTCTTTGTTGTTTAAAAGCCCTATTTTTGTCTCTTTCAGCCCCAGAACCATTTTCCAGTCAAGGTTCCAGTAGCATTTAGTGAATTCTGCTAACTCTTTTGATTAGATGAAAAAAGGCTTTGAAAAGACTTGGTGACTGCAAAATAATACAATCGTCTGCAAATCTACAGCTCTGATCTTTGGAGAATTTTCTTCCTCACTTTGCATAGAAACAAAATAAGCCCATGTCCTCTTCCAGACAGGTTCACTACAGCTCCAGATGTTTCAAACTTTCAAACAGTTGATATGAAGATTTTCAGGCTCTTAGCTATTGGTTATGTCTCATTTCATTTGTGTCTCTAACCTCTTATGGTCATCCCTAACCTTCTTCGTGTGGATGAATACCTAAGGAAATTTGGCTGCTGTATCACACACCTTTGTGACACAGTATGTGATTGATGTCATTTTATGGATTTTTAAGAAAGTGAAATATAAAGAGGAACATGCTTTGCTTACATTTTGTCCATAGAAATGTGTGGATAAAAACTGGCAATAGATGTAACATGATTTTTCTTAAACTAAATTTACTTCAACTGAACTCCAAGCTGCCAATAATTATGGAGCTGACTGTACATATCTCTAAAACCTTTAAGACCCACAGCAGCCCTCGCTAATCATGTCAAAGTTACAATCAGTGGTTCACAATACAAGGTTGCAGGTTTGGACAGAGGCAATTTACATATATCAGTCTTGAAAACACAGTAGTGAAAACAGGGATATATAGAGGTTGTAAAAAGGCCATGTAAAAATAAATGGTAACTGTTTTGGTACATAAATGCACACACGCATCAAAAGTCCACCACAGGGGAAAATGAATTCTTTAGGTTATTCCTTATTACTTATTTGCTAAAACATCTCATGATAAAGAGGAAGGACTTAATTTACTTCGCAGGCTATAGGTTCTACTATATTTAGACCCTCTCAATGCGTGTGAAAAATGCAGTCTTTTACTTTCCCATTGAGCAGCCAGTGTGAATTAAGTAAGTGCTGTATCAACGCAAGCAGACAGTTCTCCAATAAACAGCAGACACTGAAATGTTGCCACAGAGTCACTTTCAGGTCCAAGGAAATAAAGGAGAAGGTGGAGAGGAAGAAAAAAAAATGTTCTTACGGATGGATCCCCCCTTCACCACTCCTACCCTTCTCCCTCGCCAGTGAGAAAATGGAGAATTTGTTAAAAGGTCGCAGTGGATCAAAGTCATGTTGCGTCAGGCTACCTGCCAGGCTACTGGAGTGCTTACACTTGGCAGACCAGAGAGACAAAGAATGTGCCATCTGCACCCAGATCAATGAACATTAGGGAGAGGGCCTAAAAATGGAGTGAGCCTGAGGACAGCACAGTGCCACCAATCACTGTCACATTACTGCCCCCTGGTGCCCCCCTCAACCCCACCCCACCCCACCCCAAAATGACCTCACCACCACAACCCCTTGCTCCCTCCTTCCACTGCCAACCAGCCTCTGAAGATCTGCTGAGATGCAGTGGAAATGAAGACGCATCGAGTGCAGGAGAGGACTGAAGTTATAAGAAAACAGGTGTGACTGTTAATGGGAAAGGTGGTGTGCCTTTAGAAAAATGAAGAGCCAGGGGTCCTTTAGTTTTATGTTGGGCCCATTTTTCTATTACGCCTTTTCCTCCCTCTCCTTCATCTAACTCTGCCAAACACTGAGTAACTGCAAGAACACTGACAGAAGACAAATGATCTGTTTCAGAGGAAATGTATCTCTTTGATTTTATGGGTATTTTCTCTCTTTTTTTCTAGTGTGCAAAGTAAGCCTGTCAGTGAAGAAAATGTTATACTTGCTGCAATTCCCTGTCCTCCATTTGACTTGCAGAGACCGTTTCATGTTCACGCTGTTTTGAAAGCACCTTCATACATAAAAAGATCATTTTGGGAATTTGAGGAAAAAAATGTGTTTTTTTTTTTTTAAACCTAGATATTGTTCTGTTAAATGATAATAGTGCATGCAGTAAATGTTACATTACAAATATTGTAGCAAATGTTGCTTTAAAGAATACAGCAATGCTATCAAAAGGAATTTCAAAAGTGGTCATAAAAATAGCACAAGCAAAAAGGGTGCAGTGAAAACACCTAAAAACATGTACAGTGAGCTTTTTATTTATTTTTTTTTCAACAGTTCTTTTTTCAGAAAAACGCTCACAGGAGACGAATGAATGGGGAGCATGTCGGCATGATGGCTGAACTTTCCGATGTGAAGCAGGTAAGAAACAGCCTGGGAGAATTCTGCAATCAGAGTCGCTGTCCGGTTCTCCAGCCTGCAGTGCTTTTGCTCTGCACTCCCTGCCCTGCGCACTGCCAGATCCGTGAGGAGAACCCTGAACTAAAGGGCAGTTTGACCTATTCACATCTTTTGGCTCAAGTCTCTTTTGCTTGTCTCTCTCAGTTTCAAACTGCTTGAATATATGCAGGCTAATCCTAGCCTCTGACAGCCAGACTTAGAGTGAATATATTACTTTATGATTAATAGACTTGACAATCCACTCTAACCCCCTACCCCCCACCCCCCACAAGCTTAGCCCAAGCTCCACTACCTGCTAAATGCCACGGTGGTCTGGCAAGAGCGGAGCCGTGAGGCAGGAAGAGCAGCATGCCTAGCGGAGTCCTAGCTGAAGCCCAGTATATAGCAGAGCTCAGCCAGGACGAGAGCATGCATTTGGTCTGTATAGATTAGGGGTTAGAGAGATACAGAGGAGGCTGCCAAAGGGAGATACTGGAAGAGAGAGAGAGAGAGAGAGAGAGGTGACTCTACTCTTCTTTTTCCTATAATGGAGCTGTGGGTTGTCAGAGCGAGAGGGAAAGCAGTGCTTTCCTCTGAATGAGTCTGGTTACAGAGCTCCACTCCCATCTCTGTGAATCCCAGACAGGCAGCGACAGGGCTGCTGTCCCCGCGTGTGCTGCATACTGGAGCGGTCAATGTGTTTAAATGTCACTCTGAGAGAGGAGAGTCAAGAAACAGCTTACTGCTGAAGGCTGTATGCTCATGCCTTTGAAAACGTAACAAAATTCCCAACTCACCTGTCTGCACCAGAACAAAACACTTGCAATTAAAAATGATCATGAAAAGGAAAAGTGTGATTAAAAACACGCATACAATTGCTGTCCAAATAAATTCAACAAAATAGTAACTTCACACAAGAGGGTCAAACCCTTCTTGACTTTTAGCGTAAGTTAATGTAGTGATATTTTATTCCAAGTAATTTCCAAGCAGTTCTGCTGGTCCATTAGCTTTGAAATATTAAGAGCAGCTGCTATGCTCATACGATGTAAAAAAATAAAAATCGCAACAAATGAATATGCCATCTCGGATGCTTGGCAATATTGGCAAAATTCAATCATAGAATATTTTTTAATACATACTGCAGTATTTGACTACTTGCCTTGATTTGATTTGTATGGGGGTGACATTGTATTTTATAAAAATAAATAAATGAACCATGACTACTGGGTGGTTGTACTTTAAGCTAGAGGAAAATCTTCCAAACATCTTGTTTTGGTTGGAGTGTTTTCTTCTGTTCTGCTACTTTCAATATAACATTCATGCCATACAGAAAACTTTAGGCAGAAAGAAATCACATTTCTAGAAAGGAGATCTAATATTTATTTTGTGCATTATGTATATGTTCTCTAAAAATGATCTGAAGCATCCAGGAAATTAAGTGTGTTTCAGGTTTCGTTATCAATTAAAAACATTAAAAACAAAAGTGTACACCGCATGTGAAACCAAGACCGGTATATCATTTTTAAAAATAAAAATCACCAAGTACTGTCTCCCTCTATGGCGAGTATCTTTTCCATGATAGGAGACAGAAGAAGTGAAAGTGTGATTCCAGGCTTCATTGGTTTTGATCTGACATCAAGCCTTCTAATTTACAGCTGGGACAGTCTGGCACTCACTTCATGCAGTGGCACTTAGAGTAGCCGACAGCGGAGATCAGAGACATTTTTAATAAAGCAAGGAGAAATAGGGAGCCCTGATAAATTGGATCTGGGAGAATCTAACACTGCCTGGCAATGACATTGGCTTGTGAGGCTTAGGACTTACCTTGAGAGAGCAATTAGATAAAGCGGAAAAGGGATTCTGCTGGCTAAAGTTGGGGTAATGGTTTAATTGCTTGGATAAAGTCCATTTGACTGCAAGGATAAAACTTACAGATCATTCATATCTGACTATGAATAATTAAATAAGGCCATTATCATCCACTGCGTGATTTGATAGCTGAACTTTGATTTGTCTTAAGCTAGATATACAATCACAGAAACTAAGCACTGAACGTGAGATAAGGTTGATCAAGTTCCAGGAAAGAGGCCAAGGAAACATGTTCACTAAAATAGAGTGGAGTTTTTTAATCAGTGTCTCTAAAAGTCTGAGCTAACTGGTTCATTAAACTCAGTTCTAAGGGAATAATTCTGACTTATCATTGCAGAACCCGTAACAAGCTTGCAATAGCAGGATCATCTATCTCGGCTCAATATTGACAAATCCCATTTTTCCCCCATTGAGTTGGCACTTGTATTAAGATCCTGTCATTTGATGTAGCAACAAGCAAGAGGTCACTGTCAATCTACACCTCCTCAACACGCCCTATCTGGAGATCTAATCCCCCACCCCAAGCAGGCTGATCGATGGCCTCTGCCTGCCTTGGCTAGGACAATTCAGCATGGGTGCGTATAAAAACACAAACAGCATTGGTAGTCTTATCCATCCAATCAAACTCTATCAGCCATGGTTTCATCTAACTACTCAGCAGAGGCTGAGCAGCTTGATGGACAGGTGCAAAACTGAATGGAAGTTGTATACACACAAACATAGACACACAAACATAGAAGCTATACTGCACCTCAAGCACAGCACACACATTTTATGAACAAGTGATAAGAAATTCTTCCATAATGAATGGATCAATGGTTCACATAATTACACAAAGTCAGATAAACAATCATTAGACATCAGACAGCTAAGAAGCATCCTCTTGCTCAGATACAGTAGCTGAGACTGCTAGTCTCTGACCAGTGGCATCATGACCTCTAAATAAACATAGATTCTAACTTAACACTAGTGTTAGTTTTAACACACACATCTCTGACTGGAGAAATTAAAACTTAGGAGTGTGATTTAAGGATGTTTTCAATTAAACAGTTCCAAAAATGTATGTAAATAGAATGATTTTTAATCCAATAATCAATTACTGTCAGAGAATTTTTAAAAAGATAGATCAGTATTCATGGCTTCAAAAGTAAACCCAAAATAGGATCATTTTTGGAAATTCGCTGCAGGCTGAAATTAATCTGGGCTTCATTTACAAGTGTACTGAATCGTTATTCACAGGGTCAAAACAGGGTCAAAACATTACTGCTACATCCAGTAATGCTAGCTTTACAAGGCATCTTCTACAGGACTTTACTTGAAAGGGTTGATAGTTGGTAGCCAGTATTAGAATGCAGGCCAAACAGGATCAATTTGCCAACATGACAGGGACATTATCATGAAATGAATACATTTTCTTAAAAGTCTGGCCATCTGAATTCATCTTTTTTTAGCTGTGGGTAATGAACAGAACAGAGCCAAGTGGAGATTTGTGGCCATAATTGGATAACGCCATAGTCTGGAGGCAGACAACACTCTGTTACAGTTCAGTAAGAAACCTGTCATAATTGCTTGTACACATCAGACTCTGGGTGTCAATGCAAATAGTGAGTTCAGAAGTGGTGGGAGAAATTGGTCTCCGGTGTAAATAGACAGGGACTATCAGAGATTCCAGGCCACTGTAGTGGAAGATAATGAACCACGGATGACTGATGATGAAAGGTGTTTGCTATGCTGGATGCGACAGTCATGTTTATGTATTAATTCAGTAATTATATCTTTTTTTTTCATTTGCCGTAATTTTTCCTATATGTCTAGATCACATTCTGTTAACGCAGGCGCGCTTAGAACCCATTTAGTGGACATAATGAGCTTTTTATTATAGCATATTTTTTTTAAGCGAGTCTATTTCATACAACAGCACAATTTAAGCCTGCTACAGTTTTTTATTTTATTTTCATATAATGTCATTAGGCTGCATATGCTCAAGCACCTCATGATCTTTGTATCAGAATTTGCATGACTTGGTGAAGTTGACTTCTGATCAGTGAGCACACTTTGAAGAGGCAAAAAGAATGATGAGGCCCTCACTCAGCCACCTGCTCCCCTAGCTGCAAATTTGTCGCCATTATTGCTGTTTTCCTTAAAGCAGGCTGCAGCCGAAGGTCGCCATTTTAAGAGTAATTTGAGCCTAGTCCTCGTTTTTGCTCCTGTACACACATTAAATCACTGCAGTGCATGAGTCAGGCAAGCTCGCTTTGAAATCCTGAAGTTATATTGCGCAGTAAAACGGGCCAAGAAGAAGTCATCGGGTGCAAAGATATAGTGAAACAATCACCCGCACTTTTATTTCTGCCATCAGGCAGACGGAGTCAGCCATATGCTGAGGAGATGAAATTTAAAAACTCTGAATGCGCAGGCAGTGATTTGGGGCACAGGTCCTTGATGTGGTGATGGCATGTTGGCAGATGTTGGACAGATCAGCGGTGCTTCGAAATAGCAATGGTCTGACAGTAATTACAAAAGGGACTAGAGTGCCATATAGAGTGAAATATTCGCATAATCACACGGCTTCAGGCACTGTGCATTTACAGTCCCAGTGTATCGCCACTGTAATCATTATCATGACCTCATATATATAAATACTTATACACACACATTCATTAACCTCGGCTTGTTTTTAAACCAAGAAGGGGATCATGTATTTGTCTCACATTTACAGTGTTCTGAAAATGTATTTGCTGACTTTGTTTGCATATTACACTTTGTACACACTGTTTCACATCTTCAAACTAAATTTGATTTAGACAAAGACTATGTGAGTAAACTCAAAATCTGTTTTTAAATGAAAATTAAGCTTAGGAAGGGAAAATTTATCCTACACTAACTGGCCCTGTTTGAAAACGTAATTAGGTTCAGTAAGTAATTTAAGTAGTTGCTACTCATTTAACCAATTAACCACATTTAGATCAACTTGACTATTCAGACCCAGATATGATTACTGCCAACTTTGCTGAAGCCAAGCATAACTAATATAAATCCTTTCCAGCAATGTGAAATGAGCTACATTGTTTCAGCAAGCAGGACAGATATTTATATATCAGTCGAGAAATGGTTACAAAGCCATTTTAAGGCTCTGGGACTCCAGTGAATCATTAATTCCAAATCGGATTCTTCCCAGACTAGTAAGATTCCTCTAAGAGGTCATCTAGGACACATTTGGGAAGTAAAAAAAAAAACTAAGGATCTGCATGTCTGTTCACCCTTAGATAAACTCCACGTTTTTGATTTTACAGTTGGGCACAAATAGTATGGATGGGAGAACTGCAAAGACACAAAACACTGCTAACCAAGAGGAACATAAAGTTGCATCTTACCTTGACGACCCCAAGCCTTCTGAAATAATGTTCTGTGGACTGACTTTTTTAAGGACAGGGGACTTGTTATATCTTGCAGAAAATTAACAGAGCATTCAACAATAAACAAATAGAGCACAAATTTCATAGTATTTTTGAGCCATTTGTAAAGAAACGATCAAAAGAAATGGTGTAAAATTACTTGGAATAAAATTGGATTATATTACATACATTTCTTCTATAATGTTTCCTTCCACATATAGACACACTTGCACACACAGACTCATTCACACACCTGATAAGAAAGATGAACCCTGGTCATCTGAGATACCCATCAAGTCCCCATTCTTATCCCCCGTTATAACAAATGGCCTACAGGCTCTAATCCTATACAAACAATAAGCTGGGCCATCTGATGGTGACATCGATTCATTGAGTTCTGCCCGGATTTCAAGAGATCCTACAAAGTTTGACAGATAGCTTGGTAATATTGGACAGTTCAGTGGGACAGCTAAGCAAATGATAACATCCGGAGAGGGACAGTATTACAGATCTCTGGATAAAGGAAAATTCAAGAAAAGTAAACTTTATCATAGAAAAAAACCTATAGCAGAACTTCCCTGTGAGGGACAATAATCTCTGCAGTTTTCATTAGATTTGAGAAAATACATTCGCTGTCTGAAGGTTGATTCTCAGCAGCAGGTAAGAGGGAGTAGGTTTTATTAGGCAATTTCTTTGAATCACAATAGTAGGCTGGAAAAAGGGTCAACATATCAGCATACAGAAGCTGAGTCAACAGAGGCAAATCCGTGGTCATAATCCTGACACGGAGAAGTCAAAACCACTAGAAAAACAATGGACTAGAGACTATAAAAGAAGGAAATAGTAAAAATCAAGAATGTTGGTAAGTAATATTTGCCCTAAGTATAGAAAGTGTCTACTATTGAGTCCACCAAAGAATACAAGGTAGAGGTGAAACAGAAAATGGATGAGGAGGTGGGGAGCTAAAAGTCAGGAACAGGGCAGATCTGAAAGGATTTGTGATTCAGTGGTCTATTCTGACAAACTTTCGGACAGAAGAACATCAATTTTTAGAGCATACTAGCAGAGTCAGGTTATAGATTTCATGTACTCAAGTACAGTTTTAATGGATTTGTACTTCTTTCAGTACTTCAACACCCTGATATATTTGTGAAAAGAAAAATGGACTTCACACAGTTTTACTTTATACCAACACATTTAGTTCTTATTTCTGTTGTTGGGTTTCTTTCATTATTCATTATGCTACATTGGTGACAGCATCTGTACTTGAGTGATACTGTAGAAGTACATTTGGTTCCCTAAAGCAGAATGTTTGTGAGTAAAAAATGATTTGTGAGGGTGAAGAACCTTTACATATCGTAAAGGTTCTATATCAAAGTTTTTCAAACATAATTCTTTATCAAACAAAAAGCGGTTCTTCTATGGAATTGTGCAAAGAACCTTAGGCCACATTGCTTTTAAGAGTGTACATTGCTTTTCATGGTATTTTAGATCACACAATCCTAAAAGAGATGAAGGAAACTAAGTGAACTTCAGTTCCTCTGCTCAGTGTAATAAAAAGTTCAACTGTTCTATAATTTACTCAGCTCAAGTTGTTTTTTTTTTCTCGAAAGGTTAGTTCACAAGAGTCATTATTTCTCCATCGTAATAATATTTTTACTTGGGTATTCATTAAGCTACTCTGAGTATGAGACACTTTTAGTTCCCTATTTTAGTCAGCTTCAAGCAAGGCCACTGAAAAATACTCAAAGCAGAAAGTCATATGAAATCTGTCAAAAATGTGTAAATTGCAATTTATTTTATTAACCATTCACCTCTAATGGCTTCGCTCCAAAATGACACCTCATTTAAGCTGGAGACTTCATTAAAGTAAATGGCTGCTTTTGCCAGAGCAATATAAACTACTCTCTACAGTTCCACGGAGCGGCGCTTTGCAGAGCCATGTGCAAGGGCAAGGCTCTCTGATTATTACTCCCCTCACACCTGACAGTGTCATTATCCATGTGCTCCCGTTTGATGACTCCCAGTAAGGCCCTTTCAAAGGCTCCTGGGTAACTGGAGTAGGCTACCATTTAATGAACAATGTTCCAAACAAGGATATATGAAGGCAGCTGTGGTGAGGAACTGGGCTCTTGCGGGAAAGGTATGATTGTAATTACCACTCTGGGCCTGTCTCACAGGGCACTGAATAAAGATGGCGGCCAGCGGCGACAAATGTTTTACGGCTCTCCACTGTGAAGTCTGAGTGGGGTGTACATATTTTGTTGCCCATACATAATTGAGCACTTGTAAGTCACTAATTTTTTTAGCACCCACTCCACTCTTTCACTCCAGACTGCCTTTTGTGTAACAATTCCAACAATCTTCATCCAAGTTCCTTAGGCAGTCACACACAGTGCAAAGAGGAAATGGGTAAAGGACAGACATAGATATAACCAAAATAAAGGAACAGGGCTCTTTCTCAAACTGCCACAGGAGAAGGAGGGCTGACCTGGAAACATTTTAAGTGACAATTATCACCAAAAATCAAAGATCAGTCCACTAACACTAGATGTTGTTTTAGCGGGATGCAGGAGTTTTAAACTAATAAGCAAAAATCAGACCCTAAATAAGTCCTGGCCGATCAGCTGGTGGGATTAAAAATTATGTTAATGTGTGTTTTTGGCCCAGGTATTCCTTAAGGTTGGTCCTGTTTGTTTTTCTTACTCCATTGTGAATAATATTGGTAAATTGTGAGTAAATATGATACATCATAATGAGACATCATGACATTTGTAATGCTGTGCAAATATTACTTCGAAAGCAGCACCTTGAGTGTTTGTTTGTGCCCAAAAGTCACATCACTTCTGTATAAACTCTGCACTCGGGCAGCACAGCACAGCAAAGCAGTTGGAGATCATTGCTGAATGCATAGTATCTGTCGAATGGGGAAGTCTGATTAACTCATTAAAATCTGCAGAATATGTAATTGATGCACAATTATGCAAATGTTATTACATTTCCATATCCTTTCCCAGGAAGCATTAAATACATCTTATTGAAACTTTAATTATTTACAAGAATGAAGATGAAATTTTGCAGAGGATAAAACACATATGGGGGGATGGAACCAGCCTTTCTTGCAGATCTGAATCAGTCTGTACATTTCATGTGAGCTTCTTTGGGCTTTGTAGATCAAGCAGGTTGGGGCAAAGTCATAAAATTCCCTCTCGTATCTTCATTATTCTTCAAGGTGACATTTCCTCTGTCTGTTTTCTTGGCACGCTGAAGCCTTGTTAATCAAACATGCAACAAACTAGATAACAGTACATTTATTCAGAAGAAGAAAGACCCCCACGAACTTCTCTGTTTCATCAGCAGGCAGACTGCTCCTTCAGAGTTCAGTCAGTGACACCTGGAGAAGTGCAGTGGACTCTCAAGGAGAAAACGGAGACACCCAAAGTGCGTCAACCCCATCACTTCGCCATCCCCACGGCCAGGTCAGGAGCCTCACGTAATCCCATTCTTTATTCCCAGCAGATTGCAGATTCTGTTTGATGGTGACAATGAGGATGGAAATGCAGTAGAGCAGCATTGACCTGGACTGATGATGGGGTTTTGAGCTGCTGGAGGCAATGGTTGCAGCTCCTTGGCCTGCAGCGGCCCTCATCCTCGCAGGCCTCCAGGCAAAACAGGATCTGCCCAGGGTTTTAAAGAGAGAAATGTAGCCCCTGTGCCAGCTGTTATAAACATAGCTGCACAGCTTCAAAGGACAAGAAAGTTGGAAAGAGGCATGATGTGGAACATTCATGGAATGTGCTATTATGGGATTATTAGAGTGACCTACCCATATTTCAGCCACTGATGCATTATTCTGTAGCAACTTCTGCCAGAATGTACAAGCTTTACAGATGGATCCATATACCATCATCATTATTGGATTGTATAGTGGATTTTGGATTTTTTTTATATACAATGGTAAAAAAGACATGAATCAGTTGTCACGGGCATCACGGTTGTAACATTGCCGTGCTGTCCCCCAAGGTTCACAGAGGCAGGCATCCATGACTGTGGTTTCTTTATCTTTATTTTTAAACATAAACAAATAATATAAACCTGGCTCGAGGGCCGATACGTTTGAAAACAGAAAGACAGGAGTAGTACAAGGGTAACTGGAATGCAAAAGTGATGAAAATGCAACACTAGTGTGATGAATAAATAAGTTAATGTGATGATGGACCGACGCTGAGGTCCACATAAACTGAACTTAAATACAGAACATGACTCAGACAGAAACCAATCACGAAACACAAATACTTAAACTGAATACAAGACACCTGAAATCGGGACACCAGATTTCAGGTGTCTTGTATTCAGGTGTCTTGGGGGTGGCGATAGCTCAGTGGGTAGGATACTTACCTCCGGACCAAGAGGTCACAGGTTCGAATCTTACCTCCAGCACCACCACTGGGTCCCTGAGCAAGACCCTTAACCCCAAGTTGTCCCCTGTAGGTAGGGAATGAAAGTCGCTTTGGATAAAAGTGTCTGATAAATGCCATAAATGTAAATGCAGACACAAACATCCACAAGCGTAAAAATACAAGTCCCCATAACCAAACCAAAAAGAGTGACCCCTATCGGCCACTGGCCGAGACATGACATCAGTACATGATTTCAGACAGTATTTCTTCATCAAGCTACATAAACAACCCAAAATTGGCTGCCTGAGCAGGGCTGCAGTTAACTTATTATTCATTCGTAGTTAACAGGAGTGTATAAAAGTACAGGGGAAATAGACTGGGAAAAATTATATAACTTGACTCGGCTACACATGGTGAGCAGCACACACTAAATGCATTAAGGTCTTTGTTAACTGTGTGGAGCTGTCCATTGTATATCATTAGATATATTTTCAAATATTTGCATTCACTTGGAAAAGTACAATGTGTGGTGATTTCAGTTCCCTCAAAATCGCTCAGAATTTCTATTTTACATTTCAGATACCACCATAAAAATTGCTGAGATATGTAACAGTGACCAAAAACATAAGTTGATCATTTCTTTATGGACAGTATCAGAAACTATATCAAAGAAATGGTTTTGGAATCCCAACAGTTCCATTTTTACACACATGACAGTAACAATGGACTGTAAATTTAGGTATTTCAACAGAAATTTGGCACTTCAGATTCTGGTGAGTTAAATGTGATGTTTGCCAGAATTCTGTAAAGATAGCTGCTTATGGAGAATGGACATATAAATTATTGGGTCTATTGAAAAAAATATAAATCAGAATAAGCAACAGATGTACAGTGTATACTAGCAGTTCTCTTGGTGCGGGTGTCAACACAAATTGGATATAAACTATATTTTAAAATGCTTATGAAACACTATAAATAAATTGATTTCGGTATTAGGTTGAATAATTATTGTGCCATATTTACCAAGGGTGTCAGTAATTCTAATATAACTGTCTAATATGTTCCCTTTGAATTGTAAGCTCACTTCTGTTTTGTCCTTATTCTATCATCAGCATGTGTATTTACAAACTCGAGGCACATAAAAGGCAGTGATCTCTCAGTCCTGGAGCCCTTTACCTTACTCAAGGACAAGCATGGTGTGTTGGCTTAATTAAATCTGTGCTGGTGTGGAGTCTTGTTTGCTCACCTCTCAGAGTGTGTACTGCAATAGAAGCTAAAAACATCAAAACACATACAGACAAACAACAGTGTTTTTGGGTCAAATGTACAAATAAATTAAAACCAAAGATGGAGTTTTTACATGATTAAAGGCAAAAACAATCTCAGTTGGCATAAACTTGATGCCAAGAGTGATCTGAAAGAGGGAGAAAAAAATCTGAGATACCAGATATCACCATGACAACAGGATTAGATTAGAGAGGTTAATACGATCTCAAATGTGATTAGCTTAGATGATCTATGATTAGTTATGATTAAAATAGATGAGATTACAGTTTTATTAGATTTTTTATGGCATCATCTCTGTAGTTTACTTAGGTTCTTAATGAAGGGGAGACAATTTAAAAACAATGGAATTACATGAAATAAAATCAGTCCTGATATGTAGAAGGCACACTCTTCTGTCGGCAGCAATTAGCGTAAAAGGTAATGAAAATGTGCAAATTCCTCAATCGCTTTTTGTTTCTCGTTCGTCTGTTGGAATTCTAGGCCAGGCATTTCGAGCGGCACAGTTTCAACAAGTATACCTAAACTTGTTACTCTTTATAAAAGTAAATGAGCTCTTTTCTCTCTCTCTGGCGCATTTAAAATGTATTGCATTCAAACATATTACATTTTCATGCATGCATGTCTTCGCTGTACATCGGTTAATGATCCAAGATTTTCACTGAGCAAATAATCTCCCTTCATGCCAAATGATGGTGGTATTAGAATCACAGCACGCTTCAACACCCCTGATTAAAAAGCTCATTCTCTTTTCTGTTGGGTCACTTGAAACTGTGTACACCTCCAAATAGACACAGCTTACATGGACATTAACTAGAGTAAATTACATTACACCGTACATTGCACTGTTATTTACTCTTGCCCAGAATGCCATGCAATTAAATACATATGAAAAGAATGGTCCCGCAGCAAATAACAATGAAAGATCACTTCCTCTCCACTAGAGTATTTGCAAGAAATCTATTCTAAATCGGCGTGAGTTTAAATGCACTCTGCAGGGTGAATGTTTCCTGGCAGCTTATTTCCTCAGTGAGGAGTCAGACTGAAAACACACATTTCTGAGGCATGCTACACTTAGGCCATATATGAAGACCTTGCTATGTCCAGAGATGAGAAGATTAGATGGACAAAGCCTATATGTGAGTGGTACAAGAAGCCATTAGAATCAATGACTGATGCGAGGAAAAACAGAAGGCGCAGTTCTGAACCTTGGGATGCCTATTATATATAATGAGAGAATGAGGCGGACCTTTTCCTGGAAATTTGATCAGAATGATTTCGTACATAAGAAACAAGCCGCTCTGTTCCTATGATACCAAAAGACAAGAGAGTTTGTCACAGCATTTGATATTTTTTGCATTATATGAGTTCCACAGGCATATCCATCAGAGTATAAACAGAACGGGCAGTCTGACCAGTCTCTGCAGAGCAAACAGTTTTAGTGTCAGGCTGGTTGAAGTCTGGAATAATGTATTCAGTTAGGAACCAGGAGATTTAACTGAAGATCTAAGACTGGTTTTGTTTCTTTGATCCAAGAAGAGCCTGGTTGGCTGAGAAGGCTGATTTGTTCTCACAGTGAATGGCTGATGCCGGTAGAAGCTGATCATGCATGAGATGTACGACAGTACTACTCTTCGCCACTGCACCTCTTTGAGCTGCTTGCTTTGTTTTCTCTCCTCTTACGCACCTGAGCTTCAGGAAGGGCTTGCTGATTTGTTGAACCAGACGTGTACTACAAAAACAATGCTGCCATTCAGCCTAAAAAAGTGTTTTTAATTGTGACGAGCAGTTTAACTGGGCTTATTCAAGAGAATAAATGTTTTAATTGAAGTATCTTGACAGTTCAGATAACATTCAAAAGAAATGATCTTCTGCAGCCCAAATCTTATAAACATTTCAAAATCCTTGAAAAGGTCAATGTCAGTCTGGATTTGGGGACACTGTAATGACGTTTGTTAAAAATACAGTTATTTAGGCTAGAATGCTGGAATGATGTTGGTGTTTTTGTCCTTCACTAGTAGCACTGAATAAAGAGCAAACAGTCTCATACCAAGACTGCTGTGATAGGTTTGATAATAGCCCCAAAATACTTTAACCACTACTTTAAGATGTTATACAATTCTCTGCTGTGAGAGCAGATGGCATGGTGGTGGTGGAATATGTAAAACTGAAAAAGTCTCAAAGAGTTCTCAAAGGTTCTTGACTGTGGCTTGAACTTTTGTTAAGAAAAAAAAGAGAAAAACATAGATTTGGCTCCCTGGAGTGTCTAGTAAGTGCATAAATTGCATTTCCTTTTGGTTTCCATCCATCTTTTTTCAACAGCTCTTAACAGTCTTAGACACAAGCCAAGGGCAAACAGAAGAATTCTGAAAAGTCATGTAGGGGAGGTTGCTCATGCAAATCTTTTCCCCATTTGAACTAACTGCAAAATTGGCTTTGGGTCCAGATTTCTTATGATTGTTTTTAGCGGTGCCGGAATTAACCAAGAACACAGTTAACATTTTTTTTGTAATCATCAGAAACCACAACACACTTTTCTAAACCAGTTTTTCATGCTGATTTCAGGTCTGCTTTGGTCATGGCCGAGGTGTAGACCCCGCGTCCGTGATTTACCTCTTAGGAAACAGGTTTGAGACTGACATGTTTCCATGCTAGAGCTTCACTTTATTAAACAAACAAAACAGAAAAACAAACCTGGCACGATGGCCGCTATAAGCATGAACGTGAACGAGGCATCAACACGACAGGAATAACTCAAACACAGGGCTTAGTGAGGCATATGTAAGGCAATGGACAGACAAGTGAAGGCTACACAAACAGAACAAGTGAAGGCTACACCAGTAATCAAGAACAAAACACAAACAGGTGGGACCAGGAAACAAGCAGGGAAAACAGAACAGGATGTCAAAATAAAAGACCAACAGAAAAGCAGTGGCCCCTAATGGCCACTGACCGAGCCGTGACAGCTTTCAGCTTTTTTCGGTCACATAAACTTTTTGAATTATATTATGAATTATGAGTAATATTAGATTTGCAATTTTAATTCAACCAATCAAGTAACCGTTTCAATATGTTCAGTGTGAAGTCAGACAGGTGCACACTGTGGCATAGATATAATGATAAGTGACAGTCAGCCACCACTGTTTCTTCTAAAACACTTATTATATGGTAATTATACCAACTATGATGCAATATAAAACTAACTTCATCACAAAAACTGTACATGCAGAAAAACTAAACACATATTTGAAATCAACATGAAAAACACGACAAAACCCACATAAATGTATCACTGATGATTTTGACCTGTTGACCTGTGTAAATATTAAGTCTTAATGCTCTCTTAGAGATCTACTTTCTAACTAGGGCTATTTTTACAATAACTGATTAATTACTGATTGCAACATTAACTGCTATAATTGACAACAAGCTGTGACAATTAATTAGCAGGACTACATAGAGCTAAACAGTTTCTCAGGGAACCGCTATTGTTGATAGACATGGTGGGAAGGTTTAGACTGCGCTCCAAAACACATACGGCCACATTAAATAGAACTGAGGAAAAGTACACCGTCATCAGAAGTGCATTAAATAATGTAGTATGTAAAGTATGATAGTTTGTTTGAGAAACAGCTTTTTAACATTTTGTACTCAGATCTGGGAGAAATTGCATACCTTAATAAAAATGTCACATACAGAAGAAATTAAATGAATTTGACCTCTACATCTCTTCCTTCTGTAGAAATCAGTGAGTCTAATGTCCATATTGCGTTCATTTTATTTAGTGTGAAATATTAAATATCAGCAATAAGTTCATCCTAAGAATTGTTTCATGTGAAATATGGTATACTTCCTGTAATGTTGTTGAGTGGATACATGAAGAGAATTTGTTCTACAGAGGACTGCGTTTAAGTTTGTGTAATTTATTTTAGCTGTCTGCTCATTCCATTTACATTTCTGTGTGGACTAATGAGCACAAGAAGTCAAGAGTTTCTCAGTTATGATAACTTGTAACTAAAAGTAGATCCAAATTTAGTCCCAGATTTTGAAAGCTTATTTATTTATTTATTCATTCATTCATTCATTCATTCATTCATTCATTCATTCATTTATTTATTTATTTATAGAGGCTGGTGAGGAATTTGAAACTGATCCCATATTAGTGAACACAGAATCACTTTGAACTCATATTTTCATATTTAGAATCGATTCTACATGCAGCATACAGTGAACTTTTTGAATTTTAAGGTTCAACAAAATTTGAAGACTGACAGCCTGCTCACTTTTAAAGTTTAAATATCATACCAGCAGCCTATGGTGTTTCACATGTAGTGTTTAAAATACAGCTCATAAATGAGTCTTAGCTTGAATTATACAAAAACAGAACATCCTCTCCATCAGACTGCAAACCGTGAGAGGAGTAGCTTCCCATAACAAACTTAAAAGGCTTCATAAAATGTCACAGCCTTGAAGTAGAGGGGAGGAACATGTAAAGCATAAAACTTTTCCTTGAAACTCTTGTAAATGATGAGTTGTACACACTTGGCTCAGCCCTGCTCTCCCTTTCTGACTTAGTTTAAAGGCTAAGCTCTTCAAATTCTCTAATATTGTTTATGTGTTCTCACACTTGCACTTGCCTTATGGTATAAACACTGCTCTTATTAAACACTGCTCTTGTTCTTACTATTCACCTGCACTTTAATAAGCAGGGTGAAGTTTTTGTCTTGAGTTTATGAATCGTGGAATCTATGTAAGACTTACTTACTCGTGCCATCTACCGTCTGCACATTTTGTATTTGCTCTGAATAAGAGTTAATGCCAGAGGTAATGACTGCTCAGAGCACTGCTCCGAGGTGGGTCCAGAGAGTGTGACAACTCGACCAATCCACCTTGAGATGAATCATCACTCACTGATAATGCATAACAGCAGCATACAGAAATACACCGTATGGAATACAACACTTAATGCTAAACATAATAGTCCTAAAACGAAAGTTAGCTTTTTTTTCCATTCCAGATAAGAATAACACATCCAATCAGCATGGCAGAGAAGAGCCCTTTCTCTCTGCTCCCTGTGCCGCGCGTATGAATGTAAGACAAGGTGATATCAGCGCTGGCCCTCGTTAAAGCAAGAAGACAGTCCTGACGCATGCTGGCTAGACGTGTAGAACAAACATGTCTATTAGTGGGAGGGGGGCAGCCTACAGAGGCTGGTTCTCTGCCAGGTCCAAATTGCTGCCTGAAAGTGTCTCCTTGCCATATGGGTTTTGCTGTAGAGTGCTGAATGGGACCCAGTGCAGGTTAAGATGTGTCACATTTAGCTGGGGATTAATTGGTGCTGGGAATGGACCATGCCATCTGTGCAATCAGTCTGTTCCCCGCTAGTCCCCACCCACCCCCAGCTCCTGTGTAGAGAGCTTGCGAGTTTTCCTCAATGCTACCCCCCATGAATAGATCAGCATGTGCGCCAATAATGGACCACAGAAAAGCGTCAAATTCATTATCTGGAAAAGTCATTTCTGTGTATCTCTTTCTCCTTGTGTTTCATAAATGCATACACAGATACATATATGCACACGCACACACACACACACACACACACACACACACACACACACACACACACACACACACACACACACACACACA
>JBBPCW010000006.1:10329976-10341553 GCA_037974425.1 Phenacogrammus interruptus
ATTGAAATCTCAGACCATGACATTCTACTCTGGCGTCCTCAGTTTCCCTTTAACCTCACAAGAGAGAGCCGTGACAAGTGTAATCATAAATCATTTTATCATTAAGCATTAAGCTTGTGTGTAGTGAGATCACTGGACCTTTCTCTAATGGATAAAGCCCAGAGGAAGAAGCCAACTGTCACAGGACAGCCTACATTAATGGAAAATTGCTATTTCCATTTTGGTTGAGTAAGGAATATGATCTCACTATCATATGAGACCGCCTAATAATGATATAATCATAACAATGACATACAATGGATCAAGTTTATCCGATTCTGACTAGGCCATTTTAAATCATGGCTAGCAACGTGAATCGGAAGCAAGGGGAAGGTGCTTATCCTTATGAAGACACTGACCATACTTTGACAGAGTGTTCTCTGATCATCTGAAAGATGTAAAGGTTTTCAGGTGTTCTGTAAAGATTTTCAGTCGTGCCTTATACACACCTACTCATGTCACATTGGATATGTAAAATAAATTCAGATTAAGTGGACTGGGAACATTCGACTACACCTGAGCAGGCCTTGGGAAGGGCGCTGCTAATGCTAACCTAGGGCAGCTGGTGGCCTAGTGGTTAGGGCATCAGGAAGTCACGGGTTCTATTCCTAAGACCGCTAGGCACCTACCCAAGGTACCGTCCCCACGCACTGCTCCCTGGGCGCTGTGTCCGTAGCTGCCCCCTGCTTCACTTGGTGAATGGGTTAAATGCAGAGGAGGTATTTCGTGCTGTTCACACTGTGTGCTGTGGTGTGTTCACGTATGACCAGATTGTCACTAATGCTAACGGATTTTCTCTCTCGCTTTCACACACCCACTCACTCACACACATACAAATAAACCAATATTTCCTACCTTGTCCCTGACTTAACCGAGCATCAGCAAAGAGAGCTGTCTTGTCCTTTTGTGTACGAGTCTTTGCACGCTGCTAATGCTAATCGTTAATGCTACAGCTTTTTTAAGCAATAAAATTTTCTGATTATGATTATTTATTTACCTTTACCTGTTTATGGGTAATGCATTAAACTGAAAATTAAAGTGTTGTGGGAGCATATTTGGGGGCATATTTAGGGTTTACACTATAAAAATTTTTTAAACCAAAACACAACAATGCTTGTGATCTTGGAACGTAATTCCCGCAAAAAATACTGTATTTAGAAACATAAATTGTACATCTGGACAGATAACTTTTGGGACTGGCACCAGAGGTCAAGCAACTGCAGTTAGCATTTACAGCTAGTACTAAAATACTTCATGGGCCTAACCCTGCTACTGACGAGTTCTTCTTTAAGCAGACATAGCAACTTCATTGCTGCAGCCAAGTGTTACTCAATTCCTCAAGCACCACTGAAGACAGGCTTCAGTGCTTCCCCGTGGCTTTTTCCTTTCCCCTTGAGCCTGTTGCGGAGTGACAGGCCTTTAAGAGCTGTCTGCCTCCATTAACTTAATGGAAGTTTTTTTTTTTTTAAATAATGGTAATTTTCTCTTATTGTTTACACGCAGCTGTGAAACACACATCACATTTATTTACTTCCATTGTGTCATGAGTTTTTATATATATTTTTTATTCAACATGTATTTACAGCTGATGTGAAAGAGGTAGAACCAATGGCTTAAAGCATTCTGTGATAAACATGCAATTACTCTACTTACAACTACTCTACAGGAGGCTACAGTCTGAAAGCTGTAGCAGAAGGCTGCAGTTATTCCCCCAGGGAAGAACTAAAGCACACTGCAGGTCATGTACGCATGCACTCCATTACTGAACAACGATGGTGTGCAAAATGTTAATTGCACAATAATCTGATGTCTCAAAAGTGCCTACCTGCTTAAAAAGTGACGTCTGTGATGTGGATTTCATTTGATAGTAACTCTTAATGTATGTTTTGCAATGAAGGTTAAGGGTATGTAGAAATGGCTTAAGAATGCGTAGTTACTTGCTTTTCAAATGCCTGAGCAATATTTGTCACCAAATTTTATGACAATAAATTAATCAATTGCCAATGCTTCCTCTTTCGCTTCCTTCAAAACTAAACAAAAACATCTCTTCTCTCGGTGGTATGCCTATTCTTGCTCCCGCATTCTTTTTGTTTATTTCCTGCTATTGTACTCTGCATTGTTGTAATTTGGACTTTTAATGTTTTTGTCTACTATTTTCTGCCCCATACTGTTTCTTGTTCTATGTCGGATCTATTTTGTAAAGCGACCTTGAGTTATAAATAAAGCCCTATATAAATAAACTAGATTTAAAAAATGTTTCATGCATATTGCAAATGTCTGTGATATTAGTGTAACGTGTAACAAACATTTTTTCATGCATCCCCAGTCCCATCAGTTTTACTCTAATAATCATAGTTTAGCAAGAAGCAACAAATGCACACCACAAAAAGGAAAGAGAAATGAGAAAACCTTCAAATACTTTCCCTTTTTTTCAAGAAGGCTCCAGCTAAACCATTATCATAGAGTATATGAATACTAATTATTTGCCACTAACATCCTGAAACTCACACACATACAAAAACGTAATAATCACGATGCAGAGTCTCCTTAAGCTAATTATTAGTACAGTTGTGACATGTACACGAAGTCTTGTTATTGTACTTGGCACAGCACAGCATCTGTTGGCATGTAAATAAGGCCAGGCTGGAGAGCAGTGGTCGGGTGGGGGAGAGATGTAGGGGATCAGCCAGCCAGACTGAACTGCCACAGGATGTTTGTATATCCGCTCTGTGCTCTATGCTGCGGGTACTTGGCTCTCTGCCAAGGAGTAGTCCTGGTGGAAATGTAACATGCACATATCTGGGTTCGTGCACGCATCTCAATAGCCTTCAGAGTCTGCATGAGAGAACAGATACACTGCACCTTTTTGTATAATCAGAAATTCTGCTGTTGCAATGACTGAACAAAAGAAGGTCTGCAGGAAGCTTCTCTGAGTACATGTCAAACTTACATCCTAAGTGGGTTGGAAGACAGGAACTTAAGGCTTAATTCTGAGGTGAGAAAAGCTTTTTCCCACACCCACTCGACAGAATTACACAAGCATCCCTCTACACCCTAAGCCCAATCCCACACCAGTTTCGGCCTCGAGCTTACATCAGAACAATCTCACATCTGAACTTTTATTTCATCACACCAGGACACCTTCTTCCATACCTCCCTTGGTCGAGTTCTGATGCGTATGTGCCCACTGAAGACGTTTCCATGAGTGGACAGCATGAGCACTCTGTCCGGCTTGTGGCCACGTAGCCCCATTCAGAGCAAGCTGGAATGTGTTCTAACACTTTTCTATCACAGCCAGGATTAACGTTGTGCTAGCGCTTTGGTGAGATCAGACCAAACGGACTAAATTTTACTCCTTATGCACATTAATGAGCCTTGGGTGCCCATGAGCATGTCACAAGTTCACGGATTGAATTTCCTTGAACACTTTTAGTGAGTACAAACCACTGCATAAAAAAGAAAAAGGAGGATAACCTATGGAAACCTATGGAAAGGGTGCCATCTGGTGGTAGCATACACAAATTACTTTCATCACTTTTTCAGGGGGGCTTCCCTTACGAAAATTCAGTTTTTTGGGGTACCATAGTTTTACCACACTTTTACTATGGTTTATCCATAGCACTTCATGGTAGCTGTGGTTGTACCATAGTTTTTATATACATATACCACTTCATATTTACCCAAAAAAACATGAAAACCATGGTTATTTAATCATAGTAAACCATGGTTAATTTTCGTAAGGGTTAGTCTCTGGTCAGTTAGAGGATATTTTTGATATTATTTTTGAGAGTGGGTCTCATCTGACATTTCCAAAGACTGTCCTTGCAGAACCCAGACTTAAATAAGCAAAAGGTGGCAAATTTGCATCCCTGGCAGCACAGCAAAACCTTTATCTTAATTTGTGTTTCTTCCTGTTCTTGGCTCCTCAAAAACATGAGGAAATAAGAATGTGCTGATACTTTTTACCACTTCACAAACAACACATTAAAATGAGCAGTGTACTTTATCTCAAAACCTCATTGAACACAATTGCTAGAGAGGTACATATTTGGTATTATAGATCTCTTTTGAAAATAAAGAAAAAAACTGTTTTGAACTTTAAGAATTAAAAGTACATTGCATGTAATGAACCCATTAATACCAAACGGTACAATGAGTTACAGCATTGGACATATTAATGAAGGATACTAAAGAAGAAACATCAGTTGTAGTAACCGCTTACTGGCACACAGACCAAGTAAAGACAGTGTAGTCCAGACTACGGACTACAAACAAGAGCAAACGGTGGACATTCTTCAACAAAAGGGTAACAGAAGGGTAACAAAAACTGAAAGGCACCAACAGCTGTTGGGTCCTTAAAAATGCTCAACTGGACATTTCAAATACCAAACACTTGCATACAATTTCATAGCATTTCAGGATTTTATTAGACTAGTGGTACCAAATAATTAAAACCGAGGTTTAATCACATGGTCACTGACTGATGACTTCATGACTAAGCTCATGACTAATCAGTCTTTGTATAGCGTTTCAACAACTAGGACCAGTTATTCATTTTCATTGGGAGGGGGTAGAAATAATAAAAATATGCATAATGTTGAATTGCAAATCTGGGGCAACTTATTCCCTTAAAAACGTAAATACTATGAAAAAAGGGGGGAAACCTTAAAAGAATATTCACAGATGAAGCATCCCTGTCAACTGGATTGCATTACAATGACAGCCACACCTCTCACCTGAGCAAGCTACTATGTATTAAAACCTGTGTTACCACCTCACATCTCCATCAGTGTGGATGTTTATAGAGTTGTACACATTTATCAGATTCTGTCCCAATTTACATCCTTGTACAGACAAATTTAGATTTGTGTGTGTGTGTGTGTGGGGGGGGGGGGTTAAGATGTCCAGCGCCACCAGGCAACCTTTGCTCTATCCCATACTGCTCCAAGGGAGTCCAAAGCTGGACGCACATCCAAGATGGAAAATTGATATGTGTCTTTGTCAATGTCTCCTTCATAGTAGTCGATCACATATCTGACTTCTTTTCCACAGCGATCCACTATCCAGTCATGCCGGTCAAACGGTAATTCATACCTATAAATAAGTCATGGGGAAAAAGAGCACGCTGAGACACAAAGACCACAACACAGCATTGACTACACAAAGACAGATAGCATAGGGTCTTCAAGAAAAGCAGAGGAACGGTAGGCCTCGTTCATTTCTTAAGGATGGAACTATTTCTTACCCCATCCAGTGGCGTATCCTGGCCCTGGGAGAAAATTCCTTGGCTTTACCGCCAAACCTTTTTAGAGACGGACCACATGGACATTCACTACGAACACAAACACAAAGCATGATGATTTAAAAGAGCACGAAGTAGTAGAGGAAATTTCACAAGAGTGCCAGAAAAATAAATAGGATTAGCCGTTCAATTTAGCATTACTGACACTAATAGAAAAAAGTGCTGGCTTAAGCCAAAGTGGAGCTTTATTCACCCAGCATGCAGTGCCTCCCACTTCAGGATCTCCTCCCAAGCCTGTTCATTGTTACGATTGTGGATTTTGATTATATTTGTCATGTCTTCCTGGGAAAGGCTGTCGTCTTTCCAACGCCACCTGTACAAAAAAAAATGCACAGACATAATAAAACGCTACTTTCATGCTTACAATACATTTAAAATCTATTCTTAGATGTATTTGGATTGTGACATGATCCTTTAATTTAGTAACACATGCTAGACAACTTGCCATAATGTAGTGTTAAAGAATACTGCACAGTCACCACATAGTTCATATACATGCCACACTAACCAAGCAAATCAGGACTAGTGTTTACCAAAAATGCTGCAACATGGATAAAACTGAACATAATTACCCTTTTCTCAACATGGCATTCCAGAACATCTGTTCTGAGGGATAAACCCATTTTTTATCTGTTCCTGCTCTGGGGATAGTGGACTCTTCTCTAATAACAGTTAAAGAAAAAGGCTGGTCCGAGGCTGGCATCTGGTTAGGCGGTGGCATCTAAAAAGGAATTGTAAACAAACAAAGATATGATTCAGAATTTTGTTTTTAAATTAAAGCAATGATATCAAGAAGCATCAGTCTCAGTCAGTGATGGGTTGTGTACCATGTTTGCGGGATCAATGTCAGATAATCCCTGTGTGCCTGCGTTTGCAGCTCTCATCGGACACTCCACAAACTCATAGGCCCGGTCTTGGTGCACTGGGCCAGCAGGAGCTGGGGCAGGAGATTCAGCTTGATGCATGGGGCACTCCAATGGATAAGAGCCTTAAGATTTAAACAACAGGTTACAACAGGTCACAGATAACAAGCATATCAAATACAATCAGGGCTGTAAATATTGGGACATTCTAATCTTTTTAGCTCTATACACCACCATAATGGATTTTAAATTAAACAAACAATATGTGCTTTAACTGTAGACTTGCAGCTTTAATTTGAGGGTATTTACATACAAATCAGGTGAACAGTGTTACAACAGAATTACAACAGTTTGTATATATGCCTCCCACTTTTTAAGGGACCAAAAGTAATTGGACAAATGCAGAGGTTGAATTTTGTGCTGTTCACAGTGTGTGCTGTGGTGTGTTAATGTAAGACAGAATGTTCACTTTCACTTTGCAGTCAGTTGCAGCCTAAAGTCTGGAATGCATAGACATCACAAGACACTGGGTCACATCCCTGTTGATGCTCTGCAATGATCTTCAGTTCCTGCTTGTTCTTGGGGAATTTTCCATTCAGCAAGTGAAATGCATGCTCCATATGATTCAGGTGATGTGATTGACCTGCACATTGCAGAACATTCCACTTCTTTGCCTAAAAACACTTCGGTTGCTTTCGCAGTATGCTTCAGGTCATTGTCCATCTGCACTGTGAAGCGCCGCCCATTGAGTTCTGAAGCAGTTGGCTGAATATGAGCAGATAATATTGCCCAAAAACACTTCAGAATTCATCCTGATGCTTTTGTCAGCAGTTACATCATCAATAAATACAAGGGAACCAGTTCCATTAGCAGTCATACATGCTTACGCCATGACACTATCACCACCACGCTTCACTGATAAGGAGGTATGTTCAGTTCCTTTCCTTCTCCCTAATCTTCTCTTCCCATCACTCTGGTATAAGTTGATCTTTGTCTCATCTGTCTATAGGATGTTGCTCCAGAACTTAGATGTTGTTTGGTAAACTCTAATCTGGCCTTCCTGTTGTTGAGGCTCACCAATGGTTTACATTTTTTGGTGAACCTTCTGTGTTCACTCTGGTGAAGTCTTCTCTTGATTGTTGACTTTGACATACATACACCTCCTGGACAGTGTTCGTGATCTGGCCAACTGTTGAAGTGTTTTTTCTTCAACAGGGAAAGAATTCTTCATTCTTCCACCACAGTTGTTTTCCGGGCCCACCAGATCTTTTGGTGTTCCTGAGCTCACCAGTGCGTTCATTCATACTGTTGTTCATTTCTTTTCAAATCCATTGGGGTAGTGTAAAGAGCCAAAAAGATTAGAATTGTGTCAATGTCCCAATATTTATGGAACTGACTGTATGTGCAAATATTAACACAAACTTACGCTTTTGGCTTTCCTGATGCATTGGGCAGCCCGGTGGAGGCGAGATATTACCAGACTCCGCCATCATAGACACTGCCTCTGCTTTCACAATTGTAGCAGGAGTAGACACTGAGCCCCCCATCGTTCTTCTTTTGCTATCAGACAAAAAAAAAAGGTAAACAACGAAGCTGGACCACTTAAAATATGGATTAAATGTGTAACTAGCTTGAGGTGTTCATTAACCTAAAGTAGAGCTCAAAATAAAAACTATGGATTATCTACCAATTCCAGTATTACTTTGAAACAAACACACACACAGGCAGAGAGTGAAAGAGACAGGAGGAGAGGCAGGTGTAGCTGCAGGGTGTGAAGTGAGGTTTTAAATTTGATTTGTTAATGTAATGGATTAAACACCAAGAAAGGAAAACAAGCAAGGAAGGAGATTGAGTTGTTGCCTGTTTAATGCCAGTTTCTCAGAACAATCCTTGATGTTTGGGAGTTCTACCTTAGACATGCATTACTGCAGCCAAAGTATATTTTTAGGAACGAGAAGGCAGGAGCAGTATGAAAACAGGAGGTATATGAACACACAGGACCTGCAGTCTTAATAAGGCTTATGCCATTTTCATGTAAGGTTTGATTGCTTCACACTGTGCCTTTCACACTTGTTTGGTGCTGCGCTTTAATAAAAAACACATGCTATTGCAGTCTATTGCAAATCTAATATTACTCATCATTTAGAAAAGTGGGTTTCTGATCATTACAAAAACATTTTTTGTCGACCTGTGTCATGTAAGAAATAGCTCTGATGTCAGATTCTAGACAGGAGTCCAGCTCCATGTTTTAATAATTTTTATAACGCTGTTAATCGCACGGAATCTTCGTAATAACGGCGTTAACGCCGATAATTAAAACCCCTCAGCACCCCCAACACCCCCCCCACCCCCCACCCCAAGACAGGTGTATTTGGTTGCGTTAACGGCAATATTTTTTTTTTACGGTGCTAAGATTCTCACGCGTTAACGCCGTTAACGGCCCAGCTCTAGTTTTAATATTGTAACTCATGTGATATGGTGCAAAATGTTCACACTGATGTTGTATACACATTAATGTTATGCAACATCAAATTATAGATACAGGGAGACAACGGCAGGGAGAAAGAGGAGCAGAGCAACAGGTAAGAGAGACTGCAGCATTAGCTTGTATTGCCCTTTGTGAGCTTTCTGTAGATCAGGGCACAAATTTCACAAACATTTTGGTATTGCTTGCTTTGGTAAGTGTACTGTCATGGCTTTTAGGGGTTCAGAGCATGAATGACTGAAGCAAAAGCAAAAACAGGGACTGGGAGTTTATTCCGTCAGAGGAAACAGCCAGATCAGTCACACATAAAATTCAAATATATTTAAGAGTTCTCTAACAGAGGTTTGGGTTTCCAATAGATGGGGTACAAGGAATTTCCCAGGCTGCATTACAATGCATCGCAAAAGACATTTTGCATCAACAGCAGAGCCTGCTTTTGTCACTAAGTGATTTAGAAAATTGAAGAGAGTGATTTTAAAGCACATGAAAGTGGTCATACAAAACATTCATGCCATCTCTGTGACTGCACTAAAATCACAGTTGTCCAGAGCTTTGGCAACCAACAAGCAGATGACAGGCACTGTCTCTGGAAAATTGTCCGTTCCAACAAGTGTTTAGGACAGGCCTTAAGAGGGCATGAGTATGAAAATAGGCATTTGAATAAGCTCTTGAAAGACAAGGGACAGGATGATGTCCTTTTAGCCAAATGGTTGCAGAGGTCCCAGAGAACACGTTAGAAAACAGATCTAGCATAAAAATTCCTTCCACATTGAGCAGCAGTGTTGTTTGCAGCATAGTTGACACAAATAGCCATTCATCAGTTTGCAATTATCACTGATGGACAAAAAGACAAAAGTATTTGCCTGCACTATACCGACAATGATCTGATGCCCTATGACAGTGTTTTTCAACCACTGTGCCGCGGTGCACTAGTGTGCCGTGAGAGATCGTCAGGTGTGCCGTGGGAAATTATTCAATTTCACCTAATTGGTCTAAAACATTTTTTGAAAACTAATGGTTTCACACTGAGTAGGTAGAAATATGAAAGATCAAAAAAGACTGTTTTCATTGTGTTTATTTGATTCCTATTCAAGACACTTTGATAAGAATGACTGTATATTGTTAATATAGGCTACAGAGTTTCATTTTTTTCAGTTTCGATTGTTGGTGTGCCTTGTGATTTTTTTCAGTTAAAAATGTACCTTGGCTCAAAAAAGGTTGAAAAACACTGCCCTATGAAGAACTCAAAGGCTTGTGCTCTGTCTCTAAACAGAACAGAAAAGGTCTTGCTAGAGTTCTTAAGGGTGTGCGGCTGAGATTAAGTTTACCAATCCGTGGTTATGAGGTCATATTTATGCTGATATGTCCAGGAAGCATTCTGGTTAACAGGTATGAACAAGCAATTTGTGATTTAATGATCTGACAGCTTCAACAGGTGAAAAAGGACTCTGTGGTCCCATATGGATGAAATGTCACAGTACTTGCTATACCATTGGTGTGGTAGAGATGCAGTGCATGAAAAGTTTGAATCTTTACATCTCAATATTTTGGAAACAACATTATGGATTGATTTTCTGAGCAAGCCGAATGGAATTTTAAAAGATCTGGCCGAATATAACCAAGTGTACTAATATTTCAATTTTAGCTTGAGCTGTGTTTGAGATATTGAAATGTGTCAGTTGCAGCTGCCCCTTTGGACAAAAAGTTACATAATGTGGCATGCTTGCAAAGAATAGGGTCACCAATCGTTTATGTGAAGATACTGTCAAGTGAAGCACTAGATTTCTGCACTGACGTTATTCTTTAGGTGGTGGTACTCCACAGTGTAATAGACTATACATGCCTCCTATAGACCAACGTGCCACATACATTTTGTCGTTTTGACAAAAATGTTGAATGTGTTTTGATGAAACTGTCTGATGATGCCAAGTTTCATGTGGAATCATGAAGTAAATGAAACTGTCAATCAAAAACTTGTGGGAAAATCAAAACAAAACCCTTTTGACATGCACTGTACTAATATAATCACAAAGAAAGCTCACTTAGTCGCTGTTTTGATCTGAGACTCTTTGGATTAGATCCCCCAGTAAGGAGTCCTATTATCTCAGTCAGGGAGGATTCATGGAGCCATTCCACAGGCAGAGAATACATCTTACACCACAATAAAAACTTTCTGCCCACTAAGCGGTTTAATCACAGTATGGGTCAGTGCTAGCCAGCTCAGAAGAGATGGCTCCCGGTGCCTCTTACAAAGTATCTACTGCTAATGGTTTGCTGACTTTGCAAGAATTGGAAGAGACACTGAGTGGAGAGCTCTGAGTTTTAGTGTGTCAGTGTACCTTCTGTAATAATTATTCATGGATTGTCCATAGAAGTGTGTAGATAAACCCTGGCCAGGTTGCTTCCTGTTTATTTTTGTGGGCAGCTGGTGACCTAGTGGTAAGGGCGTTGCTCCTGCAATCAGAAAGTTGTGGGTTTGAATCCTATTCACACCACTGAGGTACCCTTCAGCAAGACACACACTGCTTCCTGGAACTGTGTTCCTGGTTAATCTGACTACCCGCTGCTTCACTTGGGTGAATAGGTTAAATGCAGAGAAAACAGTGGTGTGTTCATGTATGATAATTGGACACTTTACCCTCTGAAACAGAGAAATGTTAGTCCTCCACAGGCTCAAGACTTAGCTCTACTATACAATAACAATTAAACCCAGCGGTGTTAGATATGCTGTATGTAGCATAATCTATTCATATTGTGGTTGTTTCTTTTTACAGATTTTAATTTTCATTTATTTAGACTAGTGATTCACCGAAAGGATTTTTTTTGGACCGAACCCGAAAACCAAAAATGGGGAAACACTTGGCTGAAAACCGAAACCGAAAAAAAAA
>JBBPCW010000006.1:10354917-10370824 GCA_037974425.1 Phenacogrammus interruptus
ATATGTGTGTGTGTGTGTGTGTGTGTGTATTTGGCCCACAATTTCCATATCTGCACATTCCTAACATATACCTGTGTATAACTACTGTTATTTATTATTGTCACTTAAAGACCTTATCTTAGATCAAACTGAGTGTCTAGATTTGCACTTCTTGTGATTATTATTCACACTTGTTTTTGTTATTTTTTGTTACAGTCAGGGATTATTTGTCCCTCTGTTTGGCCCCCTCCAGAGGCAACACTCGTCTACTGGTCATCCTGCAGCAATGGGACCTGTTTTTATAACTCTTACTGTCCAGCAGAGGGCAGACAGGGCACATTTAAAAGAGCCGGCAAATCATAAAGAAATGCTTCACCGTAAACATCAAAACAAACGTACACATTTTCCAAAATATACCGGCTCTTTAGTGAACACTGTAAAGTTATTCATGAGACCTTTGTGACCTCAAAAGCAAGATTAATCCCATTAGAGAGAGAAAACAGGTTTAGGTTTCTGAGGGCTTTAACAAAGTCATATAACATTTCCTTTCACAAACATTAAATTCAGTCTGAAGAATGAGGTGCTCCTGTGGCTCTGAATAGTATTCTATTCTTGCATTAGATGTCATGTATTGACGTTGCTTATTTGTTTTCCTTACACAAGCTTTAACTCTAAAGCTCTGTTGCAGCTGACAGGATATGGAGTGAGTGTTTAAAATTTTAGCAATAGTGTCAGACTCACAATTCCAAGGAACTACCTCAGTCTCAAGTGCATTTCTTTCAAGTGGTAAAGTCAGTTTTTGTATGTAGCCCAACAGAACTGCCTCACAGAGGCTTAAAAAATACAGGTGCCAGAAAGATTATATTCGCAGTTTTCATTTTTTATTCAGTGGGTATTTCTTAAAAGAACCAATCTTTGTAAATCACAAGTGTGAATGTAAAGAATGATTTTAAACGCTAAAATCCTCTACATGATATAAAGATTCTTTGGAAAACTCTTACATTGTAAAGTCCGTTATGTGAAGCCTATTTATAGCTTTTAAAGGTTCTTCCCACTCGTATCATTCACAGAAATGGGCCCTGATGAGGTATATCTCAGGGGCTGCCCAATTTAATTTGTGCCATCAAAAGAGACGCATGCATCCTAAATAAAGATGGTCTGTCATTCCCACCTGTTTTCTAAGCAAATAGTTTATTTAAAGTACACTCATCAGTGGTTAACACTTGAATTTAGGGATGGCAATATACTTAGATTGTAGTGCCACAATTCTTCACACCACACAGTATTTCACTTTTCTGAAGTTTGATGAGTACAACCTAAAAACAGCATCAAAACTGCATTTTGTACAATTTAAACAGTACTAATTATGCCCTCTTTGTAATGAAGCATGTAAGTAAGCGCTTCTGAAATACAATTACATGCTCACATGCTCATACATGATACAACACCATTACACTGTCCATCCCTGACTGAAATACAAAATCCGATTCTGTTTTGTTGTGATTTGTTTAAAACTGCTACACATTTCCATAATATGTTTAATATTTGAAGAGTCTGTGGACATTTTTTCACACTGGAACACCTGGCTGAAAAAAAGTTTCAGGTTCTTCTGAGAGAACCTTTGTAGAGCCTTTTGTTTTAAGAGTGGAGTTTTTACTCCACAAATAGAGCCATAAATCTTACTGGTCCTTTTGCTTTTTTGTAATCTTCTAATGCAGCAGTGAAGACCTTAAGTGTTGTATTTGCTGAATTCAGGGCAGGAACGTTATCTGGAAGTTCATAATGTTTGTACACACTCATGTGTTTTGCCTGACTCTTTGTCAGCTGCTTCTTCGTCTATAGTGAGGAGGAGTCTAGGGTTCACAAGGCGGCTGCTCCAGGCTTTATGGGAGGAGAGTGTTCTCTTATTGATGCTGTATGCTGAACCTCAACAGACAGTCCGCAGTCTCTTCGAGAAAGTAAATTCTTATCACTGTAGAAGATACTGTGATGTAAATATTGGCCTGGAGAACACTCCTTTCAAAAACGAACCTGTCCCCAGTAACACAGGATATCTCTGTTAGCAATCAGTGTAAAAACAATCTTTCCAAGTAAACTTGACAACAACTGGATTCCATTAGCTCTGGCCCCTCCCTCTAGACCAGACACTGTGGGAAACAGCTGTCAGTGAACTGGAGGCATCTTCACAGTTGCTTTATCTTTCTGTACTCTGCATTTACCCGTCCCTCTGTTCCTCCACACCCTGATCCAGAAGTATCCTGAGGAAACAGACAGAGACCTCATACAGCACACACACACAGACACACACACACACTGGAGCATGCCTGTGAGTACAGGATACTGGGATTTGTTTTGAGAAATTTCAGATCTTCATATTTTTCTCCAAACCTTTTCCCCCAAACTCCTATTTTTAATCTCTTGAATAGTGATTTTGGTAGCATGCAAGAAACATTAGGACTGCATTAGTCGCACTTTTTCAGTTCTAACTCGTGTAATGGAAACTGCATTCCTTTATACTAGAAGGAGTAGCCAACACTAGACTGCAGGACAGTGCATATAAAAACCTGGAAAAAATCTTTGTTAGACATTGAATCACGTAAACGTTCTTTCATTGTCTGTCCTTAATACCCTGCTTTACGTCAAACTGGGTATTAAATACAAGGAGCTTGGTGTTATTTTACAGAAATCAGCAATGACTAAAGCCTCTGCAATTTATTTTCCCTTTAGACATTCTTAGTTCTGATTTAGGCTTTTGTCATTGTGTTACATCTCTGGGCTTTGCTGCTCATGTCTGGTAAAACACAAAACTTCCACACACAGTAAAGGCTTTGCGTAACTGGTGTGGGTGTGAAGGTATGGCACTGTGAGAGCCAGAATGGTTGGCTTTATAGCTTAGCAGATCTTTTTTTTATTTCACTGAATGGAGCTTGAAAGACCTTAAACCAAAGGCAAGCTGTACAGCACTAAGCTGTAGATACTGGCGAGAAAGTGCTCCAACACATCTGTGGATACGTGGCCATGGCTCAGACACTAAATCAATACGCCTTTGACTTTTTTATCTTTGAAAAGATGTAGGATGGATTTATTAGTGATTCACTGGCTTGCACTGTATCTGTCTCCTTTTACTGATACAGTAACGTGTGAGGGTGGTAACATTTCAGTGACGTGCGAGGGAAGGTGACTCAAAAACAGAGTTCTGGTAAATGAACAACTCCCCTAAAGTGTCATTGTTAGTTCAGTGGAATGCTCCACTATAAAAAGGAAACAGCTCCAGAGTTACAGATAGTGGACTGTTTAGTCTAACACCTCAGCACATCTTTTTTTTTTAACCCTGAGAGGATATTGGTGAATGTGTTTCAATATACAGACTTTAAAAATGTTCTTCATGGGGTTTAGTAATATAAGACAATTTAGTCATATATGACAACTTAAAAAAATAAACAGCAACTTAATAAAATGAATGACAACTTAAAGAACCACATACAAATAACCTATTTATTATTATCAGTAATAGCAGTGATTGTATTAATATCATAGTAAAAAAAGAAAACATCAAATTGCACTAAAAAAGAATGAGAAAACACGGTTCAACTTAGATCTTAGAAAATATGGCATACTGAAATGTTATGTAGCACTAAAAGGGATTCTGCTACTGTTATTCAGGCCAGAGTACACTAACAAACACTAACAAGCACAAACACTGTAAGTTCTGCAGCAGTCATTAGAACACTAGGGGACAAGATAAAAAGCCAGATAAGCCAAAATGAAAAGAGATTCACAGGTATTACACACCAGCCAAATGTTTCTGTTTGTGTGTTTGCTCTGTCAGTGCACTCTGGCTTTCCTAATGCAAGAACATTCCAACCAAACATTCTGTAACAAACATCATTATTCCAACAAGACGAATGAACCTGAGTTAGCATCAGGGGAACACAGATGCACATTGTCAAGAAATGCAAATAGCCGGACGACCACATGCATAACGAGACCGACCAGACTAAAAACACAAAGGTTCTGTAAGAGAGACGCCTGTTTTTTCTTAGGAGACTCGGGTTGTTCCATGTCTGCGGAACTGTACTGAAGATGGTTTATCACTTTTTGATGGACAGCATCTGTGCTGAAGTGCACTAGGGGAAGCAGAGTGAAGGCAGTTGCTAGTAGACCCAATAAGCTCATCATGAGAGCAGGTTGTGTTCTGGGAGTGGAACTGGAGGTGTTGGAGTGGAAGCTGTTGAGATAATTACTCTGCTATGGACAATGCCTCTCATTTCCAGTATGCCACACAAATCATACCAGAGCATGCTGAGTCATTCACTGAGAACACAGAGTAGTGGGGTAGTGCAAAAATTATGGGTTGATTCCTGGCCGAGGGTGCTTTCCAAGAGTGGGTTTGTTCCAGGTGCTCTGGTTTCCTCCCACACTCCAAAGACAAGCATGCCAGGTGAAATGGAGATGCTAAATTGCCCTTAGGTGTGAGTATGCATGTCTCTGTGTTCCCCCTGCAATGGACTGGCTGGGAATTTTCTCTGCATTTCACCCAGTGAGTGCTGGAATGGGCTCAGGAACCCCACGTGATTCTGGTTAAGATGAGCAGCTCCAATGATTGATGTTGTTTTTGAGCAATATCTTTTGAGATCAAATAGTAAGACAATGGAGATATCTGCTGCTTAGATATTTCTCCCTGGCAAAAAACTCACATGTGTCTCCAGATGAGTTTTAGTAGAAATCTCAGTAAAGTTATGCAGTTTGTCTGCAACTGAATCATAGAAAGAAATCTCAAAATGAGCTCAACCATATCTCACCCAGACTATGCTTCTCAGTATTGTTTCTGTGAGTAATTTTTATTTGACCTAGAAGTACCATGTCCATTTTGTCTAATTTCTCCTAAGGAATTTTAAAAGAAACAATATTAGACCTAATAAACCATTAAATACAAACAATTGAGCAATAAAATTTTCCTCTGGGTATGCTTGCTGGGGCTTGGTCCTCTGGCCTTTACAATCTTGCAGCTTATTTGGTGCTACATAACCCCTTTAGCTTAGAATGCATGCATCTAAAAAGGGGACGAGACAGAAAAGAATGTAATGAGGAAGGTTACATAATGTTTCGAGAATGTTAGTCCGACCCATCAGCTCACAAATGTGGCCACTCCAGCAGAATTCCTCCTGAACAAAAGCTATTCACGAAGGTTCTTGGGTGAGGGAACACATTGCTCACTGTTGAAAGGTGTCGAAAGAAAACACAAGTGGTGGGTCCACTGTTTACTGAGGGTTATTTTGGCAAGGGCTAAGACTGATGGCTTTTTTAACCATCACTGACTGGGTCTCTGGTTTTGTATATATCTATGGTTCTCTTGCTGGACAAGAGCCATGAATTTTCTGTGTGCACTCTCCTGAAAATTCCTCTCTGTTTTGTGGTTCCCCCAACAACATTTACAGGAATTGAGTGCCTGCAATAATCCCCTGAGGCTCAAATACTTGTTTTGCTCTTAAAACAGAACTTATATCGCCTGCAAGTGTGCAAGTGGCACTATCAGATTACACCCACCGACAGATTACAGAGTTGAACCCTTTGCGAAACCAATAGGTCTTTATTAAATCATAGGGGAAAGTTGCATTCCATAGGTTTTACTGTGTGCTTCTACAGGATTCTGACGTAGCCTCCAGAAGTGTTTATGTCTAAGGCCTGCTGGTGGGTTTTACGTCTGAGAAGAGGACGTGCTAGTTAACTAATTGGCTGTAAAAGAGGGGAAGTCTCTCCTCTCCTTTTTAGTAGCTGAGATGAAATGTCTGCAGCTCCACATCACTCTGAAGAAACATGGCACTGTTTGCAGGTTGGGTTGATGTCACTCATTTTCAGGGCATGGTGTTTGTTAAGTGTGGACCCATTCCCTCTCACTTCCCTGCCATGAGACCAGACCGGCGATGAATGTGGCCTTGTCTAGCTAGATGTCTGTGCCAGGATAATTAGGCCTAATTTTGGGCCTGAACAAGAAGCAATTCTCAGATAATGACACACAATGACCCCCATTCAACACCCAGATGTTTCAGGTTAATATGAAGCATAAGGACACACCTCTTAGCTAATAAAACATATTTCACATACCACTCTACTGTACAGAAACTACTCCTCCTATTAAACAGACAATGCCATTTCCCTTGATAGACAGACACCTCTGTTTTGGATTTGGAGTTGAGGACAGCCTATACTTACAGTCTTATTTTATGGAGAAATCTGTGGACTGCTTGGGATGGAGAAATTTAAGTACTCTGCTGGAAGATGTATGCTGGACATGCAGGTATCTAGGGTCTAATTGAACAGCTATGATAAAAAAGAAACTTGTACCATTAGCAGCAAGGATTTTAGAAATACTGAAAGAATTTAAAATGCATTAGTGAAGACATGGCTGCACTCACAAAGCCTAATAAAAACGAGACTCAAATGGTTCCACTTACAGAGGCATGAGAGGAATTGCACTGCTAATTGCTGAATGATGAAGCAAAAGAAGGTTAAGAGCATACCGATATTAACAAAGGGCTATATCCAGCAGGACTATTTCGTGCCTATAGTTTTTAGTGTCTAAACTTTATCTACCGGGGCTTCAGTCTCTCAGAGACAAAGAGCCTTCCTCCAGGCATTCAGGCATTTCCACAGGCCTTGGATCAGGATCAGCTTTGGCCAGCAAGGGGCCTCTATCTCTCTGTGATCAGCAGCCCGTCAGCTCCAGGAAATCCATTCACCCCCCACACCCTCACCGCTTCCCTCCCTCACACCCCCTAGACCCTCTGTGTGTCCCTGCCTGAAGCCAAATATATCCTCATTCCCTCTCCTCTACTTCTCTCTCTCTTCTCCCCATCCAAATCCCCACTTCTCAGCTTAGGTTGAGGTGCATTGAGTTACGGCCTGAGGAGCAGCGAGCAGGAGCGTTCGGCTAATAAAGTCCAGACTGCCGCCCTGAAACTGTTTTCACAGATACAGTTCAGTCCCACTCACTATTGTCTTTGGACCCATGATGTGCTGCTAGGCTGCTGAATGCCTCTATCGTGTTTCGCAAGAGAGATGAGGGTGCTTGGAGAAATGAGAAATCAGTTGACTGCAGATTAGAGACACTTTTCTGAACTATCCATTGGTCTGACTTCAAACCAGCATCTGCGGAGGGTGCGCGAGAATTTTCAGTGAACTGTTGAACAGCTTAGCTCAGCCACATTAAGGTGTTTTCAATGGTAAGGCATTACTTGAATATTTGTTAAGAAACCACAAGAAATACTAGGGGTTCAAAGACCACCTATCACTGCTGGCATTGCGGAAGATTCTTCTGCAATACAGCTCAGTACACAATATCAGCTTTGGTGCAGCAGGACTGAACATGGTTTTTGCCCTGAGCTCTCACAGCAACAAGGGAGCACTGGGATTGAATGCTTTCTGCTGTGTGCTATGCTGCAGGACTGGTTAGGTTTCTGACTCCCTTTAAAGGCCCACTGTGGTTGCTGCGGTAACGTGCTTAGCCTTTTTTTTCCCTGGGCCTTCCCTATAATTGAGTCTTGCATTTTCATCCCGGATTCCACTGCTTGCACAAAGCACTGATTATTCCTCGGCACTGCTGCGAACAGGGGGGAAAAGAGGGAGACCGTGTTTGAATGAATGCCAAAGCCTTGTCCGTGAAACCCAGTGGTCCTTCATTCACTGTCACAGGAGTTGACGCCTCTCCTCACATGGCCACAATTTGGGAACTTGCACAATGGCAAGTCAACCAAATCCACCAGATATATGCTGGTGTTATATTTTACACAAATGTTAATAGAAGAAAAGTATAATGTTTCTCTTTAGGAAGTTGTGATCTCTTTTTGTACATGGTGTATTTTTTAAGATCAGATTCTGTTTTGCAAACATAGCTTTAAACATTCCAAGCCTGTTTAATAACAAGGGATTTATGCTGATCTTGAAAAGGCCTTATTTACAGGCTACACAGATTTGCTCGTACACTCTGTCATGATGTTAATATCTCAAAATGGTCAGTTCCTCTGTAGACAAATGTATTGTTTCCTCCTTTAAGTTACTCAGCAATTTTCCTTGAGCTTTTTCGTCAGTACACCAAAACCACAGCTGGGGAATAAAGCCTGGCAACCTTCATGAAATCCACTATTTTCTGGGACATTCCAGGTCCTGCTGTGGATATTGGCTGCACCCAGCTCCCCCATAGCTGCTTATCGGCATAGATCTGTTGAGCCATCAATGCAGTAATTTGAGCACATTGCTTTGTGAAGAACCGCAGCACAGAAAGAATTCATATCATCCACAAGACAAAACGTTAACTTTTTGGTAATTCACTTTAACTGTTGGGGTATGATGTATGTATATGCACAGGATGCAATTTTCTCTCCAATGACTTCTCTTCAGAGTCTCTCAACTTGAGATTCTGGTTTTCCACTCAGAGGTTATATAACCATTTCCAGAAACCATGGGCTACAGACTCAAGGGCCAGCTTCCAAAAGCCCTCCAACGTCCTCTGAGGGTAGCCTCAAAACAGAAGATTTATGACTCAACTGTACTGCTTTAAACAGATTGAATGCACATCTAAGGCTCAGTGCCATTCTGAACTGCCTTCATAAAATATACAAGAGCTCTGTGCCAGCTAATGAAATCAGTGGTCCTTCAAAAAGTCATACTTCAGCATTACAGGGCAACAGTAGATTACTGCACTCACTGACTGGCAAAAAAAAAGAACCCAGTTAGGACTTATTCAATTCCTATCGACTGCAGTTTTATGGAACGTCTTGACTTTGATTTAAAACGAAGACAAGAAAATATCAAAAAAGCATAGAACAATTCTCCGATGCTTAGGGAACCAAGGAATTAAATGCTTTATTTGTAACATACAATTTATTCATAAAAAGAACCATATGACAGAGGAACAGTTTATATGAGAAAACTGGCAATAAATACAGTGGGAGAGGAAGTTATAGGAACATTTCAGAGATTATGGCACAAATAAAATTATTTGATAAAAGTAGGAAATTAAAAGGGCTTTTTGGTCATCCAGTCTAATGAAGCAAATCTTTGAAAGCACCAATGCCTTGCTGTTTCAGAGCTAGGTAAAAAGACAAACTTCCAGTGATGTAAAAAGGCAAATGGAATGACTTAAAAAAAGGCTTTTGGGCTATTTTCTTTCTGCCCACTCTTATTCCGACACACCTTTATCATCATCTTCAGTCCCTTCAGGCTGTAGAAGAATAGAGTTTGGCTTGTGAACCTGAGAACTGTTAAGACTGGTTCACTCTGAGATGCACGGAAATCAGTGAATAAAAAATGTCGTGGGGTTTAAAAAAAAAACAAAAAAAAAACGTTGCGCAAATGCGGCATTGTAAAAACGGGAAATCTTTTCTTCACAGTTTTCCATACTTCATAAGAAACATTTAATAAGACTTAAAAAGGAATGTTCTGAATAGCAGGTTTAGATATCGTGCCATTCTATAATTAACTATGACTGATTTAAAACACTGCCACTTAAAACAGGGAAGGGACAGGGAAGGGTTTGGCAGGGATAAGCGCAAGGCTATGACACACTCCGTTTCTCTCTTTCTCTTATCCCTCAGTACAAAAGGAAGACTAGCGAGGATAGCAAAAGACTTGCTCTGTTGATATATATTGCATTAATACTGCTTCGACTAACAATGCAGCTCTCCCTAGTAGTCGATGCCCTGGTCATTGTAGTGGCCACTGTATTCATCATGGTAGTTACCCTGGTACTCCTCTTCCTGGTACTCTGCCTGATAGTCACTGTCGCTGATCTCTGAGCCATTTGTGCCTGTGCCCTGGCTGCCGTTGGCATGGATGATGGGCTCTGTGGGGTTGGAGCAGTACTTGGGGTCATAGACCTGTCTGCCCAGCCCATACACACTCATGCCCTTCTGAGAAGCTACTTTGTTGGTTCCCATCTGCAAGGAGATAGTGGAGTTGTCTAGTGGCTGCACTGCAACCTTCTGGTCAAAGATGTCTCTCCTGGTGCCTGGGGCAGACATGCCAGCCTAGAGAGAAGACATACCCTGAATCAGATGCATTCCCATTCATTTACTTTATCTGAAACTATTCAAGCTATGAATATATAAAGTGGTAACAAATAAAAGTAAATGATTGACAGGTTGGACAAGCTTTACAGAATGCTGGTACAACTCCCCTTCAAGCTAAATATGAAGAAATGATGGGTAACTCAAGACTTTTGCACAATCCTATATGAGATATGCCCTTTAGGTTTCCCCACCATTCTAAGGTGGGCATGCCTGTGTTATACAATTTTAACAAACTTGCACTGCAGGTGTTTAACTAGGGTGGTTCAGCAGACATACCTGACTGGCTCCTTTGTTAGTACCCATCTGCAAGCTGATAGTGGTCTGGTCATAAGGCTTGTCTGCCTGTGTCTTTGGGTCATAAAGATGTCTCCGGGTGCCATAAGCAGTCATTCCAGCCTGGCTTGCACATTTGTTAGTTCCCATCTAAAAATATTAGCTAATGATTACTTTGTCCACATATATGCAAGAACATGACATAATAGTGGCTAATCATTCTTATAAATGATTTTTATATCATACCTGAAGTCCAATAACGCACTGGCCAGCCTTCATTTTCTCATCATCAAAGTGTCTTTCTTGCTTATCTGCGTATTTCACTCCAATGTCAACCTTTGTGTCCATGCCTTTGGTTTTGGCCTACAAAATTGCAATGAATGTTCTTTTAATTACACAGGAATATGTATGGACGCAGTCAGCACAAAGCCAATGTGAGCTCCCATGAAAGTAGAACGCAATGGAGAAATGACAGGGGTCATAACATACCATGCTGGCTAGAGCGAGGAGTGTGGTCTGGACTTGAGTCATGTTCCCATTTTCAAAGAGGTCATTGGCTTCAAAGATGTCATTGGGCTTCAAGCCATATGTTAAGATGGCTTTGATGAAATTCCCAAGGTTTTCCAGCTAAGGGCAGGAAGTACAGTAACGATAATGGCAGTTTTTTCAGCAACCCCAGCAGAATGCAATGACCAAATAAAATACATGGTGTGTCTGTGTAAGAGAAAGACTTTTTATGAATATATTTATGAATTTATGGTTTCAAAAAATGAATTAATGTATGGAAAGTACTTTCCCATCTTCATGCAACAGCTATGTGATCTAGGGTTTTGCAAAACATTCACCACACTGTTTTTAGAGTTATATTTGCTTTCAAAGACACAGAATGCCTTTCAGAACATAAGCTCACCACTCGATGGAAAACAACAGCATCAGTAACTCTACCTTATGCCAGTTCAACTGCGAGTGGTTGATTTTCTTAATAGAACCTGGCTGAAGCTTGTTTATTAACCTATAAGGAAGTGATGAGAAAGAAAAACCTTTATTACAATCATTTTAAAACAAACGTCTTTATATAGAAGGAAAAAAAAAATCACATATATATAGTTTTAAAGGATGTTGAAACGTCCTTTAACTCTAAACACAGAGGACACTGCAGCATGACTGACTGACTGATCCGTCAGCCATGTAAGCTGACTCAGCAACCTCTACATACCACACACTGCAGTCCCCTGAGCCATAATATGACACCAAGTGCACTGGGATAAAAACACACTCTCCCCACACACTCTCCCTCTCTCTCACAAAACCATTTAACATAAGAGCACATGGACTTACTCGCACAAAATGACACCATCCTTCAGTCCCTTCTGAAAGTTGTCTCCAATGGGCATGCCCGTCACTTCCTCAATCCAGAAACGGAGATCGTCCTCCTTTTGGGGATCATATTTCTGTGCAATCTAAAAGTGACACAAAGCATGACTATTAGGCATACAGACTTTGACACAGAAGTAAAACAATACTTGTTAGGTTCTAGAATGATCAAAAGCAATGCATCCAAGACAGGATCCCTTAGTATTCATCCAGAGCTTGAAAACAGCGATTGCACAATCAGCTATGTCAAATCACATCCACTGCTCAGATGTTACTCAACAGGACACAGGTGCCTTTGAGAAACAAATGTACAAATTATATACAAATCTTACTTTTTCCCCTTTTTCAGAGGTTAATTTTCACATCAAATTCAGGCGTTGTTTGGCCTTTTCTTTTGTTTTTGTTTCTGTGTTAGCCAAGTGTCGTGACGCATCACAGATGCACAATTATACTAACAACAGAATGCAAATTCCTACAGTGAATCAGAGCACTGACACTCTCTGGGTTCCGTTTCTAGTAGCTTCAGTCACTAAATGGTATGATTCACATGGACTGCACACTGGATCAGCAGTGCTCCAAAACATGATGATTTGCAATTCATCTGTGAGTGCTATGATTTTCTTAAGTAGGACATGAACAGAAGGTGGACTGATGCCGGGTATTTACTCCAACAGAGATTGGAGCAGCTGGTAGCCGAGTAGTTAGGGCGTTGCCCCTGCAGTAAGAAGGTCATGGGTTCAAATCGCAGGACTGCTAGTGGCACCTCTGGGGTACACTTGAGTGAGGTATTGTCCCCACACACTGCTCCCTGGGCGCTGTGTTCCTGGCTGCTCACTGCTTCACTTGGTGAATGGGTTAAACACAGAGAAATAATTTGTGCTGATTGTACAGTGTGCCGTGGTGTGTTCATGTTCGACAAAGAAAAAGGCCAGTGTTGCCCCGCGCAACCACATGCTGCATAAAACTTAATATAACTTTACATCCAGCCTTAAGACAAAACCCAGAAAATGACATTTATCTCTGGTGTGCCAGTTCAAGGACAGCTTTTAGAGTCAGCTCCTCCACTGACAAAGCTGAAACAGCTATCAGGCCTCAGATCAGAGAGTGCGGGAGGGCCCGTGGGGGTTGAAGCATTAGATCTGGATCCTGGGAGTAAAGCAGATGAAGCCAAAGTCCCTCCGCCCTGGAGCTGTTCCCTTACATTTCCCACAGCCAAAACATGATAAGCAGGAGCCTTCATTAAATATGGAGCGCTCCACATGGCCATCAGCACTCTGCTGCCTGCTGTCACCGGCTTTTTTCGAACTTAGCTCCGCCCAGCTTCCACTTATTTACAGAGACACCAAGCATATCCATGCACACCTAGGAGTGTACAGCTAAATCAACTAACTGTACACACACTGCAATGAAGCCTTTTAATGTAAATATAAATGTTAGGGGGAAAAAAAAGAATAAAATCCTGGTCCAAAGCATCCCTTTAAAAAAGCCCTTTCAAAGGCATCATGGTTTCTATAGGCTCTACTACTTAATTATCTCAAAGATAAAAGAGATAAATAAAGACCTGAAAGAAAACATCTGGCCTCCATTCCACCTCACTGTGAAGTCTGTCTTTTTAGTTCCGCACACATTACTCATACCTACTGGCGAAGATATCAGCCTATTGCCATTATGTTTAATCAGCCAAACATGAATTATGTTTGCCTGGCATTAGGCTAAGACAAGAACACAGAGAGAGAGACAGTAATATCAAGCAACCTAAAATATCTTTCCTCAAGTGCTTCTAAAAACATATGTCTGTAAATGCTTATACACACAACCCATTAAGAACGTCTTTAGACCTTAATGGCATTTTTCTCCTTTCAGTGGTGAGCAGGTCAGTTTTGGCAGGAGTGCAGTGAATCTCTGGTCCCTTGCAAAAGCCTGGTAGCTGGAATGTAAGGTTAGTCACCAGGAAAAAATGCACTGTAGTGAACTGTCACTCCCTCTGTGCAATTTGAGGTCAGTCAGAAAAGGCCTTTCACATGCAGTGATGGACAAAAAGGGCAAATTTTATAAACTCTCATTCTCAAAAGGGCAGATATGGAGTTTGTGTAACAAAGTTCAAAAGATCAGCCTTTTTTTATATAAAAGGTTAACATGAATTTCTGGCTCTCACACAATTATACTCCACATAGAGAGCCAAGTTTTGAGAATTCAGAAATTAATTGGTAAAGAGACAGCACTATAGAACAGAGACGCTTCTCTCTGTGGCAGAGGGAAAGATTAGAGGGCAGGGTTTCTCTCTCTCTCACTCACTCTATCTCTCCTCACTTCTTCCAGCAGTTTGTCCTTTGGGAAGACTGCCCAAAGTTAAGAAAAAAAAATGATACCACTCTCTTTTTAAAGTCAGTTACTAAAGAAAATTCTGGAAACCTACAGCTGAATTCTGTAGGAATTGAACTTCTGCTCATTTTCCCTCTTTCACAATCCTAAGCATTTCCTGATGAGAGTACAACAGAGCAAACATCTGCACAAAGAGGGCCTAGGGAGTGCAGGGTCTCTGCCTGCAGCATTAGCAATTCAACAAACAGGTCCTGCGAGATCAATAATATACGGGCACTTTGCCAGGAACCTACCTTACCTGGGGTGATCAGGTATTTTTCACAGATAAAATAGATATGGAACAAAAAGGTGGTGAAAAAAGAAATTTCATTTTTGCCCTTTTCTAAATTTTATAAGGCAAGAATGATAACAATAAGAGTATGTAGATCAATATGCATAAACCCTTGATGGAAACTATGTAAAAAGCTTGAAATAGCCCAGCTGGTATTCATTAATATTTAACCACCAGTTAGCAGGCAAAATGCTCAGTAGAGCATGCAAAGCAGGAGTCTGGCCATACCACGCATGTGAGGTCAACTAGAAACGTTTACGCATGAATAAAGCTCAAAGACGGAATGTGACCAGCGACGTCAGTGGATAAATGATGACACCAGAAAACAGGAACAAAAAAATCTAAAACAATGCCAGTCTCAAAGCAGGTAGATGTGAGATGATAAAAAGGCATTTCAAAAATGAACATACTAAAGATACCATTCTATGCTTGGCCTTCAAAGCTAATGTCTCTAGGTCTCTTTAAAGGCACAGTGGTGCTTCCAGAGAGTTGAAAGCAGTGTAGGAGACGAAAAGAGTACAACAATAGCCTCGGGAAACGGACCTTCCTGTCCAACCCAAAACGGCAATACGGGGTTAACAGCTGCACTGCCTGAACCGATCCAATAAAATATTGCTCTTCAGCACATTGTAGGAAATGCAGCAACTCTTTAGTCTTCCCCCCATTTGCATGAACGGTGTGTCTACAAAGGTGGGTTATGCCAAAGCTCTGGCTGGAATGTGGCATTAGGGAGAAATGGGCCATAGCCACCCGCTTAACCTGGTGTGGTTACACAAAAACCATACAAACATTCAGAGTCCATTCAGTACTAATCTGGCTTTTACTCTGCCCCACAGATTCTAACGGAACAAGTTTACAGAGAACGGGGAGAGTGACTCAGATGTGCACGTCCGGATAAATATGAATTTACCACAGTGAGAAAGAGCTGGTTCCCAGGCCAGAGAAAACCAACATATCTTGATTTTTGGGACGACTCCTAACCTATTAGCTGAGATTCCAGTGGATAGACACTGTGCTTCTGGGAAGATCTTTAAAAACCTTAAGTAGCAATTAAAATCTATTTGCTACTATATTTAAGTTTAAATTACTATCAACAAATGGGGGTTACAACTGTGCACAGAAGAAAAGGTCATCACACCAACATATTTACTAAAACCAAACATAGAAGTAAATTAACATTGCAATTACCACTTATGTCCAGCTTTTTTGTTTTAACCTGACCATTTCAGACAGACACAGGGCACTGCTCTGGACTGTGCGCTGGTTGTGTCAACAATCCACCAACCAAAGGCAAACATCAGTACAAATAAGAGCCAAAAAACACCCCTCCCCTTCACTCCAAAAGTGTGTAAAAAGGACGATTGTGAAATTTAGATAAACACTTTCCTAATTTAGGTTAGAATAATGCAGTTGTGGTGATGTGGTGAGTGGCCATTGTGGTATGATGCGTTGGAGATAAACATGCAATGACTGACCCTTGAGTAAGTTATTGCATAACCGAAGAGGGGAGCAGGGGGTCATTATCATGCTGAAAACATCCTCTCCCATTTTCCCATCTCAG
>JBBPCW010000006.1:10396297-10418693 GCA_037974425.1 Phenacogrammus interruptus
GTTTCTTTCTTACAGTAACAAGTGACAGCTCAGTGACATAAGACTTATCAATGCTTCCATTTGCAATCGTTTTGAATCGTTGTCATGTTTAATAATCTCCAAAGACAGCTAAGGCCAAAGACTTTCTTTAAAAATGTGTGATCTCTAAACACAATCCATAAGATTATTTTATATATGTATGTTCTAAAATGAAAGTATCATATAGGATGTATTAAGAAACCTGTAAAGCAAGAATTCTAAGACCTTTTAGTTTTAGTCTCTAAATCTACATTTTTCTCATCTAACAAAATGACAATCCAAATATAACTTGGGACCCTACTTGGAACAATAAACAGTCTAATGTTTGCGATCACAGTTCCACTCAAAATAATCACAATTATCATTTTTCTCATTCTAATGTAGCGTTCCAGTTTCAGAGTTTTCACTGTGAGGCGAGGCCTTTGTCCCTGTTTGAGTGCTGTGACTGTTGTTTATGTGTTCTGAAAGTAGGCAGTGAGTCGGAAAAGCATGCATTGAAAAAGTTTCCCTGCCTACAGCAGCCCTGAGAACACTCCTCAGGAGCTATGTGACTTGAGGAACACCTTCACCTGAAAGGGAGGAAGGAATGTAAACTCTGTGTTCTCTGCTTATCAGGCATCTGTACTCAGCTCTGCGATAAAAAGCCTCAGTGCGCTGCCCACTGCAAGACTCCACGGTTTCAAAGCGAGGCTGCCTTCTGTGTTCACTACCTTTAAGCCTGTAAGGTCAGCAGAGCACAGATTTTCATCAAGTAATTGTGATAATTGCATGCAAGAATGTCGCTGCTTCTGCTGACAAAAGCAAGTGACAGGAATCAGATGGTACTGAATTGCTTCCAGTCTTGTTTGTTTCACAAGACTGAATTGAAAAGATGGATTGTTTTGTGTGTTGTTTTGTGTGTTGTTTATTCCTGCTGTATTTATTTAGGTGGTCTCTGTCTTTAAACAATTGATCACATGTTCTGATACAGAAGCCTTCAGATTAGATTGGTCCATTTAGAACTGCTGCCCTAAGACTGAGGCCAAAACAGCTACTAAAACAGTTTCAGAGGTTTAATTATCAAATTAATACACTGGTAAGTGAAATGAATAACACTGATTCTATCATTCCATGACTGGAGTCTGACACCGCTGCTCTAGGGGGACTATCCCTGTAACTATTGATTATAAGTTGCTCGAGATAAGAGTGTCAGCCTTATGCCCCCGTACTTTCTTTCAGCAGGATAAAGAGCTTCCTCAGATGAGATTCCAAGTGTTCTGGCAAACTATTCTGATCCATGGAGGCTCCACCTTGCAACAGGATTTAAAGGACTCGGTGCTAATGTCTTGGTGCCAGATACTATAACACACCTTCAGAGGTCCTTTGGAGGTCCACACTTATAGAGTTCCATGCTTTAAAGACCTACAGGAGGAAGACCTATACAATATTATATTTGGCTGATTGGTGTAGTGTTTACACCTTTCATAATCACTGCTAGTGGTGCAGCCCTTAGTAAAAATAGGAGAAGCACTGGTATGTGCTGATCTGACTCTGGGAGAGGCTGCAGCAACACTGATTTGTGTTAGGACAGGCTAAAATTAAACTGGCTTTCTTTTCTCCCTTCAGTGTCTAAAAGTAAAGAACACAAAAGCAAAACAAATGATCATACACTATATTCTGTTTGTAAACATTTTAACCAACTGCTTTAAAACATTACTCTCTAATTCACAAACTTTCTTGTGTTTTCCAAATGTTTTGGTTTTATTTTGAAATCACAAAATAAATGATATAGCTTTTATAATACCTACTGACATAAGAACAGATTTCTGATGTAAACATGAAGAGACTGGATTTGGACATTGGACATTTCTTTTGAATTTGAATTAAACTGTAGTCTGTTAGATTTTGTGGTATTTCCAGCATCAAGACTTGGTTAAGAAAATACATTTGGTTAAAAAAAATGTATTACCAAAAGTAAGACCAACATACTACTGTAGCTCTGCCAGAAATGACCCATATCTGTTGTGAGACATCAGGCCCATATGAATATATTTATATGTGGGCCAATTTTTTGCCAGAAGTGGCCCATATCTGACTTGATATGAGGTTGATATGTGGTTTACAAGTTCCTAATGTGAGCCAAGCCTACATTTTTCGAGAAATGTCTGACATCTGCTTCCTTTTTGGGACTTGATGCTGGAACAGGTTTCTAGTCACACTGCTGGAAGGAACTGTTATATCCCCCCCCCACATTATTTCACAAACTTAAGAGGTAAGTCTGGTAGATTCAGACGTATACAGCTAGTCTGATTGCGCTGCTTGATAAGTAACCCCTAGCCCACATACTGCTTCAGTTCCAGCCAAAATAAGACAACTGAGCACAACAGGATATGTCTCCTCACATCCTCCACAATCACATCATGTGACATCTTCTGTGGAGATTAGGGGCTTTCAACTATAAAGGATTTAGTGAGGCCTATAGAAAATGTTTGGGCCTGGCAATGGTTTTGAATGGAAAAGGGCCTTTAACAAACTCATTTCACAATTTATAGCTGTTAACATCTCTGGATGCTTTTTTCTCAGACATAATCTATTCCAACAAATGTCACCTTCAGCCATGAGAAAAGAATAAAAATGTCTAGGCTACCCTGGACTTTTTTAATGTGACCAAATATTTACTGTAAATAATAAGAATGTGACAAAGGACAAGCAGGTATAGAGGCACATGCAAGCTGGTTTTATAACAATCAATAGAAATAATAGCAAATGGCAATGCACATGGGTGAAAATGACCAAAGGGAAAAGAGAACTAAAAAAAAAAAAATAGATCAAACAATGCAAAGCAAAGCAAAGGGTGGTGCGAAGGTAGAGCAGGGAGACCAAAACAAAAACAGAAGCACACTTTCAAGGAGAAGGTAAACAAAAGGGAAAACAAACAGACACAGGGCTAAGACAGGGCAGGGTGTTTCAGAGAACTATATTGTCTTTCTTATAAAGAGTAACTAACAGTTGAATCATCTTACAAGTGTTGGGCAATACAGCATTAGGAGTAGTACCCAAAGACCCATATTGGTGCAGTGTGGCGGGTGGGCTCATCTAGACAGGAAATCAAAACTTAGGTTTCTGTAGGGGTCAGCGATCTCTTCTATAAAAAATATTTATATACATGGTATGTAATTATATGTACTAATGCCTTTAAACTGCCTTGGCTCCTTCTTGTTACCGGCAGTAATTATTCAGTAATTTCTTTTTACTGCCATTTATTTCCAGAAAACGGCTAGAACTTGGTTGGCAGTAACAGTACAAGTCCTGGACAGCAACCAAGCATAATTACTTATCAAATATCTAATGTCATGAGGGCTTAAGCCTCAGTAATTAAAATGACAGTCAGCTGCATGAGGTAAGTGTGTTACAGGAAGACATAATTTTGGGTTCTATATTTTGTCTGACTGTCAAACATATTAGGGTAGATAAATGTTGCTTTATGGGAACAGATAGCTCTTCATAGCAAACGTGTTAGGGATAGAGAGACGCCATTGTTTTAAGTGATAACACAACCAAAATAATGCTTCTAAGTGAGAAAAGCTCATCATGGACTTCCTGCCATTTGGAAAGTATTCAATGAAAACAAAAACTACTTCTGATATGTTCATTGTTTTTTCTTTAGAAAAATCACCTTTAATTTAAAGTATTTATTTTTGGGCTTACATAAACATGTTTGTGATAAGGAGATATATTAAGAATAACTAAATTCTGAAGTGTATAAGTGTAATGTAGAACAGTGTAGGGGGTGGCTTATGCCTCAGGGATGGAGTTGAGTCACCTCCACCATGTCCTATATTTAGACAAAACTTATGATGTCACTCTAATGTAAAAAAAAAGTGCTCAAACTGAGTAAAAGCTACATCACAGCTCAGTAACGCTGGAACTTCAGACATTATGCCATTCTGTCAATCAGAGCCGACAAGCATGTCTTTGGCAGATAATGTTTGAAATAAAAAAGCAGAAGCTGGATGAACTGTAAGCGAACTGTGAGTGAACTGTACGTGACGGAGATGAAAAAGTGATTGTAGATCGCTGATTCACGCTACATTATTCCTAGTAATTCACACATGGGCTTAGACTTTCATGACTGCTTCTCAACAAGGAGTAGCCTTGTGACAATTTCAGATATATCAGGCCACTTTCCTAGGAATTCAAACAGGATTGAGGCTACAATAATCTATTTTGTAACATCTGTGAAGGTTTAATTGATAACCCAGTTGTTCCTACATAAACAGAACCCAAGCTTTTGCAATAAAACTTAGAGACAAAGACAAATTAGTAGCACAAAGACAGGCTCATACATAACAGCATTACGAGAATTTTAAGAAAGCCTCCCTTTCCCGTAAGGCAGTTCTCTGGTGTTCTGAGCTTCTGTGTGCAGTAAGGGTTTTAGCATGCAAAGCCATAGACCAGAGTAAGACACCAGTGCCTGATTAGCATAAGCTCCTGAATGGGCAAAGGCCTTTCCTGGCATGTGGCCCTTTATCCAGTGCCAGTGAGTCAGCTACATACTTGAAGGACTGAAACCAAGAACTGGTAAAAATTACGTTCTTACGGGGAACTTTGTCAGACCACAGTGTAATGGAAGAACATATGACATGACCATGCATGACGCAGAAATGGCTTTAACAGATGTATGTGGCTACCCATTCTCTGTTGTAGATATTATGTCTGATTTTTGCTTGTGCGCCCTGTAAATGTTTAATATATACATTCTTCATGGTTGGAGGCAGAGATTATAATCTATATGCTGGTAACGTTCATAGATGGGTGAAAGGGGTTTTGCTTGAAATATAAACTAACCTTACATCACGTGGTGGCTTGGCATAAGCCGAGACACCAGCAGTTTTTCCACTGCACAGAAAGCTGTCATTATTAACTGTTTGTTATTGCTGCTTATTCATTTAACGGTATAGTTTTCCCTTTTTGCAATTTCTTGTGAATTTCTCTCTGTTTCTCAGAAATAATCTGGACTAAACAACTAAGATGTCAGTTCTCATTTTACGCCTGTCCTCCCAGTCCAGACGAGAATACAGTCTGCTTTGTCATGAACTGCTTTGGGATGAACATGAAAGGGAAAAGCTAGGCTTCCAGTTCATGACCAGCTGTCATTTTGTATAGGCTTTGTGAAATGAAACCTGGTAGAGGCCCATTTACAAACCTTCTTCATGCATTCTGTGTCATGACCTTCCATACGTTGCTATGCAACTGACCTACATGTCGCTGTAGCTTTGGCTGCCATCCAGTAACTGTGCTTTCTAACACGGAAACTTATCTACTCCATAGAATTTTGGCTGCCATGCCTCTGGTGCATCTTGCATCATTGGAGTGCAGCATCAAGTCACTCTTACCTTTGTACTTCTACAGAAAGTTTTCAGTATACAAATGTAAATCTGGCTTTTCATTTACAGAATAATGTTAACTATTATTGTGACCAACATGAAGACCAACAGTGATCAGAACAACGAACCAGTTGTTGTGCATAACATAAAAACAGAATTCAGTTTGCACATAAAATTGTTTTTTTTAGTTCTTTATGTAGTATAAAATCAAATTACACTTATGCACCTATGCTCAACAGCTTTCATGAGGATTCTGAGAGTCAGCTTATACTGACCAGAATTTTTAAAGTATATACTACTTAGTGTGCCCAGTAGGATGTACATGTGTATGGTAACTGGAACAGGGTCTTACATGGGCATAGAACAAAAACTGAACTATCAGCAAACAAGGAAATTAACATCAAAGTTAAACGTTAAATGCTGCAATATAATGTTTTTTTGACTCTGCAGTTTGTCTGTCTTTTTTTTTTTAACACTATTTGCTTTGTATGCTATTTGCTTCAGAGAACACACATTTAAGTCTATGTGTACTTGCGTACGTGGCTGGGCTGACAATAAACTCTCTTAAATCTTGAATTTATTCTAGAAGTGGGGAAAAATTTTATTTAATTACATTTTGGACTGTTTTTCCATTACACAATGCACCGTTACTGTTAACTATTACATTGGTCAATGGCTGCAAGTGTTAAAAGCACTATTTGAATCTTTTCTTTACTTCCATATGGATGGAAAGGTATAGTGTCCTCCCTTTCTCAGACACTGGCCATCAGGTTTAGTGTGTAAATGTATCTTTATGTCTGTTATTTATGATTTATGCCTGAAGTTAGTATTGATAGTAGGGATTTTTGGTGGCTTGATTAAATGGCACCCTGGAGTTCAGAAAAGGGAAATCCCGTCAGACCCCGAAGGCGGAACGGGTAGCCTTATATGGTCATTGGTGAGGCGCATGCTTCGCATTGTGCTTCAGTTTGGAGATGTCTGAGCCACTCAGGGACCGGAGGAGGGACATGGTTTAGTTATGAGCAGTGACTCGCTCTCTCCTCTAATCCCAGCTGTCTGAGAGCTTTCGTTCCATAAAGACGGGTTCTTAAGGACGGTATAAATCACACGGCAGGAGTTTACAGCGGTGCCTTTTCACCTGGTTCCTGGAGTTTGTCCTCAGTCTCAGGAGCTGCCGGAACAGCAGCCTTTAGCCCACCCTTCGTCTGAAAGCCCAGTGAGGAGCACAATGCAGACTCGACTTTTCAGCCTACTGTGTGTGTGGGCTCTTCTCCGGGGACACGACTGTCTTTCAGGTGAGTCTGGCTGATCTGCTCCTCTGTATTTATCTTATAGTTTATAGTTTCACACAACTATTTCTGCAGGTTTTTTAAAAAAAATCACATTCCTAATAAAAAGACCCCCTCCTTGCAGACAATTTTCCCAAAGCCCAGAATGTCACTTGGATTTCTTTGAACTTCAAGACATTATTAACGTGGAGCCCCAAACCAGTGGACTATTCCTACACGGTGCAGTTCAACAAGTGAGTGATATTAAGGCATTTTTTATTTCTTTGTTTGCGTATCTTTATTTGTATTTAGTTAGTTTTGCTTTGGTTATGTTGGGAAATGCACGCATTTTTTTATGGATTTGTTTATCTTTATTTCCATTTAGTTAGTTTTGCTAGTGTTATGTTAGGAAATGCAAGCAATTATTTATTTATTTGTTGTTTATTTGTATTGAGTTAGTTAGTTTTGCTCGGATTATGTTGGGAAGCTAAAAGCACATGCACTTCGAAGTCGCTTTTTGCAGTTTATGACTGCAAGTAACTTTTCTCCTTGAGAAACCTGTTTTATAAGTTTAGCATTGGAGCAGACTCTTCAGGATACTTTATTTTGAATATGGATGTTAACCTTTTACATTACCAGTCAAACTGCATCGTTAAATAAGGTTTATTATACAGTAAATACATGGAAAACGATGCAAATTGAGTTTTTTAATGGATTAAATGGATTTTCATTGTGCAGCCATCCCATAAAATGTCATCTATACTTCTACGCATAGAAAATGTTTTACTCTGATAGTAAGATTTGTTGTGCTGTTAGTTCTGTTGAAAGGTATTGCAAAAATCCACGCCCTTCTTCTTGTTTCAGCATGCTTTGATCACTGCAAGGCTTGTGGAATGGATTAGTAGTTTTCAAACTAAATCACTTTTCAACTTTCCATTTCAGACAGCATGGGAACACACAGACTAGCCCTCAGTGTATTCAGATCAGTGAAACCGAATGTGATCTAACTGGTGAACTCACAGACCTGAAAGGTCGTTACATGGCAGTGGTGCAGTCAGTGCCAGTGCGCGGTGCGACCTCCGACCAGGTTGAACCTCCATACACGGCATCTGCCTGGTTCAGTCCCTATCAAGACAGTAGGTTTCTGAGTCATACACTGAAAAATGTACACAAACACCTTGTTTACAAAACTCAAATCCAGATCTTATTGCCACAGAAATGATCTTTGATCCCTTTTTTCCAGCCCTCATCTCCAGACCTGAGTTTAAAATTGAGGAGAGTAAAGATCCCATGACAATAACTCTCCACGTAGAGGACGTCCCAACAGCTATCTTTAATGAGCAGAACAAGATGATGACCATTCGGGATATCTTTAAAGATGACCTGCAGTATAAGGTCTACTACTGGAAAGCATCGAGCACCGGAAAGGTACGTGATGACCGTAAATGCAATAGTTCTTTAAAACACTGTGTAAAATCTGTTACTTATCCACATAGTTGTAGAGGTAACATAACCTCATATTGACAAAAAAGCAGGCTAAGCTGTTCTTAATTCTATTGTATTTTAATGGAATTTTATTCCTAGTGACCATGAATCATTTCAGTTGGTCTATTATTTATGAAATGATCACATAATGTAAAGAGTAGCTTATATATTCGAACAGTGTCTTTAGGAAGGCAGTGGAAGATCCATGACAGCTCCAGAAACCAAATCAATATTTAAATAGTTCTATACATGATGAATGATTAACTATCTGTACGCTTCTTTAAAGAATCTTTAAATATTGATTCTGTAGCACTAAAAATGCTTCTAAATAAAGCCCTTACATATTTTCATCCATCTACAAATATAACTCCTGACACCCGGGAAGCCTTTTATTACTGTGACATACGACAGGGATGGAATACTAATCCCCTTCTAGAAACCGGGCGCAGCAATTAATTCATTTCATTCCTACATACAAGACTTGTATCAACCCTAAACACTCATCCTCTCATCCGATATTTATGGACATGCCATCACTGTCCTAAAAATGCTCCAAAATGCTTGCTTTACAGACGAAGGTAAAACTTCAATTGGAAGTTCATGTAAAATTATTTTATTTCAAATAATTTATGTTACATTCGTATTTCTGTTGGTTCAATCTAGATGGGTATTTCACACAGCTTCAGTGTTAAAAAAAGGAAAATTCCCTGGACATTAACAAAATACAAAACTGGACCAGCTGCAGTGATTACAAATGTTTTGAGTTGCATATTTTACCTGCTGTCTGTAATTCTTGGAAGCATAGAAGACAAATGATTCCACCTTATTTGACCTCAGGAGGAAAATGAAAATATGTAAAACGTACAGTATACAGCTGTTTGCAGCCTTAATCCTTTACTAGTAAAATGTTAAAATCTAGGGTTAGAGTTAGAGGGTTATGCTGGGTCTAGTAATCTGGAGTAATACCCCTTACCTTCAGATTTTTGCCAGATTTGCCATTTTTCTTGGAGCGGGTTGGCAGCTTCCCTAACACATGAGCTGTTTTTGGCCTCTGATATCTCTTAAGAGAAAGTAAAGGAATGTGAACATCCATTTAAAAGAAGTGTGCAAAACTGTGATCAGTTTTCATACTGGTTTTTAAAAAAAAAGTTTTTGTCCTCCACAGAAAGAAAAGATCAGCCAGAGCATTGAGATTGTGATGACGGGTTTGGACAAAGGTGTGAGCTACTGCTTCACGGTGCAGGCTTTCATTCCCTCCCGCAGCATCGACAAGCAGCTAGGCGAGCTCAGTAGGACTAACTGCTCTCCAGAGAGGCCCGACAAGCCTATCTTTGAAGGTAATGTATGGTCAGGGACAGAGTATATCTCATCTTTTGCTGTTGCATTGTTGGGGAGCTCAGTGTTTAGAGATGGAAAGAATAGAAAAGTGTCGCTGCTGAAACAAAAACCTTCAAAATAAGTAACCTTTCTCGAGAATGGAATAGTTTCTTTTTATTTAATATAACTTAATGTAATGTGATTTTATTCTAATTCAAAAAGATGACAAATTATGTAAAACAACAAAAATGGAGGAAAGGTTTTGCTTCAAAAGCAGCAATATATTCATTGTTAAGTTTTATGCAAAGGTACAAATGTATTTTGTAGCTTTTAACAAACACAAGAATCAGATGCACAGCTTTAGTTAATATACAGTTTATAATCTTAATTGTAATTGTCAAAAATTGGACAGAATAACTAACCATGACAGATAGTCATGCAGCATAAAATAGATTTTTTTTTATTTCAACCTGTGGAAAATGATATAAAAAGTACTTTTTGGAATTTTAAGGATCAGCACGTTACTTAGTAATACGGAAATCATATTTTTCTCAGAAAGCTGTCAGTCACCTTCCCTAACTTTAGCTTGGTAGTTTAATATATCACCTCACGCAACAACTGAGGGTGATCGTGGTTGCTTGCCGGGATAGCGGTTGTACAGTGATGTGAGCGTACAGGCTCTGGGGAGTCAGTCCAATGTTTTTGTCCTTAGAGGATACATCAGTCAGTGTGTATGGATGTGTGTGTGGGACGGTGGATATCCTGTAAGGGAAAACTCACTAATCTTTTCTTTTGTCTCTTCGTTTAGAATACAGTTTGGCAGTGCTTGCTTCGGCCATCCTGGTCATCATTGTGATCATATCAGTGGTGATTGCGGTCACAGTGGTGTGCTGCAAACGTCAGCAGAAAGCCAAAAGGAGAGAAAAAGTGCGAGAGCCTTTGAGGGGTGTGTGAGGAGTGTGTTTTTACCTCTCTTGAAAACAGAAGCTCACGCTCGTGGGAGTACTGTTCATACAGCGGAACTGAATTCTTTCAAAATCATCCCTTTTTCATCAGTTCAGTGAAAAACACTGGAGTTCTTCACTTTGTTTCTGTGAAACTAAACATGGATCATTGTACACATGATTTATTGCCTAATGCTGCAGATGCTCTTAGCTACTTTTTTGTGATCGGTACTTTCAATTAACTGGTGATATTTTACTGTATTTTATAAGCACTACCTATTTGTTGTCTTTGCTGGAGTTGAGAGGTTCGCTAGGGACTGCTGCATAGATTTGGGAGCTTTACTTTTGGGAAACCAGGATATACTACTCTTATGATAGATATTTTATGTGAGGATCTAATTTATTTTTGTAGCGTTTATCAAAGGACTATATGTATATTAGTTGTTAAAGCATATTTATAGTTTTGCAGGTTGATATTACAGATGTACATTACATTGTATTACAATACATTTATAACACAGCTCACTTTACTGACCAGGTGGAAAACTGGACAGAATAACTGACCATGGCTTAGAGACAGACAGAACAAAATAAGCCTTGATTTCTTTATTTCTTTCTTTGGAAAATGGTACAAATTAAATGTTAAATAAATACTGTGCAGTAACTTGGATCTGAGTGTTTGTTGCTTTGTTGGCACCTGTTGCTTTGAACCATTTTAAAGACCAAACATGATTATTACACACTAAGACAGTTAAAAACTGAATCATAAATATCTCAATATCGCCCTCGTGTGTCTGTTTTGGGAGCATCTGAACGTTTCTAACAACCACTATGGACACACAACACAAACTATTCATTGATGATGTTTGAACAGTTAGATTTTCTCAGTGGATTTGGATCTTTACTGCCTCAGTGTCTCTCATTTCTGTCTGAATACCACAAACAATATTAATCAAATGAAATGCAGTTATTTTACTGTAAGCTACAATTTTACTGTAAGGAAGAATCACACAAATGTCCATTTTGATTGTAACTTTATATAATGATGCATTAACACAAAACCGAATTTAATGAACACACTGTAAGAGATTGCATTAATGTTAGTGAATCACATCCAAGTTAAAAAAAAATCACAGATTTGTTGACAGTGGGTTAAATGATCAAAAATCAATCTAAATGATCTGAATGAAAATTCATTCATGAACATCAAAGACATGTCATCACATGATTTTGATCTAAAACATGGAAAAACTCATCAGGTTTGTTGCAGAAATGCAGTATTAGTCAGAAGTTTTTCATGAGGTATTATGTTGATTGGACAGTGTATTGTTTGATTCAAGAAATTCAATGTTAGGAAACATCATTCAGAGTCTCTTTTCAATTAATGATTGTTCCTGTTCAGTGCGTCACACAACCCGCTTGGGGAGAGTGGTCTGATATAAACACTTCCCATCCAGCTGAATGTAACTAATGAACATCTTGCTCTCTGTAACCTCAAAGTATACAAAACCTGCCAACGTCTGATTCACAGCACTGGAAAACAATTGCCAAGATGATGGGAAGCTCTTTGCATGATAAGTGGAAGAGTCCAGGAAATTCCCGCTGCCGCTGATAACGTAGGGACTCCCATCTTCTTCCCTTATAAACTGATGGAAGAAAAATTGAATTTTGAAATAACCTAAGGCATTTTAAATCTATTTTTAGTAGACTTTTAATGTATTCATCTGATTTTTCTTTTTTAATTTTGCAATTCTTTCTCTCTCTCACCTGTAAACTGTGATCATGACCATTCAGATATAAAGTGACATTGTACTTCTTTAGCAGTGGCCTCAGCCTCTTCACCAGATATCGAGTAGGACCGTGATGACCGATGGACCAAACTGGGTAGTGTCCAGCCACAACCACAAATTCGGACCTGAAAGAGAATAACCGACATGTGTGGGTTGTGACTAATAACATATTAAGATAATAAAGAATTTCAGAGGATTTGTTCTTTCATAAGTATGTTCAAATGATACCACTTTTACTTCAAATGTATTGTATTTGTGCAGAAATTAATCAAAATCATGCTCGTTTTGGTCCTTAACACTCAGTTACACATTTTCTGTACATGGAGATATCACTGTATCTGCTTTGCTGTTGCTCACACCTCTCACTTTTGAGACAGTAATTTATTTTAGAACAAGAGTCCATCCAGTTTTTCATGAGGTCCTATTGGATGAATAGTGGAAACACTAACACTGCACTTCTGTAAGACACTCAGTAATTGTTTCCTGCTGATTTTTGATTTTCTGTTCAAATTGTTTAGGCTATACTGACAAACTCTGATTGATCTGAAGAAAGTTTTCTCTTTCGTTATTTTGACTAAATTTTTCTACCTTTTCTGAAAACATTTTGTGTATCTTGTCACAGATTAATCCTGATTTCACAGTGGTGAGTGTATTTTTCAGTAAGTGTATAAAGGTGGCTAAAGTGTTGGTCACTGTTTATTTAATATTGTCTGTTTATTCCAAGGATTAACCATGAATGAACTATGAAAGATTTTGACTTTTTTGCCTTCGGATTGCAACACAATTACTGGTTGAAATCAGTAATTACGTTGAGTGGTACTAGAGTGTGCATAATGGTCATAGGGTTTGTTTGTCAGGTCACACATTGTTCTCAGGAATGCATGGGTGTATCTGGTCAGAGCTTTTAAAAACATGCACATTAAATTCCTTTTTAAAGAATCATTTTCCAAGAATAACAGGGAAGTTATTACATGTATTCTCATCTCGTTGTGTTTGGTTTGTGTTTGCTGAATTGCGTATAAGTGGTCTGAACTCTTAAACCTTACTTAGTGTTTTGAAGTGTCCTCTCAATCCACTCAAACTGTTGGTCTGCAGCAATGGGGTCCTCTGGGCCTTGTGGTTGGTCTTCATTATAAGTGTTCCCGCACAAAACCACTGTGTCAATCATCAGGACCGTCATAGAGACATTGGTGTGAGGAATCTTAAACTGCAGCTGATAGTAGAGCTCGGGGAAGTGCCTAGAGATCAAAACACTTCATTTATGCACTTCGTCAGGTATATATACCAGGCTGGTATACATTTCTGGAGCACAGTTAGAAAATATAAATCATTTTAAAGCACAAATTGCATTGGTCACCTTCATTGTAACTCTAATATTGAAATCCATTAACTGGTTTGAGTAAAGTAAACCTTAAACATATTACACTGAATCAATTTTTGACTGTACGTGCGGGAAAAACTAAACACAGATGAAAAACACTACAAAAGCCTCATAAACTTATCTCTGATGATTCTGACCTGTTCACCTGTGTAATTCAAGCAGGAAAAGTCAGTAAATGCACACCTAATACCTACAACGGGAGGTGAACCTGTTACAATGACCAGTGAGAGTGCGCACAAAAAATGTGTTTCTAATAAGCTGTCAGTTCAGTGTACATCACAACTACATCATGTACAACATGGTACCTATGCTGTTATATGAACTTGAATGTTTTGTGCGTACTCACCACCTCTCTGATCTGTTTGAATAGGCAATCTGAGCAGTGACATTTCTCCGGTGATCATGATTACCTGCCACCAAATACCATGGCACAGAAATCAGAGCTGGATGTGAGAAGACACGCTCAAAAGTAGTCTGAAAGCAGAGATTAACCCGAAACTCAGTATGTGCTTGTTGTTCCATCATTATGAGCAAATGGTGAAAAACTGCTTTGTACCGTGACACGGTTTTATCTACGTTCGAATGATGCTCCATGGCACTGCGTCCACTAGAGGGCTTTATATGCATGTGTTTACTGAGCAAGAGTGTCTTTCCCATTAACTGGCCTGTAAGTGCTGTCTGCCTGGCTCCTAATGACACCCGACCTCTCCATATATTACAAAGTAAGCATTCTGAATGCTTGGGGGCACTTGTTACTGTACAAAGCATCACTGATTCAAGGCCATTATTATTTAATGTCCACAAGCATAATAAGTAACAGACATGTTTAACTTTCTGTGATATTTGCAGTTGTACTGAGAAAGCAGACCTTGAAGCGAATATCATCTACGTCCTTGACTCCCTCATAGTAAAAATGATCTCCCAAACTGAGGACAAAATCCAGACCCATGTTTTCAGCCACTCTTCCCAGTTCATTTGCTATGTGCTGTTCCTGGGGTGTGTAGAAGGGATTGGAGGGAAGGCCTCCCCAGTCTCCAATGCCAACAAAACGCAGAGTGCCTTGAGAAACACAGCAGAAAAAGTCATAGAAAGCTCTGCACCAAAAACAGCTTTGTTAGTACTCTTTTTCTTTTCCATGCGTGCATCTTGTCACCATTAAAATGTCAAAAATATATTTAAGGCCATTTATTTCTTAAAACAAATGTTTTAGGCATCTAGAAATAGGTTCATGCATTTTTTTCATAAAATAAATTTGAACACTTCAGATGTCTGCTGTCTAAACAAGGTAGTCTAAGAGAGCATTACTTTAGACACATCATAAAAAGGATTCATTATGCAGGAATATTGAAAGATTCTTCTTTAAGATCAAGACAATTTGATAATGGAAACAGCATAGAACAGCATTTCTAGAAGTGAAAATCACATGTTTACATAAACATTGCAGCACCTGACGCAGTCGTTTAAAAAGAAAAGAGGTATGTACTTTGTTCTTGAGCTTGACATGGAGTGTAGATCATCTGAAGCACCAACAGGACCAGTGGAACCAGGTGCCAGACCATGATGTGCCTAAAGATGGAAGAGCGATGTCCAATAATGGTGACAATAAGAAAGTAAAAAGGAACCGTAGAGCTCAGGTCTCATAACATGGTAAGTGCTTTCTTTTTCATTTAGAAGAGGAAGTTATTTGTGGTTTAAAGAAAGCTTCCTGTATTGGTCTGAGAGGAGGAAGACACACACACAAAAAAACTGTAACTGTGTCCCAAAACAAGTACTTACACTACATATATTACTGACTGCATTTCTATTGGTTGAGGACTGTGTTACTTACTACTTAGTGTGTTAGTATGCAGTTTGGAACACAGCCTTAGTCATGCAAGCCACATGACTGGTGTCAATTATACCTGGCGTTCTCCTAGAATACCTTATGTTGTAAGAAATGGATTACAGAAAATTTCTAACTATTTTAAAACTCTAGTGCAGTAAAGATTAAACTACAATAATCTTAAAACATGACTAACAATTAAAGTAAGAGAAGCTCTTACTGAAGGACAGAGTGGAGGCTCTTTACAGGTTCCCTTGTTAATAATTCACAAAAGTGGAATAGCAGCACATGGTCACAAGAGCAAAGAAACACCAATAGGTGAGGAATGACTGCAGCCAAGAACAGCCTTTAACCTACTAAGAACAGTACAGGGCGGAGCCTTTCCAGAGTGTCATATCTTCAGTTAAGCAATACTGCACAAAAAGATATGCCACTGCCTGTAAATACCACCTCCCTAGCCAGAGTCGGCCACTACAGAACAACCTTTGATTAAACAAGCAAAAAAAAATGCTTATGGCTTAACAGTTATTAAACCAGTAAACAGAAGCTATCTTATAGTGTTGTGGCCATTAGTGTAATATTTTAGCTCTATTTTGGCTTTAATTAGCTACCATTAGACTACTCTTTCAGATTTAAAGAACAGTCAGCAATTTCAAGATGTCCTAAGTACAGTCAGATGACAGAAGCATTGTTTCAAAAGGACACCTGGAAAAACAAGTCTTTGATTATAGATCATGTGACCTCAGATAAATCAGCCATTTAGGGTTGAAGGCCTGTTTTCCTGAGTGGAATTGATTTAACTGATCACAAAGCCCCTATGTTATGTGTAACCTAATCAAATCATGGGAAAGTCTCAGAAAAGTGCTGAGGAAGGAAAGAATTTAAGACACATCTCAGGACCTGATTGGTTGAGAGCCAAACAATGGGTATGGTTTGGAAAAAGGGGGAGTAAACCCCAAGAAGAGTATATATGTGAACTTTAAAGAAACTGTTGGGAGTAGAGCATCTGATCAGTGTTCTCAGACCACGAAGCTGTTTTTAATAAAACTGTGTTGCCTCAACTCTCTGACTGCGGCTGCTCTTTGAAGACCTGAGTTCCTATCTAAATTTCTTCATGAATAGGGAAGGTAAAAGGGTAAAAAAAAAAAAAAAAAAAAGCTGATATGAATGACCCCTCACCTACCTTTTACAAGAGGACTATCATCTTATCTCTGACTTAATCAAAGGGCATCTTGACCTTCTTAGTACAGAGTGCACCCTAGTGAAATAAAAATATACACAAACACAAAAAACACATGCAGAATTCTGTGAACTGGCATTTTCTTTTAATGAAAAAGAATGGTTATGTTCATTGCAGGTCCATAGACTCCTTTACTTTTTTAGTGCTGTATTTCTAGATTACCACAGTCTTCTGTGTATAAAACCTGACAAGTCACAGAGAAATGTTACATTTGCTGAGAACATAAAAGATGCGTATAGGCAACCATCAGATAATAACAGACACGGTATGGTGAAAAAGGCTTTCTGGTTTGCTATTCAGTGCAATCCGTTCTGTTTTTATTTCGATCAAGGGTGCGGAACTTTGGTCGTGGATTCCCACACAGTTAGGTTATCGTCCTCAAACACACCTGATTCAGCAGATCAGTTCATTGCAAAGTTTAGTTGATGACAGAACAAGAAAGTCAGGAAACTGTGCTGGACTCCGGCCCTCATGTCCCTGCCCCTTTTTTCCTTTTCTTTTCTTTTTTACCAAAGGGTAAACATAGTCCTGCAACAATACCATCGTACCACCCCAAGGGGCCATACAATCGACCCATCACCAACCCTACAGTAAGTACTAAGGCCACTTAGTAGCATGACATTAACGAATAGTGTACCTGGGATTATAAAGGCTTTGTTAGTACTCTAGCATTTAACGTTCCCAAAATTCAGTCCACAGGTGGTGATTTCATTTACAGAAGCCAAAGATTAATTCTTATTACATGACTTCATCCAAAACATGATTTAGATCACTTATAGGACTTCAATACAATTCAATGGGATTAGCCCATTCACTATTCTTATTAGTGGCTGTCCAGTAAATTGGACTGCACTTTTAATTACAAATTATACAATTATGGAAGACAAATAGTAGTGTTAAGAGACTTAAATTTAGCTTCATCAAAAACAAATGGAAAGATTACAAGTGACTAAAAAGACAATTATATTTTCAGATAGCTAGCAAAATTAAGTGCAGTACTACTATGCCTCACAGCACGAGGTGTGTGTGCAATTTGTGGCTGTCTGCTCTTCTATGATCCAAACTCCACCGTGTCAGCAGTGATGGCCTTGAACTCATAGCTCCCTCTTCCATCCATGTGGAGGTAGTACTGTAGTCAACACAAACAAAAAGTTAAAAGCATTCTTAAGGACTGGAACTGAAAACTACAAAATAAATTAGAGAGCCTGCTCCAAAGAGTGGTACAGTTAATCTCACCTCATGGTGTTTCCAGAGGGATTTTCTGTGGGAGACTGTGAAGAGAGTAATGCCCACCTGCCAAGAGCAGAGAATGAGTAAGTATCTCACTAAAGAAGCTGAATGTATGAGTCAGTACATTATAGGTTAGTGATCATAAAGAATGAGAAAAGGCCATTAGCTCTTGTTACCTTCCTACAGTGACTGTAGATGTAGTCTTCCACATCCACACTTACAGCGCTAGTGCACTCATCCAGGATGGCAAACTGAGGCTTATGGTAGAACAACCGAGCCATCTGCAGCAAATAATAAATAAATGAATATACTTCTGTACAGAGTATTGTTTGAGGATATAAAGTGGATCAGATAAAGTTGGGCTGATTACTGAGAAAAATGTGTTCCTTTAAGAAAATACAAGTGTATAGTGCTTATTGTGCTTTAATCACAATCAATTTCAGGTTGTCATCATGCAAACAATGCTTTGATGTAAGATTATATTCAATTTACTAGTTACATAGGTTAAGTCATCTTTGCTCAGTTAGTCAATTACCTGCATCAACCCTAAGTACACTTACTGCCATTCTTTGCTTCTCTCCACCACTGAGAACATCCATCCAGTCTTGGACAACATCCCAGGAACCCTCCCTATCCAAAATATGCCCCAGTTGTACATTGTCCAGGTATTCTTTCAGCACCTGTTGCAAAGGGACCATGGCTGATAAAGTAAAAAAGTATTTCGCTCACATGATAACCTTTGTACAACCTGGCTTAATGTTTTTCAGTACCTGATCTGAAATTCCATTCTTCTTCTGGTCCTCATGGGTATCAGGGTAGATCACCTGGTCCCTCAGTGATCCAAGTGTCATGTATGGCCTCTGAACATAAAAAATATGTTAACATATGAGAACAGAGGAACTGTAAATGTATTTTTATGGTATTGCTGTTCATTTTCATCACTTTTACCTGAGGGACATAGAAGAGCTTCCCTCTCTCGGGTTTTGTCAAATTCCCACCAAAAAGGGGCCAGAGCTGAAGAAAAAGAACCCCTCTCCACATTAACATGCTGTGTTACAAGTGCAGCAGACAAGACTTCTGCACTTTTAATACACTTCTGATGAAAGGACACAAATCAAGTGATTACAGGAACCAACAAACAATACCCCCAATCCCTAAGACTATCAAAAGTATGTGTGGCATGTGGGAGGTGGACACAGAGTCTAGGAGATGGGCAAACAGAACCAACCAGGAACAAACCAAATATTTTCCCACTAGACACAATTTTGAAAATTTGGTTCTGCTCATTAAAACAAAGCACTAGGCTAAAGCTTTAACAAGGGCTATCAGAAACTCACTCAAAACTTACCTCTCCCAGCACTCTGAAGAGTGAGCTTTTTCCACAGCCATTGGGTCCACACACCAAAACATTGGTGCCAGATTTCACCTTGGAAGAGAACACATCCACAAACAAAACATTGGTAAGGCCTGAATCTGAGATACTTAACCTGTGTGCACAAAAGCACAGAAAATACATGTGTATAAGATTACAAATACAAAATCATACCTCAAAATTGAGGTCTCTAATCAAAACGTCTCCATTGGGTGTTGCCAATGGAGTATGTTCAAACCTGAAGGAAAATACGACTGTTTATACAATGCATAGGACACATAACAATGAAATCTGAAAGTGCAACATTTCTGTAAATGGACGACAGATGGATGCTTCATACATACTTGATGACATTGTCCACATTGATGATTCGCCCACTTCCAGGCACCAGGGTTAGTTTATCTAAGGCATCCGTTTCTGCAACATATGTATATATCATTTTTGTTTAAAAATATGAATAATAAGACCCCATGGCTATTTACAACTTTGCTCCGATAGACTGACAGGAGCTCACCTTTCTCTGACTGAGAGACCATGGTGCGCACATACTTCCCAGAGTTCAGCTCTTTAAGTACCTCCATAAGCTCAGTGATGCGGGTGGTAAACCTGGGAAATATTAAAATCACAGAAAACACACCCTGTAAACCTGACCACATAATGTGAAGAGATTTAAATAATTAGCTTGATCATGTCGCTAACTCTAAGTATTTTTCAGCTGCAAAAGCTTAAAAATGTGCCATAATATGCACTAATTTGTGTTGCATGGTTGCATGCATCAACACATGTGCATCTCTACACTGCTCTTATAGTTCTATACACACACGCACACACATGCACAGGGTAAACACTTGTTTAATCGTAGTACAATACTAGGGAGGAAATTCAGCCATTTCATTGTCAATTTAAAAAAACTGGAAGTAATTTATGGTTGCTCTGGTCACATTCATAAAGATGGTTCCTCTAAATCAGAATTGAGCAGTCCTCAGTTTTATGGATTACAATTGACAATGCTAATTGGAGGTTACTGGCCAATCACTAGTATCCACATGAGCATACCTGGCTGAAATTCTCACTTAAGCTTAAAACTGAAAATAGACTCATTCTTTTTCACTTATTTTAAACTAGATCTAAGAATATTTGAGACCAAGCAGATGTTCTTAGACAAAAATAAAAAGCAACTAAAACTCAAATTTTACCCAGAGAGTCTGGTCATTTCTCGGCCAGCAAGCACGATCCGGCCCAAGGCTTGAGACATACGCAGCAGCATTCGACCACTCTGGTAGTAGTCCTACAGGCAGAGAAAATATCAGAGTTAAACTACGGGCTTTACTGGTACCTTGTGAACATAAATGCTGGTTGGTTTAATAACATTTCTATCATGCTGTGCAACTTTTTTTCTGGGTTTCAAATCAGTGCTTTTTGTAACCATATATGAAGTTAATGCAACATTGGATTCGTGATACTTATGGGGTGGGGCAAACAATTGTGTACTTTTTAGCAAATGATTGTGTTTTTTCCACACATTATGTGAAAGCTCTCAGCTCTAATAGACAGCTCACCTCTAGCAGTTCAGAATGTGTGCTGTGGAGGTGTCGTGGATGGGCCGGATTCAGAAACGGCCGACTCACAACGAGATATCCAACTACTGTGGCCAAGTCTGCAATTGAGAGGAAAACAGATTGCCATTAATGGTCTTTTACTTTGCTTTTTGTATATTGTTTACTAAGAATAAGTGTTCAATAAGACTGTAATATACTTTTTGCCTGTAGGTTCATAAGCTTCAACTTACACTTAGCAATGATGCTGTCTACCATGCCCATGGAGAAACGGAAAAAGATGAAATTGTGCAAGTGGTCAACCTGAGGGCAAAGTACACATAAGCTCTTACAACTGAAGTCAACAAGTTGAAGAGTCCAACATTTCAACTCCATCTGATGAAGCATTTCTGAAAGGCTCAATCAGTCATAAAAGGACACAGGGCAGTTCTCACCAGCTTCCTGAAGGTAGAATGGATGGTCTGTTTTTCCCTCAAATTTCCATTATAGAAGGCAATCTCCTCACTAAGGCACAGTACATGTTAAGAAAGGAAATTAATATGCAGTAGCCCGGTTTCCCTAATCAATAATTATATTGTTTGTGTACACATGTACAACTACAAGCCATCTTCTCAGTCACACCTGTCATACTGGTGTTTTTCATAGATTACAAATATCTGTTTATATGCACAGCTACCTAGCCATCATAGAATAACACCTGACCAGAAATTTGCGTAGTGAACCACTCAACAACTCAAAAACTATGCTGGTGCCATTGCTGTGCTGAGAATGTTCTATGAGCGAAATTATATGTGGGTTGCTGTACACAATCCACTGATTGTGTACAGCAACAAATGGGTCAGTAACTGTACAATTACAAACAGCACCTACCACTGGGCCCCTGGGAAAGTTTTAATACTTTAAAACCCATAGGTTTGGAGAACCTGATAACTCTTACACTATTACTATCGTTTGCTATTATAATATTTAGGACTTCACCTGTTTGTGATAAGCCGAGAGTTGACATAACGGTACTCTCCCTCATATTTCTGCTCAATCACGGTCATTTTTCCAATAGGTCTCCTCAGCCTTGTCAGGAAGAGGCCTGAGATCAGCAAATAAGCCATCATACTGGCAGGACCCTAAGAACAGCGAGAACATCACCTGGTCACTACTTGAAATGTGGTCATGTTTTAAATGAACTACACAGAAATGTTCTTACCTGAGCTCCAATAGCAGTTGTCAGCTTGAAGGTGTACAGGCCAATATCAAGAAGAGGCTGAAAGAAGAAGAAGAATGAATAAACAGAAAATAAATGTTGGAGAAATGTTATCCTTATTATCCTTATTTCTTTCTTATATTATTTTAAGCTTATTAAAATAATATAAGAAAGAAACTTTAATAAGGATAACATTTCTCCCAGTTAGGCTTTGTCCAGTATAGAAAACCCTGGCACCCTCTTCACCACCCTGACCTATGTGGAGTGAGAGGCACACTGTGTATACTTAGAACACTGTCAATCATGTTTACCATTCCCTCCTCTTAGGAAGACGACCCCCAGAGAATAAATGGGGAGAAAAGTTCCAAAAAGAGCACCACAGACAGAGTGAAGAGGTCCTATGGACTCG
>JBBPCW010000006.1:10432415-10451109 GCA_037974425.1 Phenacogrammus interruptus
CTCGGGTTAATATTTACATTTTCTTTAAGGGTAATGTATTAAACTGAGTTCCAAATGAAATTAAAGTGATGTGGGAGGACATTTGGAGGCATATTTATGGTTTACACTATAAAAACAGGCATTGGGATCTTTTGGGGGGGGTGGGGATAATAATTAGATTAATCTAGATTAAAATAATTAATCTATGCCCACCTCTAATATATATATATATATATAGACACACACCACACAGTCTTGGCCAAAAATATTACCACCCCTACCTTTATTTCAGAAAACACACCACTTCTCCCAGAAAATAATTGTTGTTATAATTACATACGTATTGTGATGTTTGATTTTTGGTTTGCACTGGAAGAACACAAAAAAAAACAGAGGGGCACACTCAACGTAGTACTTGGTAGCACGCCCTTTAGAACAAATAACTGATTGTAATTGCTTTCTGTGACAATCAATGAGTTTTTTACATCTCTACTGGAATTTTGGATCACTCTTCCATTGCCAGCTGCTCCAGGTCTCTCAGATTTGAAAGTTTTTTCTCCCAGTTGCTGTTTTTTTTTTTTTAATCTCTCCACAGCTGCACTATGGGATTTTGATCTGGACTTATTGCTGGCCATTTCAGAACTAGCGTTTTGTCTCAAACCATTTCTGGGTGCTCTTTGAAGTATGCTTTGGATCATGCATTGGGTCATCTGACCTCCGGCAGAGACCCAGGTTTTTGACACTGGGCCCTACGTTGTGCCCCAGAATTCTTTGGTAGTCTTCAGATTTCACAATCACAGTTTTTTTTGTTTTTTGTTAGAACAGTAGAACAGTAGAACAATGTGCTTTAGCAAAAATTTTGTCTCATCTCTCCAGAGGACATTCTTCCAGAAGGATTGTGGCTTACATAGGTAAATTTGAGCAAAATCCAATCTGTCTTTTTTATGTTTCTGTGTCAGGGGTGAGGTCCTCCTGGGTCTCCTGCCATAGCATCCCTTTTTATTCAACTCTTTGTTGTAACATTTTATCAGTCTTTCTCTGTCGTCCATGTCCATAGAGATTAGCTACAGTGTCATGGTTTTAAACTCTGTGATGTTGCGTGCAGTGGACACAGGAAAATTAGTATCTCAGCAGCCTATGCTTGTCTATGCTTTTCTATTATTACAAATTTTATTATATTATTATATTCTCCATGCACAGTGTAGTACACACAGACAATCAAAAACAAACTTGAGTCAATGTTTCTCCATGTTAACTGGTCATAAGCTGGAATGCCTATATTACCAGCACTTGTTAATTGCTACAGGGGAGTTTAATTGCAAATTAAAGGAGCATCACATGCTCAGTTTTGACAATTCTGAAATGGTGCCAATACTTTTTGACATTTAATGTGGAATGTTTCTTCTGTTTTTTTCTTGTGGTGTTCCAGTGGCAACAAAAATACCAAAGCTTTTGTAATTGTAACAATTTTCTGGGGAAAGTGGTGCATTTTCTGACATGCATGCAAGGGTACCAATATTTTTACCCATGGCTGTAAATATAATGTCACCTAGGTTAAAGAATGTTTTGTAATGTTTTTGTGTTTTTGTTTTGTATTTTCAAGAAAGACCAAAAAATAAAAACAATAAATAACGAACCCTGTCTTTACTAAGTAATTTCCTGTGATGTTTCACAAAGCAGGATTCTTCTGCATAATTTGAGTCCAAAGTGAAACCATCTTTATCCTACAAAATAGGTTTGATATTTGGTTTCATTTATCTACTGTCACACTTATTGTAACAGTTTTATTGTAAAAACACCTCTAATGCCTATAGGAATGTTTGATCTTGGTTTTTAAAAATTTAACAGCACAAAGTACACTTTTGGATAAAAGTATTGGGGTACAGCTCTGTTTCGTTGAATTCATGTAGCCCCTTACTTCCACTAAAGGTATCTTAATGCTTCAGCACACCAAGACATTTTGGACAACTCCATGTTTCCAACTTTGTGGAAACAGTTTGGAGAAGAACCTTTTCTAATCCAGCATGGCTATGTCCTAGTGCACAAAGCAAGGTCCATAAAGCCATGGCTGGATTGTGGAAGAATTTGACTAACCTACACTGAGCCCCGACCAACACCTTTGGGAGGCCTTCAACATCAGTGCCTGACATCATAATTGCTCTACAGAATGAATGAAGGTTGTTAAAGCTGCAAAGGGGGAGGAACTCCAGATTAAAGTCTATTTATTTGAATGCAAAATCATTAAAAGTCCCTGTTGGTAAGAGGGTCAGATGTTCCAGTTTGTACATATAGTGTACGTAGTGACAGACTGAGCTCCTTGTGTCCAGCTGCTAATGCTATATTTGTATTCCATTTATTTTCCTTTCCACACGAGATATGTAATTATTACACATGTGACCCATTTATTCAATATATTCCATGGCATGTGTTGTGGAGGCCACTGGGATATAATTAGTGCTGCTTTTTCACCTTTAAACGATAAACAAAGTGTTTTGATGGCACTTTTAATTAAAAAAAAAAAATACAATTATTAACGGACATTTTTGACATCTGTAAAATTTCAGTGAAAGACAAAAATTCTGTTACAGCTGCAAAAGCCGGACCAACTACATATTAAAGTTTATGTATTTGAATGCAATGTCAGGCGTCCCAATACTTTTGTCCATGTAGTGTATGTGAGGTTAAAAGCCTTTTCCAGGACATGAAATTATGACGTTGTGTACAATTTTGGCGTCAATCAAACACAACGTTCTAAAACCGTTACGGTCAGCTCGTTTTTGTTTTAAATCGCATTGGAAGTGGTTAGGAAGAGTTAAATATCTGACGAAACATTGAGTATTTTGATTATATATCTGACTATTCTACGAGAAGAGGTTAACAGATCAATATTCACTCGTGGAAACCTCCATATCTGGTAATGTATCTACGGCATCATAAACAGCTTGACGTTTGTAGTAGCGAAGTAACTTTCTTCTAAATTCTTCACTAAATGCGATATTAAAGCTGAAGTAAAAGGAAGTTAGGTAAATGACTTGTAACGTTACTCTTACAAGATTATTCTGCTGCAGTTGCACACTCGTGTTAAACCTAATTTAACATGGTTGTAAAAAGTAGCCGGGGTCCATGCTTCGGCGTCCGGGGGGTTATGCGCGTAGTAGAAATTCACAAATTACCGGTAGGTTGCGCTGTGAGGACTAAAAACTGGTGCGGTTTTTGCTTACCGCTGACGTCTATTCGTCTATGCGGGCTTACTCGGCCTTGCGTAGCACTTATTTTAAATCTTTAAATGATTATGATGTAAATAAAGTTGTTTGATGGCACTTTTGATAAAAATACACTCATTTCACATAAAAAGCAAAAATGTCTGTAAAATTTCAGTGAAAGAAAAATTCCGTTTATAAAGCTAGCTAGCTAACAAAGATAAATTGATTAAGTTTAACGATACAGAAACAACATGCAGCGTTATAATTATTCTTATTAGTATTAATGTTAATTTATTATTCCTGTGAAACATTAGGGTTATTTTGTATAGTAAAGTGTTTATAATAATATATCAAGCCATTGTGCTACAGCTTGTTTAATGTTATCCCTTTTTCTGAATAAGTTGAAAACACCATGGATACAGATGTTTCGCCAGTTCAAAAACAAAGACGCTTGGCCAGGAATCAAGATTCTGCACTTAGACAGGTAAACCCGGCTCCACTTAAATTACCTTAAAGTTTATCCAGAAAGCTTACAAGGAGGTTTCTCCTTCACCAGCTTCGACAATGCAGGTTGGCTATACTTTAAGTTACATTATAAGTTTAGTTAACATGTTGGTACTTCATGTATGCAAAATGAGTATAAATCCTGCATCTGACCATCTTCTTCTTCTTGTGCATTACCCATTGCTATTAACAGTTACTCACACAGATGCAGTAACTGCACAGGTTCACTTGCAGTTATTTTAAATGCAAAAATTATTTTAATCACCAGTTGAACACCCAGACCTGCTCACATTATGTAATTAAAATTAACCCTAGGTCCCCTGCTCACATAAACCCAGCTCAGATCTAATTAATTAGGCAGCAACGGCATGCCCTATTTAATGCATACTACATCTTTGTTATGCTGTGGTTCAGAAATGCCTGGGAATTTAATGTTCTTGCAGGGATTTCCTGGAAATGAGACATGCAGAGAAGATATATTTGACTCACACAAGGAAAGGCAGATCATTTCTATGTGCTTGTACAGGTAACCAAAAATTCTTTTCCATAACTGGGCCCCTGAGCAAGACACTTAACCCAAAGTTGCTCCAGGGAGAATGACTGCCCCCTGTATATATGCTAAATACCATAAATGTAAATGTAACATTGATAGCTAAATGATGGTTCTTAAGGAAACGCATGCAGAACAGCGGTGTATTTTGTGTTCAAGGAGGAATATGAATGAACATCCTTCAGAAGCTTTTTCAGTTGAAGCAGATGCCCCTGCTCCTGCACCAGGGCCCACCTTCTACAATGCCAACACAAGTCGGCTTCGTAAGATTTTCAGAAAAAAATATTACTAAACAAAATAAGTCTCAACTGAAAGCCCATATTATGCAAAGGTAAACTGAAAAAAATGCCCAATTTGCTGCAAAAGCTCCATTTTTATCAGGAAGACCCAACATATTTTATGTTTATCTGCCCATTCAGCCAACAGCAGTTTAGCTCTGCCTATCCACAATAAAATTAGATGGAGTATTTCAGCCCAGAATGCTTTCTGAAATGAATCATTATACATAGCAGCCAAATCAGTCTTTTACATGTTCCATTTATATAGTAACAGTATATATCCATTTATCAGTAACAGAAACACCTTGTTTAATCTGGAGGGATAAAGACATGTTGAAAAAAGGCCTTGTAAAAATTATTTACAGCTGTTTTTGGTGAAAAACACAAAGTAAATGGGACATGGGCCCTTACAGTAACTGATTGTTTAAAAAATAATTAAATTGTGTTTGCTCTCAGCTACCACACAGTATATAAGACTTAGAATGTGTTTGTTTCCTTTAAGTTGCTTACAACCAAGAAGACAGTCAGCAGAGGTATCAGACTTTCACAATTTCCACCCCTGGAGCCCCACAGACTGGTCCTGCCATTGTCCAGTATGGTGGCCAAGCTGGAAATCGTACTCCTCAGTACTATGTGCCTGCCAGCAAGTTGGTAGTCCAAGGTAAAGAACCTCTCAAACATTAATTCGTAGTTAAACTTTACTTTGAGTTGTGTAAGCTGATTAAAAGCTGCATTCTGTTTTACAGCGTCTAAAACGTATTGACTAATTCGGGATTGCATCTGTCAAACAATGAATGTTATTATTACCATTAACTGTTTGACAGATATTACAATTAATGTATAATTTCACTACATACACATTATTATATCAGTACATTCATAGCATGCAGTTGCCAGTGTTTGCCATAAGCTGTTGGTGTTTTGTTGTTAAATGAGAAATCCATTCTTTGCTCAGTAGTTGGCAGGCTAGGAACAAATAATACTTTTTTCAAACTATAAACTGTACTGTTATGAAAAGCATAGCATATTACCTTTCTGCTTTTAAATAACTGTGTCTTGAAAGAGTCCCCTAAGGTCTGCTTTAGAATTTAGCTTCTGACATTTCTGCATTCTGCTATGCTGCTTGACGGTTAGAGCTACAGTAACTCAGCACAAATGCACTGAGCTGGAGAGAGCAGGAAGAGAACAGAGCAGAGGCGGGGAAAGCTCTGGTCTCCACCGTGTTGACATGAGGAGGGCTGTGATGTCATAGTGATGTCAGTAGCTTTCAGTGTAATTGCACACATAGCTAGTAGTTTGGGCAGCACTGCATGTCGAAGGCAGAGGGAGAAGGGGTTGTTCTGCTCCACAACACATGGCTGTGATTGGAGAGGAGACAGAGTCTGGTATGTTCAGCTCATCTTTTAAAATTTACTACAGGAATATATTCAATAAGATCATAGGTTGGTGTTTAATATACGCTTTTTGACTGAATAACATCCTGTAGAGCTTTAATAGAATCAGTGTATTGTGATGTATACAAAATGTATCAGTGTATACAAACTTAGCAAAAGTTGACAGGGTTGGAATGTAACACTTTAAAAAGTTTTTTTTTGCTTTGGTATGAGCACTTAATGAAAAAGTGAATAGCCAGGCAAGAAAGCAACCGTTGCTATAAAAATATAAGAATTATAGTATTTTATGCATTTAAGCTCTTGTTAGTTATATATAAATTATATATAAAAGTTAGTTATATATAAATGCATAAAGTATTTTATTGCTTTTTAGCCTGTTCAGACCTCCCACCCCTGTTTCTTTGCCTTTTTTCCTCTCTCCCTCTCTCTCACTCACTTTACAACATGTGAATGCTCTGCCCACTCACAGCCTGGCTGACGTCACCATGTTTCCTGGAATTGGACACCAGCAGGGAAATGTAAATGCTGAACAGCAAATAAGATGTAGATTGACGTCAGTCTGGAGTCATGCTGTGATTACAAGCAGTTCCTTTTGCGAGAGCAAGGCATTACCATATTAATCATCTGTTAGATAATACTCTGTTGGTGTCTCAGCGAGGGAGGCTTTTGAAAGCAAAATGATACAAAGCATGACAGAAAGAGTAGACTTTAAGTCAGTCCTGCTTTCTCTTGGGGTCTGAAATTTGCACATCAGTAATCACATTGGAAATACTCGTCTGAAGCTGGTGAAAATAGGTACCCAGGTAAACACGTCATAGTCTTCACTAGCGTGTAATCTACCTAATCACTGCAACTGTGTAATCCACAGTTAAAACCAATTATTCTGCTGCTTCTTAGGATGTCAGTTTACTGTTTGAGGACACTCTTTTTAATTAGTTGAATTCTTCCTCAAGACAATGATCGGTAGAGTTCCTAAGGGTTTCTTTTTCGGTCGATTTGCTAACTCGTCTTTTACTTATATTACTTATTAATATTGTTTACCGTGAATTATGCTTTAAAAACATTCATCCCATTATTTTAGGTGATATTTTACAAACAATAATAGCGTTATTTCAAACATGGTATTGTTTCTTACTGTCCATTTGCCAACTTGTCTTTTCCATAACAATAATATGAGGATGATAGTTAAAATGAAACATACAACAGATATTTACATCAGATTCATCCCATTATATTTAGGTTAAGAATTTCACAGACATTTTTGTTTGCTGATAAAATGTGATAAATTGTTTACCTGTCACAGTATTTTATGAGCTGATTCCATGCAGTTAACAGTGGCACTAAAAGAAAGCTAATTTCCCTGTTAAGACTGTAAATTGACTTGCTATCATTAGGCTATTATTCTATCACAGCTGTAAAGACTGTTTAGAAATGCTTTATTTGTTTGTGTGCCTGTGTTCTGTGTTTTGTAGGAGACATGTCGGCATATCAGGTTCATTCACCCTCTTCCAGCCTATCACATAGTGTGATGATGGCCGGCTCACCAGGCTCCCTGCACAGCCCACAGCATCTAACCGAGGAGGCCTCACGCAAGAGGGAGGTCCGTTTGATGAAAAACAGGTACTTTCTCCACTGTTACTTTTAGGAAACAAACGCTGTGGTATGTGCTTCAGAGACACTTCAGCTCATGTGCACTATTATATGTGCCTAATCTCATGCATGATCATTTGCATGTATAAAGCAGCTTGAGAACCAACACTTTTTCATTTAAAGTGAATTTTATGATATTTTAAAACTTGACAACTTTTTGTGTTTGAATAGAATCTAAACTTGAAACAACAGAAATTAGCTAGAATTTGTCGCCACAGGTTTTGTTGTTTCTGTGCAAACAGGTTGATTATTGTTAACGTTGTTCAGTATGTCAGTAAATACAGGCAGATACACTCCAAATCTTCTAGAAATTTGACTAAATACACCTTTAAAGCATGACTGCGTTGCCTTAGATGTTACTTTCCACCTCACTGAATATCTGCACCCTAAGGTCAAAACAGTAGTGGACCTCAACTCCAGTCCTGGACACCGCTTGGCCCGGGCTGTTTAAATTCTTTTCCCCAATATCCTGGTACAGTTCATGAAGGGCTTAATAATTAGTCAGCAACTTGCATCATGTCTATGAGGTTAATTTGGGAATATGTGAAACTTGGTCAATACCTAGGACTGAATATGTCTTGTACTTCTCAGTCTTGGTCCTGGAGTATCACTATGCACTTGCTTCAACAATTCCAATTAGGAATCCACAGAGGCTTGTTTCTAGGGGCATATTGTTGAAATGGGATCAACCAACCAGGTTGTAATGTACAGTATTGGGTACCAATTCTGTTAGGGAATTTGCCATTATGCGAGTTCTAAATTGTCTAGACCTTCTGACAGACACATCTGACAGGACTCCTGAAGCAGTTGTACTAAAAATGCTACTGTTAAAACATATATTAGATTGATTTTGACAAGCTTCAAATGCCCAAGTTCTGTCAAGAACAACCAAAACACCCATCTGATCTATCTAAACAGCTAATTAAAAAGCTGCTCCTGGATGTGTTACAGCAGAGAAATTGTGCAATACAAAGAGTAATACTGAACCACAGTGGGAATGAGTGGCATATACAGTATGTATAAGATTTATTTTTGTTGTTTTTTTGTTTAAAATTTGCATCACTGTAGCCTTAAAGTGTTTTGTAGTGCCAATCTAAGCATCAGTCATGTCACCCGCACGTATATCACCCGTACGTATTTCAGCTGTCTTATGTCAATCATAGGATGCACCTGAAAACACTCATTGCACCCAACATGTGATAGGATGGAGCATTCAAATACCAAGAGTGATGTGATTTATTACTTCAGATGAGCCCATTTGCTGTTTTCAATTGCTATTGGGAAATTCTTCCATCTTTAAGAAATTTATGTAAACTGCATTTTTAAATAAAGTAGTTTTACAAAGAAAACTTACTTTACAGTGGAAAAGATTCTCGAAGCACACTTTCTTGAAGCAAACCAGCACTGATGAACAGAAAACGGGAAACAAGATGCAAAACAAGAAACAAAGAGAACACTAAAGTAACATTGGGAATCACGAAGAACAAAGTAAAACAAAAGAACACAGAATGAAAACAGAACTCGGATTAACAAGGACGGACCAGGGCTGAACAGAAATACACAGAGAGCAAAAAGAAAGCAGAGAAACACAGAAGCAAACTTACAGAGAACTGACCAGCATAGACTAAAAGGCAAGGATCTTTAAACACAGGATAAACAGTGAGCAACTGGGAAAGGCGGGGTTACAAATGAACAGGTGAAAACTCTAGGGAGGAGGCAGGACTAGACTGAGTTTCAAACAAAGACATGGAACAGGGAGAACACAAACAACAACATAACTATGGAAACGGAAAAAGACAGGGGAATGTTACCAAAGCCGAGAAACAGAAAAATACAAAGAGAACATTACAATCACAAAAATAATTCGCATTTAAACTTTCAGATAAAAGTGATTTGCGGTGCAGTCATAAACTTGTTAAGTGCCTGTGTTCCAGAAAGTTTGATCTTCTCCTTCTTCTTCCTTTGCACTGATTGGTATTGTGGTGCAAGGCTTGATTTGACTGCTTTATGGCTGTTATTTGGCTTGCTTGATTGAAGTGGCTCTTGAAGTCGTACTGGATTTGATCATGCTCATAGAGCCTCTTTGTTGTCGCTTCCAGGGAAGCTGCCCGGGAATGCCGCCGGAAGAAGAAAGAGTATGTCAAATGTCTTGAGAATCGGGTTGCTGTGCTTGAAAATCAAAACAAGATGCTCATCGAAGAACTCAGGACCCTAAAAGACTTATATTCTCACAAAATTTAATACAAGGCCGCTTTCATCTAGAAATGAAAGAGACTGTGCTGTTCACAGGTTTCTGCAAGCATCTGGGTGAAAGCACTTTTCACTCAATGTGTAGCCACTGCTCGCAACAGATGAAACTGGACTGCAGCTGCATTGCCTTTATAGTTCTATGTGTTTGACAGTTGTGTCTGCATGGGTCTGTTGGTGATGTAAGAGAGCTGATTTCCTGCTCTGCTTTGGAGCCAGTGAATGAGGTATGTTGCATTTGTCACTTGTGCTTTTTGCAGGGTGGCAGCTAAAGAGTGTCGCCGCAGGAAGAGAGAGTATGTACATTCTCTAGAGACCCGCCTCACCATGCTGGAGTTACAGAACAAGAAGCTTGTCAATGAGCTAGAGTACCTGAAAGAGATGTACACTGAAAAATCGAGTTAAGGTCAGCATAGTGATACACCACTTAACAGCACTTTCTGCCTAATAGCTTTGCCCTCACTACTTTACTTTCATTCTAAGATTCTACTGCTATTTTTGTGGGGGGAAAAAAATAATTTAATCCATAAGAATGCCTATACTAACTTAAGGAGCTCAGCTTTTATACTGATTCATTACAAATTAGTAATGTTTTTGTTTGAAAAGCATTATTCAACATTAGACAGAAAAGGTTGTTTTTAAAGAGCTTTTTAAAAAATCACAACTTCTAGTTATATTTGAAGTGATGCATTGTCTTTGAACACAGATGTAAAAAGAATGTGTGAGTAAATGTGTAGTGAAACTAACCTCTGAATAAAATCTATTTTTGACATTTGTCCTAACTCTGAACCATTTTTTGGTCACTGAGGTGTTTGTGTCTTCTGTTTTGGGGTTGCACAGTTTAGATATCAGTGCTTATTAATGGTACTTGATGTTACAATTGACCATGCATTTTTCTCCTCTTTGTACAAGGTAATGTGAAGCCTAAGTCTTAATAGTTTGGGCCCTTGACTCACTATTCCACGGGCAAAACTCAGTTGGTTACAACTGCACTTGATTTGATTGCACGATTTTACCTGATTTTAATAAATGACCTCAAATATTCCTTAGTTTTACACTGATGTCAAGGTTAGCAGTGACATGAGGCGTTATATTTGCTAAATGTTTCAATCTGAATGTTACATTTCTCTGCCACATGAGTTCTTTCACTGTGTTGTAAGTAAAATTTGACCGTTTTATTCTCTGTTGAGCGATTACTCTCATCTGACTGCTGGAAAGAAGTGAGGAAGGACACCTGATGATGCACTGCTTCCTGCAGTTTATATGTTTCTCACTGTTTTACAAGTTTCAAGAATTAATTGTTTTGACCCTATAACAAGCAGAGTTACATGCAGTGGACGGACCACATTGCTGACAAAACTGGAGCCTATCCCAGCTGCTACAGGCGAAGGCGTGGTACACCCTAGACAGTCGCCAGCATGTCACAGGTCCACATACAGAGACAGATAACCATTGGCGCTCACAGTCATACCAAGAGGCAATTTAGTGTGCTCAATCAGCCTATCCCCAATGCATGCATGTTTTTGGTGGTGGGAGGAAACCCACGCAATCACTGGGAGAACATGCAAACACTACCCGGAAAGACCCTGCACCCAACCCGGAAGTTGAACCCAGGACCTTCTTGCTGTGAGGCAACAGTGCTAATCCCTGCACCACATTCTAGACAACAAAAATACACAAGGCAAGGTCCATAAATATGTGGTGGGTAGAGTTTAGTGTGGAAGAACTTGACTGATCGCACAGAGCCCTGACTTCAACCCCATCCAACACCTTTGGGAATGAACTAGAATGGAGATTGTGAGCCAGGCCTCCTCGTCCAAAGGCAGCGCCAACTCCATATTAAAGGCTATGTATTTGAATGCAATGTCATTAAAGTCTTGCTGTAATGGTCAGACACTGTTGTCCATATACTGCATATCTGTGTAAGGACAGAGAATCCCACTAATTGTTACTTTATTATGGACAATTTAGTGACTGATGTGTAAGCAAAGTGTATCTGTGAGTGTCTGATAAATGTGAGTGAATTATTAAATGGTGGAAAAGCTTGCTGACTATTTTAACACTATTGTAAAGCACAAGCAGTGGATTTCAGGTCATAACTTTCTGTGAGGGAATACAGACCCCTGGTTCCTACCAGCAGAGGATGTGTCCATAGTCAAAAACAAATCGTACCATTAGTAGCCTTGAAGTTTTTAGTTTCACAAATGTAAAAAAATTAACAACATTATAGAAATTTACAGGGCTTCCTTTTGAGGTTAAATGGTTATACACATCTTTGTATTTATAAATATAAATCCATATTATGTGTTCATAGTGTAGATTGTATATTATTGACCGGAATCAAATTCCTTATATGTGTTCGCTCACATACTTGGCCAGTAAACACAATTCTGATTTTATGCAATTTTTTTTAACTTTTCATCTTAATAATTTAATGATGCAGACACTTCTGGAAAAAAAAATAGCACTAATTATATCCTATACTTAATATATGGGTCACACCTATAATAATTACATATCTCAGGCGTGGAAAGAAAACAAATGGAAAACAAATATAACATTATAGAGGCTAGAGAGCTCAGTCTTGTCATTATTAATGAACAAAAGTATTGACCATTTCACTATTAGGGACTTTAATGACTTTGCATTCAAACACAGACTTCAATATGGAGTTGCTGCCCCCATTGCAGTTATAACAGCTTTCACTCTTCTAGAAAGGCTTCCCACAAGATTTTGGGGGTGTTTCCGTAGAGCATTTATGAGACCAGACGCTGACGTTGGACGTGAAGGCCTGGTTCGGAGTTTATTTCAAAGTTGTTGGATTGGGTTGAGATCAGGGCTCTGTGTGGGCCTGTCTAGTTCTTTCTCAACGAACTCATCTAACCATTTCTTTATGGACCTCTTGTCCTCAGGCTTCCAACTTTGTGGAGACAGTGTTGTCCAAAATACCTTGGTATGCTGAAAGACTAAGCATGGCCTTTACTGTAAGTAAGGGCAATTTAAATACAACCATCAAAAGGTGTGACCCAATACTTTTGTCCATATCGTGTATTTTCCAGCAGTGATCTTATCTGCATGTAAACTGACAGTCGGAGCCGCTTGCATATATTTTGCCTTGCAACTGAAGGGTTTTACGAGAGAGAAGGAAAACACTAAGCCCACTATTCCTCCTACTGGTTCAGAAGAGCAAAGGAAAATGTGACTAGGCTCTGGCAGTGTGAGCCACTGCACTCTGGAGCAGCTGCTCCACCGCAGTAGAAGAAGGGAGTGGTGCTGGTGGAAACTCTTAACTTCGCGTCAAAGGCGCATAGGTCATAATCGGGTCTTTAGTGTTTCTCTTGACTCGGTTCGTCTTGTCTCGCGATTAATTTCAGTCTAGCCTGTTCTGATAAAGAAAAGGGTGAGTAATAATCACTTTAAAGCCTTCTTAAACTGGTTCAGTTATTTTCGTGAGGGTTGGTTGGTTCAACCTTAAAGCAACCGTAGCCAATATTTTTTCGTTATTTCTTCAGTTAACTGTTACTACATTTATCTGTTTTGTTGTGTACTGGTTAGATATACTGTTGTCGTCGCTTTTACGTTTAAACTTCTAAAACCTTTGTTTATTTACATTTAGTAGTAGCTACGTAGCATAGCAAGCTAACACCTCAAATGGCTGTCAGTTGTAGCTGGGAATACAGTACACGTATGCAAAATAAATCTATTTTTTGGTGGGTGAAGTAAAGTACAACGAACGCTTTTAAGATTTCAAGGAGGTTTCTGGATATAAATGGCAAAAGGCTTACTGTTTTCTTTTACTGAAACAAGATAAACTATGTGACGACTCTTGAAAATACAAACGTACTATAATTATTACTATAAATATATTTTTATATTTATATTTTACTGTTTATATAATGTACTTACTGTACGTAACACTGTTGTGTGCTATAATGTACTGTATTATACTACAGAGGACTTTACTGCTGTGTTGTGTAACTAACTATACTGCAATATACTACAGTATACTATACTATATGGCTTTTTCAATACTATACAACCGTATACTATACTGTTGGGTGGTATAGCTATTATTTGATTGTTTATGCTATTAAACTTTCTGTTGTAACAATGCAAATTTCCCACTTGTGTTACTTATTTTAAAAAATATAATAAAAATATAATTAATATAATCAGTATTAATATTACATTACATCACACTTTCCTAAATATTCAGTGTTTCCTAATATTGTAAGTCACTTTGGATAAAATAATGTAATGTAATTTAACTGGCTGCCATGGCTACTTTGTACCGGAGCCCCAGTTTTCAACTCCAACCTACATTCTGGAGCACCATGTCTGCACATTTGCATGTTTTTGCCGCTCCAACACATACATCTGGTTCCTCTAGTGGAGGGAAACATTTAAAGGCTTTGCCAGTGGGTGCTTCAGGGCCAGGCCCGGGAACCTGTGCATTGCAGTATTTTGCAATGGTTTTATCTACGTAACAGCTCTAGAATGAAAGCTGACTTGTGCAATTGCTTTAACGGACATGGGTGTATCTGGATTAAGAGAGGCTGAACTGTGCCTTCAAGTGTGCTTTCACAGAAATCATGAATTGATGGAAATGTCAGCAATCTGTGAGATGTGAAAGCTGCTGGACAGCCTATTATTATTATCATTATGTTTAAAACAAAGAGAATGCAGTATTTGTCTTATGGATATGACCCTCATGCGTATGCATGTGTCACTTTACAGGCAAATGCATTTCATAAAAGTAAACTATTGTGTGTGTGTGTGTGTGTTTGTTTGTTTGTTTGTTTGTTTGTTTGTTTGTTTGTTTCAAGCTTTCATCAATGGCGACACAGTGTATGACCAAGGTGGAGCTGACAGTCTCCTGTGAGAACCTTCTGGACATGGATATTGGCTCCAAGTCTGACCCTTTATGTGTGCTGCATATGAATACATCTGGGAACCAGTGGTTTGAGGTCAGTTTGCATGATCTGGTGTTCTGGAAAAAGACACCCATAAAAATCAAATTTGCAAAAAACAAACAAAAAAACAAGTGTTGTTTTTGGCTTTTCAGGTGGATCGCACAGAAAGAGTTAAGAACTGCCTGAATCCAAAATTTGCCAAGAAGTTTCTCATCGATTATCACTTTGAAGTGGTACAAAAGCTTAGATTTAGCATTTATGACATTGACAATAAAACTGTTGACCTGAGTGATGATGATTTCCTCGGGGAGTTCGAGTGCTCGTTGGGTCAGGTGAGACATTTTCCGTTCTGTTTATCATAATCGCATTACTCGGCTTTCTGTAATGCAGTATTCATTCGTACTTGGCTTTTTTTTAGCTATGCTTGGGTGACTGTGTGGCATGTTTAAAGGACAAAGTACAGTTCTCCACCTACCCATAGTGCATCATATTTGTTTAAAGGAGAAGACTGATTGCATATTTGTGACATGCTGTATTTTAGTGCTGTCACCTGAAACATGATCCCTTTCATTACTGAATGGAATCGTTATGGCAGCAGAAATATACACAGGTCTTTCTAAAATACTTTAAACACACAGCTTTGTTTTGTCCCTGTTGCTCATAAGAAAAAGATGCATCACTTTAACTGTTTATACAAACCTATTTTGGCATTTTGGCAAATGTCTGGTAATCAATGGTAACATTTATTAAAATGTTTTTATTACAATACAGATTGTGTCCAGTGCAAAGCTGACCAGACCACTTTTGAAGAACAAAAGACCAGCAGGAAAAGGCACCATTACAGTAAATATAAAACATATGTGATATTTTTTTGTGGCTTTGTGGTATTAATTTTCCGTTTAATTGGTGAGGCTGTGTCAGTGCTTGTGGTTTGTGAGGCTGAAAGTGGAGCACTCAGCATGAACTTCCCACCCATTTCAAAAGTGCAGTAAGCTGTTTTTGTGTAATTAGGGCTGTTGTCCATACTTGCCTTGACATTGTGGCTGTGTTTTGTCTTTGCTTTATGCTTTATTTGTTCTGATAGAAATAGAGCACTGCTTTTGTGCTCTTGGGTTTTCATGCACTTATCTAGTCTTATGTTGTTTCTGTTTTTGTCCTTTGTGTTGGACCCTGGTCCTGGAAGAAGATTGTTTAATTTCACGGTGTACTGTGTAATGACAGTAAAACTATTTCACGTGACTTGCTTTAGGGAAACAACTTTACATTACATGAATTAAAAAATTAGAAAATATTTAGTTCTTTTGCTCAGAGCTCATATTTGTCTTCTAGTTGAAGATTTATACATTTTTGTCTTCTTTTAGATCAGTGCGGAGGAAATGAAGGACAATAGGGTGGTAAATTTTGAAGCTGAGGCCAGGAAACTAGATAAAAAGGTAAGATAAAACCTAGCTCTTATGAAAAGTCCAAATCTTCATATATCTAAATGCTTCGACAACAAATGTAATCTTTATAAATGTACTTTTAGGTGTACGCTAAACGCACATAGTGTAGTATGAAATACTGACACAGATATGAATAAAATAGACAAGACGTTTTGGGAAGAAAATGTTTTTGTGATACTGAAATGTAGCTCATTATTACATATGGTTAGATCGAGCCTGTGTACAGTGAAGCACAACACACTTTTGGTGCAGCAGAACAATTAAGTTATTGTACAGACAGGAAAGAAATCTTGTGCGTAACCTTTCAGTTGCAGAGTTACTTCTGTATCTTTTCCAACACAAAACAGTTTGTTATTTTCTAATGAGGACAAGTGCGTGTGTTTTCGTATCCTACTTTTTAAGAGAAAGCTAACAAGCTAATGCATAAAATGCGTGCACGTCTGATGTTAGATAAAATAATAACTAGATTACAATTTTAGTTCATATAAGTCCTTAAAAATGATTTATGGATCATTGTCTGGTTGCAGGATCTTTTTGGAAAGTCAGATCCTTATCTGGAGTTTTACAGGCAAATGGAGACAGGATGGCAGCTTGCCCACAGAACCGAGGTATGATTCTGTTACTACAGAGGAGAACAGCAAGAATAATTTAATTATATGCATTTGGAAAGGTTATTGTCAAGCTATGGTAGGAAAGGAAAGGATGGGAAAGGATGGGAAGTATGTCTCTTTATATTTCTCTTTATTTTTCAAAAGTGAATATAATAAATGTTTTGTTCTAACAGTCCTCTATAAATCACCTATTCTCTTTTAAATGTAATTCAGTTACATATAGTATTCCCCAATCCTGTGTATGTGTCTTTCTTCACATAGTGCCTTGAAAATGTAATTTTCAAACAGTGCAGTTACTTCACAAAAAAGTAGTTTGCAGAGAAACTGCACTGTCATAAAGGATCTATGTCATATACGTGCTTAAAATAATTTATTATCCTAAAGGTGGTGAAAAACAACCTTAACCCCTGTTGGAGACCATTCAAAATACCTCTGCAGTCTCTCTGTGGAGGAGATATGGAGAAACCTATAAAGGTAGTGTATCTACATGAATCTGTATTGATGCAGGAATTTTAACAAATGTTTTATAATATCTTACATTTTTCATTTGAACATGCTCACTAGTTTCAGTGGCTTTTATGGGCATCATGAAATCATTTATGGACCCTGAGTTGCTGTTGTACTGTCAATAAATCGATATGTATTTGTTTATTGGCTGCCATCATTTGTTAATGTCTTGATGGGTTTTATGTTTTTTTTGTGACATCTCTGGATGGAGAGTGTCTACAATGCTGGTTTAGTCGAGTTACATTAGATCTCGTTGTGCAAATAGTGTATCTTTAAGTGAATGGTGGTGTGAGTCATTTCATCTTCCATCTGTGATGATATATTGCACTTGTCTGGTGTATGTTTTCAGTAGTTTCGACATCCCGTTCTGTCTTTGTTTGCTTGTGAAAATCACAGATTTCTAAATATATGATGGGCTTGGGTTGGTTCCTTTTTAATCATATTCAGTACTCATAATGAATGTTCTTATAAAGAAACCACTGATGATTTGCTGACTGTGAACTATCTGGTGATAGACACCGCAGATGGGGCACTCGTTTCATCTTCCATCTGGACTCTTGTAGGGCATTGTCCTGGTATGCCTTTTTTAAGCAGTGTGCTGTTTTTGTAGTCATACTTAGTCGAAAAAAGGTGTAGATTTGTTCTTGCTGTGGTCTGGTTGATTATATGCATGTCTTACTCTTTCTGGCTTTCTGTGTGCACTTGAAGTGATTGGAAATACGTCACTTGAGATTTGGATTATCACACTGTACCTTTGATGCCTCTGCAGGTAGAGTGTTATGACTATGACAATGATGGGTCACATGATCTTATTGGGATTTTTGAGACCAACTTGAAACGTCTACAAGAGGCTACTCGTGCATCTCCAGTAAGAACACTATTCAGCATCTGATTGCTTACTGCTGCAGAGTTGATTTGTTTTGTTGTTATGTCTGTCTGGTCTGTATTTCAGTCAAATTAACTGGGTTATTTCCATCAGGCAGAGTTTGAGTGTGTTAACATGAAGAAGAAGCAGAAAAAGAAGAATTATAAAAACTCTGGTGTTGTGAGTGTGAAATTGTGCCAGGTATTTTCAGTTTAATTTCTTTTTGCTCTCTTATATCATTTTGATACAGCATTTTACAGCACAGTGTAATTCATTTGTTGTTGTTGTTTGTGTGCATTTTCTCACATTTTTGCCATTTCCTGTTATTACAACTTACAAAGTGGAAGTGTATTCTCAAAGCTGCTAATGTGCAATCTAAATCAAATAGATATGTATTTAAGTACATTAGCACTAATTAAATAAAATATATAATTATGCTATTATACCAACTAGGGATGCACCGATTGCAATTTTCTTGGCCGATTCCGATTACCGATTTTGTGTAAGTGTGATCAGCCGATGCCGATTTTTCCGATACCGATTTTTTCCCC
>JBBPCW010000006.1:10473768-10484904 GCA_037974425.1 Phenacogrammus interruptus
CCGGTCCACCTGCTTCCCCTCAGTCACCAGTATAAAACCCAGTCCGGCCTCGAGTCTCACCGTGTCCGTATTTGTCTTCTTTTGGCGTTCATGTGTTCTTGTATTTTTGTTAATCTCTTTTCTGTTTTTGTTCCCAGGCTCGTGCTCTCCCTCCCTGAAACCCTGACCTCGTCCTGAGCTGTGCTCCCCGGTTTCTCGCCAGCCCGCGAGCTGCCCCGCCTGTTTTCCCCTTACCCCTGGAGCACGAGTCCTGTTCTGCTTTCGTTTAAGTCGGGGTTGTTTTTCTGTTTCGTTCATTAAACCAGTTTCTGTTCATCAGCACGTTTGTGTCCGCTCGCATTCTTGTCGCCATGACAGGTAGCAGAGATATAATGAATATGACTGCAAAAAGATCTTAAGCACAGTTTGTGAAATTGACCAACCTGCTGTTTTTTCTTCTTCCTTTTTCTGCTCCTCTTTATTCCCCTCATCTTTATCCTTTTCTGCCTTGTCCTCCTTTGGAAATAATATCTCACAGTAGCCAGTTCTCACAGTTTCATTCAGAATGCATACAAGAGATGTTTTAACCTGACAACTACACTTGAGTCAAATACACAACATCTGTCACCATATGAGGAATTCAGAAATGCAAATTAAGTGTGTGCATGTGTGACTGTTTCATCCCATCAGTTAATGTAATCAGGATTGAATAGCTAAAATACAAACACTACTGCAATTACAACACATATGGGGGCATTTCTTTTTATACAGTTTGTACAATTTAGTTGACCTACAGACCATTAAACAACTGTTCTTAAACAATTCTTGGCTTGATGTGAGATTTCAGGAAAATAAACACACTAACACAACACAACTTAAACTTTGTATGGTTAAAGAACAATTCCGTGAAATGTGAGGAGGTTCCACACTAAGACATCACACTAAGACACTGCTCTTCTGGGCAGCTCTGTTTTAAACAATATTGTAAAAATACACTGTCAGCTTATTTAAATAATGAATCAGAAGTACTGAAGGTACAGAATATTATTCCTGAAATGTTGCAACATGGCAGCACTGAAAATGTTTCTGAATTTATGATACATTTTGCAACTACTTTTAAGATTAATATGCTCTGCTTTTGAGACCGTATGTTAAATGTGTGTGCAATAAATTCAAATAGATCACTGGTGAGCTATAGCATCCTTCCTCTTGGCACTTCTATTTTAAATAATTCTGTATAAATACACTGTCGTCTTATTTAAATAAAGAATCAGTCCTGGAATGTTGCTACACTGGAGTACTGATCTATTTTATATTTTTGCATTTAGGATTCTATGTTAAATGTGTGTGCAGTAAGCTTGAATAAATTACTAGTATGTGTGCTGTGTATGCATTCTCTTACCAAGGCTGCTGGAGCAGGAGCTGGTGCCGGGGCAGGAGCAGGAGCTGGTGCCGGGGCAGGAGCAGGAGCTGGTGCCGGGTCAGTAGCAGGAGCAGGAGTTTGAGCTACTGCTGCACTGGGCCATAAAAGTGTTTTCAGCTTGCTGAACATGGCTGATTACATCTAGGTTTGTTCCACACCAACTGTACCTGCACCTTGGACCCCAGCCTGGTACAATTAATTCTTTTAGCCCTATTAATTCCCTCGAAAGAACACTCCTTTCCTCACAGGTCATCATGGCTCACCTATCAGAGCGCTCCTCACACTGCGCCAACATCAGTACACCAATGGCACGCCATGCTCAATAGATTATCCCTATAGTGTTATTTTTTGTGTGTGTTGCACGTCAATTCACTGAATGTTATCGTTGTCAAAATTGCAGGCAGACCTTTTTTCTCTCTTTCTTTCTTCTGTCCATCTTTTCTTTCTTTTGTTCATTCTTTCTTTTTTCTTTTCTCCTTTCCTTTATACCTCTTTTAATCATAACCCTCTTTCCTTAATCAGGATTCCTTTAAGCCAGGAAGCACTTTAGAAACTATTGCAGTCAACCAGAATTGAAGCAATACTAGTATATTCACCTGTTCTATTCCTGTGCTGTAGTACATGTGTACTCTGGCCACCCACACAGAGAGACAACTTACTACATTTAGTCTTGCACGGTCTTTCCCAGCCTAAGGGGATTAACCCAGTGATTCCACTCATGCTTAGTCTTTTCAAAGGACTGTCAGTCACGTTGTCAGATAAACAGAGAAGACTAACTAGATATTTCGGTTCGCTGTGTGTAGTGGAGGCTATTTTAAACACCATCCATTTCTTCATTATCTTCATTTTAAAAACATCAGTCTTTATTATGTTTTGGTACAAAATGTTGATGTATTCATAAATGATTTAAACTGTACAAGATTCTAGACTGTTCATTAACCTGAAAATAAAATACACCTGTAACATATAACTTCAAGATGAAATATTATTGTTCTTTCGCTGTAGAAATTACTGATCATTGGCACTGGCTGCCTGTAAAAGGGAAAGGAGGGAGAAAAAAAATAATTAACACCAAATTGCACTTGTAAAGAGAAATACATGGTCAGAAAGTAAACAAACAAAAACAAAAGCTTGATTCTTAAAAATCTGGTTAGATGCCTTGTGGGTAATTTTGTGGAATTACTTTTAAGCATCTATTGACCGTGAATTCATTTTGTTACATATCAACACCGTGCTGTTTGTGTGTCTAGAGGGAATTATCTCCACATAGGTGATGTGTGTCTGTCTTCTCTGCTCTCGTCTTGTTGTGGTCTAACCCTAACCCTTTTTATGAAGGGACTATAATAATTGGTTGAACAAAGGAATGCATGTCAGCGTAAGCCAATCAGAGGCAGATACTGTAATCCCTCAGTTTTACCCTGATCAGCAGTCAGCGATAATTTTTTTTTTTTTGAGAACCAAACTATTTTTTGTTTTTTTTGCTTTTGTGCCGTCCAGGCCTTATCCGCCTCTCGTGTGTTGCTAAGCACCACGCCCTAACATAAACCCTGCAGAGGATGAGGGGCACGTCAGGACTGGCTCCCATGAGCCTATGCAGCACGGTTGACCCAGTTATATGTGTTTATGTGAGGGTGAGAGGGGGAGTAGATGTTTGTCAAGTTGAGTTAGTGAACTAATGTGTGTAATTTGTGTGGTTGAGCTCGTCTCGCCAGTCACCCTCCTCCAGAGTGTTAGCTGCTGGAGTATCATGAGGGTGACTCGAGAGCCCTGGGTGAGATGGGCTCAGCACTGGGACATTCCGATTTGGGACACAGTACTCTCAGTATAGTGAATGATTGAGAATGATTGGCGTCTTGCTTGAAGAACAGTGTGTTATTGCGTTCTCTCTCACACTCGCCTGGTATTTACATTCTAGCGTTTTTGGTGTTGTTCAATGTAAACTATACAATATGGATTTATCTCCATGATATCTTCAGGGTTAATGAGTTTAAAATGAAATTGAAGAGTTTTTGGAGCATGTTTGGGGGCATATTTAGGGTTTACACTATAAAAATAGACATTTTTAGGCAAAACACAACAATGTGGTTTTTAACTCTATGTGGGTGCTCTTGGAACATAACTTTACTGTATTACGTTGTGTACATGAGGGCACGCACAGAGAGAGGAATAAAACACATGACTAGTCGTCTTGTGCCTCTGTATATACACACACAGTGTCTCTAATTTTGGAAAGAGACAGAGTATCAGCCAGAAAAACAAAATCAAGATCAGAAAAATCAAGAAAAACATGTTACAAAAAGTTTTAAATTGATTTGCATGTCATTGATTGAGTTAGTATTTGATCCCCTACAACCACAGACTGCCTGTTTGTCCATGTTACACACAGATTACAATCAATCTATCAGTTAGACCCTCCTGATCCTAACTCATTATGTGTATAAAGCACACCTGTCCCACAGAGTCAATTTTTCCATTCCAACCTCCCCACCTCCATGGGTAAGACCAAAGAGCTGTCAAATGATGTCAGGGACAAGACTCTATACCTGCATGAGGCTGGAATGGGTTACAAGACCATCAGTAAGAAGCTTGGTGAGAATGTGACAACTGCTGGTACGATTATCCAGAAAATGGAAGAAATATAAAATGACCATCAGCTGCCCTCAGTCTGGAGCTCCATGCAGTATCTTGCCTAATGGGGTGAGGACATTCATGAAAAAGGTGTGGGATCAGCCCAGAACTACACGGGAAGAGCTTGTTAATGATCTGAAGGCAGTTGGGACCACAGTCACTAAGAACACCTTTGGTAACACACTACATCATAATGGATTGAAAGCTTGCAGTGCCTGCAAGAAGGCACATGTACAATCAATATTAAGTTTACCAGTGAACATCTAAATGATTCAGAGAAGGCTTGGGAGAAAGTGCTGTGGTCAGATGAGACCAAAATCAAGCTCTTTGGTATCAACTCAACCGCAATGTTAGGAGGAAGATAAATGCTGAGTATGACCTGATGAACACCATCCCCACAGTCAAGCTTGTTTCCAATGGAGTTTCCAATGGAGGTGGAAACATTATGTTTGGGGATGTTTTTCTTCTAAGGGTACAGAATGATTTCACCACATTGAGGGGCTAATTGAAGAAGCAGCCAAGAAACCTAAAGGATTTCGAGAGTTTCTGTAAAGAGGAGTGGGCCAAAATGTGTGCAAACCTGGTGACTGACTACAAGAAATGCCTTACTGCTGTGCTTGCCAGCAAGGGTTTCTCCACCCAGTAGTAAGTTATGTTTTGTTTGGGTATCAAATTCTTATTTCTTAGTGAAATGCAAATCTATTTCTAACTTTTATGTAACATGTTTCTTCTTTATGTTTGATTGCTATTCTGTCTCCATTAAAATGAAACTACCTCATGAATTAGAGACTGAGAGATGTGTGTGTGTGTGTGTGTGTGTGTATGTGTGTGTGTGTATACACACTACATTTAGCAAGACAGTCATGTTCATTTACCACTGTCAGACACTGCTGGGATTTGGTCAATAAGTCATTAAAGCTATAAGAATTATTTGAGAAGCTGTAGAGACTCTTGGCTTGTGGTTAAAGCAAAAGCATGACAAGCAGTCTCATGTCCATGATAGGCTAACAGCTAAAGGCTAATCCCTAAAGACCTGCTGTTCCATGATTTTGGACTGAGCAGACTGGGCTGAGCAGACTGTTCATGTGTGTGTACAGCAGGGTGTGGAAGACTGTTTACCTTCTGACTAAGCCATTCATTTTAAAGGGCTTTAGTATTTTGCATTGTTTGTGCTGTGCTTATTTTCAGCATACCGGTATAAAAGTAAAACATTCACATCTGCATACTTGTTACTACAAGTATCTTTGTTTCCTTCAGTGTTCGGACCACTATGCATCTTTGTTCAGCCTAGACCATAAAAAGGAAAATACTGAGTTCCCTACCTTAAGTTTGTCTATAAATCCTTTTTTGGTGAACCCTCCAAATGCCCGAATCATTTTAGGAGTTGGAGGCTTGGGTCCAAACAGTGCCATTCCTTTCTTCTTTTCCTCTTCTGCTTTGGCTGCAGCTGGGCCTTTAGCCTTCATCAGTTTCCTGTAGGTCAAGGGGAAAAAAATAGTATTCAATTCTGATATTGATAATTGAATGTGAAATTCTTTTGCTCTTTCGCACCTTCCCTTCCTGGCAAGAACTTTCTGGGCCTCAGGATAATGAATCATGATGTCATTGAGGTCTTTCTTATCCAGCACAAACAGGTTGGCAAATCCATGTGCGGCCACATTAGCGGTTCTTCTGTTGCCTCCATCCTTTGAGGACTGTAGAAGACTGAGGGAAAATACATTCTGCTGTAACAGTGTGTTTTGAACTTTATGCATGTACATGCCACTGTACTGTATGTCAGATTCACTTAAAGCCTCACCTGATCTCTCCAAACACACAGCCTGCCTTCAGCGTCACAAACACAATCTTGTTGTCAGGACCACCAATCACCTGCACCGCCCCAGACTTGATGATGTACATCTCCTTACCAATGTCACCCTATTGAACAGAAGTACTGTAATTGCATGTAATTGTAATTATTTTCGCGGGGGTTCCAAGAGCACTCACATATACCATGTTGCTGTATTGTGGTAAAAATGCCTTAAAATGCCCTTTTTCATTTTAAACTCAGTTTAATGCATTACCCTTGAAGAATATGTAATGGTAAACCCATATTTGTACTGTAAATTGTATACTGAACTCCCGCAGTTCTAGAATGTAAATACTGATATTACCCCTATATAGACTGTACTGTACTTCATGCACGCACATTTTCTATGGTATGCGCTGTCGCTTTCTTTGGTATTTCCCACGGGGGAAATTCTGCCACAGATGCTTCAAACAGCAGCAGCCAATCAGCAGCAAGGAGAAATAAATAGTGTTCTCGGATTGGCTACTTTCAAACCTTTTTTAGCAGACCTCTCACCTCTGAGTACAGCGATAGTTCACCATCCCAAGACATGCTTTCTTTGTTCTCTGGACAGTACCAAAAAATGAAGTCATTTTTTATATGGAAATATGTATGAACTTACATTAATATCCATGTTGCAAAATTAGTAAATTATATTTTTCTTAATAATTTAGCACTAAAATGCATAAAGAATTATATATTTCACAGAAAAAGCAAATAAATGTGGTAGATATCTGTACCGCCAAAAATTATTAGTTCATTTCTAAACCCATATACGTGCTGGTCAGTTTACACTGAACTATCCTCTCCCATAATTAATTAATGCAAGCATGTTTTCTTTGGTAGATGCAGGGTAAATACAGTAATAATTGAATTGATTTTTTAGTAATAAATATACAGTAACATGTACAGATAATCACCAATAATTTTTACAGTCACACAATTTTTTACACAATAATTTACTGTTCATGGGTCAGCATGTCTTATTCAGATGCTATAGGAGGAGTCATGTTGTTGTGACCCGCCAGTTAACCGGTGGGTCACAACAATATAACTCCAATGCATGTGGAGCAGGGGTGTGAGCAAAAAGACCATGTATACATAGACAAAAACACAGAACATGAGAGGAGAGTGCAACAAAATGGGACAGGACTGTGAGTGTATAGCCAAAAGACCTTAATAGACACTGTTTCTATTATTAATAGACACAATTTTCTATTATATTTGCATCGCTTGAACCTCCCGCCTTCAGTACAGCTGACTGCCCCAAACATAAACGTTATTTATTTCTCCTTGCTGAAAATTGGCTGCTGCCCTGTGATGCTGCAGTCCAGAATTTCCCCCGTGGAGCATGTTTTTCATTGTGTCCTTCTTAAAGTCCTGTATGTATATCTATATCTATCTATCTATCTATCTATCTATCTATCTATCTATCTATCTATCTATATATATATATATATATATAAAACAAAACATTTAATCAATATTTTGCCATTGCTTTAGAACTGAGCTGCAGCATTTCGTATAATTTCCATTGTTTCCAAATTTAGTTCACTGAACTCACCTTCTTACACACAAAGTCTCCGGGCAGATACACTATTGACTTCAGACGCAGTAACATGTCCACAAGCATCTGGTTATCACACCCCTGTAACAGTGTAACATAAATCAGTTACAACTTTCTAGATTTTCCTGTATTTCTTCCAATTCTCTGAATTGGTGCCTGAGAATAAAGCAGTCACCTTAAACAGGTCAATCTTCTGGAAAGTGGCAAGGTTAATGTCCACAGCGATGGCTGTTCTCATCACCAGAGGCATTTGCACCAGCAGCTCAGACTCATCTGAGGAAAAAGTTGCAAAAACACTCTTAGCACACTTTACATAATGAATTAAGAAAAAATGCAGTAAAGGCCTGAAACTCCTATCTAGCTTCTCCCATAATTCTGTCTCTTCCATTCATCTAAATTTATGTGCATTCAATACATCATCACTGTCCAGTAATCTAATAAAATGGAAAATCTCCAAAATGGTAACTTTACAGGAGAACACGAAAACATTGTTAAATTCAAAATTCTCAGTCATGTTGGAGCATTTTAATTAGTACATTCATAATACAATTTTGCACAATGTAAAGATGACTACTGTTTTCAAATGACAAAGAAAAACAAACAGCAACAATATTTTATAAAGTAGGTCATTTCATAGGTAGTGTCATGGGATGGGGGACTAACCCCCAACCCGGAGCTACCTTGGGGCATGGACCAGACGCCAGACCAGAACTCCATGCTGATATGTTTATTAAGCACACAGGAACAACACAAACGGGCACACGGGCCTCCAGATACCGTGAACGAGATACGTGATACATACAGGATACGTGAGGTGCTCTAAAGCGATGAACAGATAAGGAGTAACTAACAGTACATAACATAATCAGAGAAAACACAAGACAGCTGGGAACCAAGGAGCACATAAACAGAAAACAGCTGAGAACAGAGGACACGTGACGAATGAACAGAACCAAAGCAAACAGACGTCAAAATAAAAGTACCAGAACATGAACAGAAAAACAGAGCAAAAACAACAGAAAAGCAGTGGACCTAACGGCCACTGACGGTACCGTGACAGGTAGGTAGGTAGGGTTTACATAGTTACAAACTTCAGTTCCTCTGCTGATAGATATTAGGAGTATCACGAAATGCCACGGCAATTTACTCAGTTTTTAAGAAGAATACTTTTGAACTTGCACTCAAATTGTTCTTTTAACTTGATTATTTCACTAGATAAGTACTTTACTTGTGAATGGGTTTAGGCTACTTTACCCACATATGTTTGTCACGGTAATGTGAGAAACCGTGATATTCAGGAGATTGCAGACTTCCAACAACATCTAGGTTTAAAATAACAGGTCTTACCCAGCATGCCCTGAGCGTCCCAGGTGTAGTTGTACCATGTACGCACTCTGTGCTGTACCAGTTTTGGAATGCGATTTGTCACCATGTAGGCCACACACGAATCCATAGAGGCTCGGAAATATGTTTGACCAGCAGTGGCTGCACCTATGACGTCTCTCATCTGTAATACATTACATACGTTTAAACATCAGACTGTCTCTGGGTTCCTATGACCCATGATTAGTTTAAAACGTTTAAACAATTATAACATTTCTGATATCAGACCATGTCTAGCCAAATAACTATGATGCTACAATAAGTGGGACCTACAGAGACCATAATAAGGATTGTAGCTATTGGTCAAGCCTGGGGAAGTAAATGCATGGACAGGGATCGTGGTCCAATGGGAATTCTACACCTTATCTTTTACCTGACCAATCAAACTTGAGAAGACAAAGACACCAACAAAAAAGTTTGTCATCTGAAACGTGATCTCAAAAACTGTGTGAGGCTCAGGAAGTCCCCCAATGTTGATCAGGGTCCGCACAGCAAAATAGTAACAACGCAAGTACCTGTAGAGAAGAAGAGCCTTTTAAACTTCTATTGTAGCTGATGTAAAACTTGTATTTATCAAAACATTTAGCAAAAAACAATGCTACAATCAATCATGCACATTACAAAAATGCAAAGCCAGCAGAAAAATCTTAATACAAAAAAGGCTGAAGCAAAAAAAAAAACCCCACAAAAAGTATAAACAAAAACATGTCTACCTGGCCAAGAACGATGGACAAAAAAAATGCCCCGAAAAAATAATTAGCCATCTGAAAGATTTGGCCAAATAAGGTGTCTGGAAAAGGTAGTTCTGCGATCATCAACAGTGATTTCTCTGAGTAGAAGAAACATCTCAGGTAGCTATGAGAATATAAAAATTCACAAAAGAGGCTATTGCTATCACAGAAGTTCATGAAATACCATTTTGCATCACAATATCACAAGTATGCTTTAGTATAAAAAAAAGATTGAATCATCTATTTTCTCTGACTTTTTTTCAAAAATTCCAAAGAAAAAATTTGGTTTCTAAAAAGATATTATTATTCACTGAAACTACAGAGTTTGGTAAAGTTCATCAACAAAGTGAAGATACGTACGAGCTGCCATGACCACTGTAGACCCACTTGGTTGTTCCGATGCCTTGGTAGGCAGATGCCACATAGAAAGCACAGGCATTGAGATGAAGGATGAAGAGGAGATATCCAATGGTGCGAATTACTCTGACAAAAAAAACAAATGGGTCTTTATGATCACTTCCATAGGGTGATTTTGACAGGATTCAAGCTATAAAACAACCCTGGTCAGTTTTATAGAAACTTTGCAAAACTAATAAAAATAAGCTTTCTTTTTTGTACTGCCCACTCACTGTTATAACAATGCAAATTTCCCACTTGTGGGATTAATAAAGGGTTCTTATCTTATCTCTTACTAGGATTTAGTTCACCTACCTCCAGATGTAAGCTTTTGTCATAATGCCCTCAAGTCGATCACTGAACTCAAAAAAGGCATCAAACTGTAAAAAAAATGTCATCAATAATTAAACAAGTAAATATTAAAACCTATAGTACAAGTTTGGACACACCTGCTCACAGAAAGGGACTTTTTTCTTTCAAAACTATATGAGTGATGCAGTCACCATACTCTTCTATTTTAGAACCTTCTAGGTACCCCCTCTTTGAGTGATGCAGGCTTAAACACTCTTGACATTCTCTCAAGCAGCTTCATAAGGTCTTACCACATATGCTAGGCAGTTGTTGGCTTGTACTTGACTGTAAAGGTATTTCAATGTTTTTTTATAAATGAAAATTGAACACATATGCATCACTTTTACTATTTTTTCCTCACTTGTTTATATGCAGTTTCCCAACCTAGTCAATCAGGGTGTGTCTAAATGTCTGACTGGTATAGAAAAATAAAACACAACAGTGTCACATACCTTTATGAGGCGATTGACTCTGAAAATGGACTGATATCCAAATAGAATGTACAACACGTCCAAAGGCATGATTGATATTAGGGCATTCTTAACAGGAAAATAATGATAAAAATATTAGTATTTGAATTTTAATTTGCTGCACAAAGCATACTTTTCATTTCTATATACTTATAATTAGTACCTTAAATTTTGCAGACTCTCTGTAGTGTTTCTTAATTACACTTCTATCATACTGGCAAAATAAAAGAGAAAACAGTCTTTTGTGAATTAATTGAACAGAATTTTGATTATATGTCAATACATCTTGCATTAACATACAAGCCCATACGAAAAATTTATATAATACAAAATATATTATAGACAATATATTTTCACTACAAAAAATACATGGACTAATA
>JBBPCW010000006.1:10489753-10500623 GCA_037974425.1 Phenacogrammus interruptus
ATATATTTATAAATACATTTTTTTCTTCGACAACATACATTCCAATATACTGCAATATATTTCATTTCCGTATGGGAGTACACTGGTATCTGCTTACAATGATGTCTCCTCCTTTGCAGAACTGCATGCGTGGTTGGAAAATGACCATGTCAATGATGTAGATCATATCAGCGATGATATCTAGAGAAAGCCATAGTGGAATTATCTCAGGAGTTTGACAGGGGAAGACCATGCGTACTGGTATGAACCAGATGTTGTAGTTGAAGGCGATAGTCACAATGCTCAGCCAGGCGATGTACCGGCGATCTACAGAGGATGAATGAGCAGAGGAAGAGAAAGTAAAATGCAACTGAAACAGTTAAAAAGTTTAAATGGATGTTGTAAACTGTAGGATTTCTGATGTTTGTCTAACCTGTGAACGGATCCATAGACGTGCCCAGGACCTTGTCCATCCTGTCTTCAATGGGCTTCAACATAAAATCTATGCAGGTGCATTCGATTTTTGGACAGAAAGAACGGCCCTCCTCCTTTTCTGCAGCAGCTTCCTCTTTCTTCTCATCTTTCTTTTTCTCGTCTTTCTTTTCTTCTTTCTTCTCCTCTTTCTTTACTTCCTTCTTTTTCTCAGCTGCCTCCGCAGCTTTCCTAGCCTCTTCCTCCTTTTTTATCCTCTCCTCTTCCTCTTTTTTCTTCCTTTCCTCCTCTTGCTTTTTTATGAAATCTACTTTTCTCAGAACAGGTGCTGTATTTGGGAAAATAGGCAGCGAATGAATGTATGAATAACTGGATGAATACACACTAAAATGTAAATGTAATGTGTGTCATCATTGAATTAAACTCATATTTTTAAACAAAATAAGAATTAAAACAATATAATTGTTCATTGTTATATTTCATAATTGTATGAAGAAGTATAATCATTCAGTGCATCTGGAGATGTTGGTATCTGTAAAAGCATGTTTTATTAAGCAGCTACATTTACTTAAAGCTAAGATTGTTTTGTACTCACTGACTGGAGGGCTGCGCTCAGGAGAGGATGCATATGGGTCTACCAATTTCTCCTTGAATGTGTTTGTTCGTTCCCGCATTTGTTTGATTATGTTTCGTAACTGAGCATCTGAGTAAGCATTTATTACAATTGGCAGAGGTTCAGGGGGTGCCACTTCTTGCCTAGGACAAACAAACAAACAAATACTTAAACAAGCTTGAAAAATGAGCTGCTGCACCATACAGTACTGTAACTGTGTTCATCAGTTACTTTAGTTTGTGACCTTATTCTGCTGAATGCTATGATTACATGACTTGCTTTATTGTCGAATTTGCAGATTTGGTGAACCCAAACACTGGTGTCAAGCTTTATTTTAGTAAGTTAAATCATATACATAGTTTTCTGTAGTGCAGCAGTATATCCCTGAGTCTGACATAATTATATTACATTATGCAGTCTTGTGAATTTGATAGAAATCAGACTGAAGTAGGGTATCCAGATAGCCAGGTAAACTTTAGCTTTTAGCGTCTTATTTCTGTTATTTGATGTTTTGACGATCATTTTGTCATTTGAGGAAACCATTCTCTCCTTTTTAATGAAGATTTGAAGACAATTATCACAGTTGGACATCTAAAATAAGATATTACCCAGCAGTAATGTTAGATAATAAAAATCCATAAACAAAACAAATAAACAAAAACAATAATAAATAGCTTGCCCCCAAATTCATGGTGTATCATTAGAAAGGGTTTTTCTAGCTTTTACTCTCACTCTAGAGTCTACTGTAGCACATCTGCAGGTTGAGTGGAAGCATGTGTGCAACAGAAATTGTTACATTGTTCATTTTAGTCAGAGTTTATCTTCAGCCTTGTGCTCCTCTGTTTTGCTTGTCTTTGTCTCCCTTTGCTGGTGAAGGCGTAATACTACAGCCTTTTCACTATAAATTCAGTGGAATATAAACAGGCCATGGGTGAAGAGTTGGATTTCTTTTATATATAACATGACCCATGGCATATCATTTTCATTCAAATGCATACAGATTGTAAACAAGACAAACTTCCCACCTGAAACAGTGCAAGGCAATACTGTGGCCAAATTCAGTGACTCTGACGAATAAATATCCAGGTGTGTTTTTCATTACACCAACAGCCATTGCAAAATAACCACACGCATTAATGCTTTATTTTTTCTTTCATTTTCTCAGTCCTATCGCCTAAACCTTGCTCATGAGAGCTGCTTAAATCAGAAGAGCTGCAATTCTTGTAATCTTCTCTCAGCTCCTCACCTCAGTAATCCTCCTGCTCTCTGCCAGATGCACACAGATCCTATGGGTAAGGTGTGTGCGTGCTGAATGCGAGTCCTTTTCGTTTACTCAGGTCTCTAGCCTGTGATGTTTTAATTAATTAGGCTTAAATAAAGGATACTTGCTTTAATCGGCTCCTTGATCAAACACATGCTCAAGGCAGTGGATGCGTTCACATTCATTTGATCTGATTCCCAATTTTGTTTTGGTTGCACAGCTGATGCAAACTAAAACCAAAACTTAAAAACAAAATGCATACTAAATGTAATAAAAGCCCACTGCCATTTCTGATGTGGGTACAGTGTAAAGGGATAACAATTCCTGTCCTACCCTTCAGCTGGGTCAGCAGGCTTTTCCTCAGGTTTTGCGGCAGGTGCAGGGGCAGGGGCAGGGGCAGGGGCAGGTGTTGGAGCAGGAGCTGGATCTGGTTATATACACATACATGAGTTACATGGACAAGAGATTTTTTAAAGGGAGCAACTCATGCAAGGCTTTTTTAAAATAATAATATGCAGAGTTACTTTGACTTACCAGGAGCTTTTTCCTCTTTGTCCTCCTTTTTGGCCTCATTGCTGCCATCTGCAGGCTTTTCATCCTGTAAATTACAACCGTTACACATCAGTCTGGTGTGAAACTGCACATTTCTGGTTTTATATAATGATACCTGAGTTATTTTGGTTTCCTAAAGAACAAATGTTTTAAAAAAAAGAAAAAAGGAGATGTGAACTATCACACAAAGCAAATGATCTATACTTGTTCTTCACACTCACATATTTCTATTAAAATGCATCTATGACATCCTCTTTCAGTTTGAGAACAAAAGATCTTTTATGGCATCAGGCAAGAAAAACCTTTTTGGGACCTTTAAGACTGCAGATAGATACATATGAATTAAACAAAGCAACAAAACAAAACAGAAATCTGATCTCTTGTGAAGTGTTATAAAGATTAGGTTCATTTTACACTCTTGGTGTTGTGCAAAAAATGCAGTACATGCAAAAAGGTTTTGCAGCTGTTACTTTTTATTACTTCCTTTTAGGTAAATATTAGATATTGTGTGATTGAGGTTTTTGTGTTCAAAACTATAATTCTGAAAGAAACATTTTTAACTATTTGAATCCAAATAAAAGCTTTGTCACCTCTATGCCTTTCATTTAGAATTCATTTTAGTAGCATGTTTACTACTCTTGTCTTCTACTGCTGATTCACTAGTGCCAAGATGATGTAGTCTTCTTTGGACAACACCCAAAGTTGACAAAGTAATGCCCTATATGGTGCAATATAGGGCATTTACTTGGTATATTGTTTTTGCTTTTGGGGAATATGTTGTTTCCCCATAAGGAGTTATTTTAAAAATATATTAACGCAGACATGTCAGTAATGCATCAAAAATGTAACAAAGGTTACTTTTTAAAAAAATTCCATTACCGTTTAGGTTGGGTAAAAATGTCTCAACATGATGATTATTATTTAAATAAAGGATCATGAATGGTGCATTAAAGACTGGCTATAGAAAATCTATTCATGTCTTTAACTGCAGACTGCTGGTAGTGGGGTACACAACACATAACACAGTAATCATTCTGCACATGTCCACTATGCAAAACAAGCAATAGACCATGACTACATATTGAGGATTCACTAATCGAGGATTCACGATTATTCAAAGAAAAGGATCTGGTTTGATTTCTGAAAGACTGGAAGGTGTTATTTGAATGCTCTCAGTACACCGTTAAACTTACCTTTTCTGGCTGAGGTGGGGGAGCCGGAGCTGGCGCTGGAGCTGGGGCTGGAGCTGTGGCCGGAGCTGGAGCTGTGGCCGACGCTGGAGCTGGAGCTGGGGCTGGGGCTGGGGTTGGACCAACCACAGGACCCCTAATGATCTTCTTTAGTGTGCTGAACATCCCAGTGACAGACTGCTTCTGCTGCAGTCTGCAGAGCTTTAACAGCTCCCTTTGATGCTTATCCTCTAGCTACTCCCTAAAGCAACTGTCCTCATAACATGAGGGCCTGATTCAATTAGTGTTTTTAGACCACTAATACCCACTTGTAAATACCAACAACACAATAAGGCCATACCAAAATGCATTTTCTGCTTTAAGGTGAGCACAACTGAATTTTACTTAAAAATCCTTTGCTTTAAGATGGGATAATCTATTAGTTTACTAAAAATATATACATTAAAGAAGCTATAAAATATGTGTATATATACTTTTGTTCAGTTACTGATAACACTTTTGTTCAGTTGTCTTGTTCCATAAAGGGAGCATTCTATTTGTACAGGAACATAGACTTGAAAATTGTGCCCAGATTGTTAAAGAACCCCAGATCATGGAGCCCAGTTCGCTTTGCTTGATTTGTGCTGCTCATATGAGGCCAAGAACCACTTACTTAATTAAACCTTATAAGCCTCTTCAGTTAAAGGGATTACTGTTGCGGTATCATTAGGTAGGCCTAGTGGCAAACTCTGCACCGTGTATACATACATCTGCTCTAGCACCTAAACTAGAACAGATATGAGAAAAGAGAAAATAGACAAATATATGCATCAAAAAATGTAACAGAACACACTTGTTTGTATGCAAAGACAGTTTAGGACGAGCACGACCAAATGAATGAAATGAACAAAAGTATAAAAAGGATCAAATTGATAGAATGGACAAAATTCAAATTCATTGATGTTGAAATTAATCTACATATAGAAAACAAATTTAAGTGCCTAAGAGTTTCATCAGTAGCTTGGAAAATTGCATTGTAAGCACCTCTTAAGGTGGACGGTAGAACAGAGTCAGTTGGTGTTAAGATATTTTTTAAATCGTTTTTTGCCTTCTGCCTCATATTTGAGTATGAGTTCATATCAGCAGCCAAACTATAATAATAAACTCAGTGACAAATTATAATAATAACCATAATAGTAAATTCAGTGTAAAAACAATAATAAAAGGCATTTATGCTATCAGTCAATACTACCGCGTCAGGCGGTCACCATAGAAACGGTGTGGTCGCTTACTATTAGCCAATGTGATCCACGGATTCTGGACATTACTATCCAATCACAGCGCGGGGGGAGGTGGGGAGATTGTTTACATTATTTACAGCGTTGTTTCGGATTGTTTACAGAGTTGGTTACTATGGGAGTGAAAGCTGCTCAACAATATGTTGTAGCGAGTAAGCGGAGAGATTCTGGAAAAACTGATGAAAAAACCGTTCTCAGTGGCGGTCCTCTTTCGACTGGACTTTATGTAGTCATACTGGGACAGCTCTGCATGCAGCCTGGCACATGGGTATGTTGAATCTAACGGGATGGAAAAGATAGCACACTAGCCTTTGTTTATGCATTTATTTGTTGGCATAACATGAACGATCCCAGATTATTGAAAACTACCTCTTGAATGCAGATGTTTTTTGTATTATTTCTTACAAGTTCCTCTAAAGAAGTGCATGCTGTGGCGTTTTGTGACTAACTCAGCCGTTCTGTCACAGATGGGCAGAGAATAATAGGCATTAACTACTCCCAGCTGAAAGCCTTGTGTAGAATCAGCGGCCTAGGAGATGGGTAAGAAACCTGGCACAACATAGGCACACTCTACTGTAGATAATCGACAAGCTGTGGAGCGTGAAGTGTTTTTAGAAATTGTTTTGAACATTGTTTCCCCTGAAATCAATATGAGAATATATTAATTCACTCTTAAGAAATGGCTGTGTTTTCTCTCTCATCCAAAAAATAATGTGTATCCTATTTCTCTCTGCAGTGTCATCTCTCAGTCTTCCGAAGAGGCTCATGAAGAATTCATGAACTCCTATCAGAGAATATTCCTGAAGCCCAAAAAATTAATGCCTGCCATTCCACTGGGCCGAAAGAGCAACATGTGAGCACTATAAATAGATTATCAGGATTTAATACAATTTGTATTTTAATTGTAACCAAACAAATGTGGTGCAAAGATTAGTGCTACTAACTGGCTGTGTGGTTGTGGCACAGATCCCAACCAGAGCGCCACAGAAATGCCCTTAAGCAAAGCACTTAACCTCAGTTTGAACCAGGGTACAAGCCCTGTCAGTGCCTCAGATTCTCTTTTCTGCACACTCTACACAAGTACTGGACCAGCTGTAGTTGTAATGATTTCCATACAGAATAAAATATGAAAAAGTCACCATTCAGAACAGTGTATCAAAATTTGAAACTGTTCTGTCTCTTTGGATGGAATCAGTCATAGGAGAGTCCATCAGCTGGTGGCCTTGTGATCAGAAGGTCATGGATTTGAATCCCAGGACTGCTAGTTTCATCACTGATGTTTTCTTGAGCATGGTATCATCCCCAGCACCTTAAATGTCTGAAGTCCCCATTTGGTGAATGGGTTAAATGCAGAGAAATAATTTTATGCTGTTTGCACTGAGCTGTCATGTGTTCAAGTATGACAAATGGTCACTTTACAGTAAAGAGATGGAGTAAAGAGACCCATGCTCCAGTGACTTAGCTATTTTTTAGAACCTGCTTATAAATTTTAGGGATATACATTTTGGCTTATTTGGTTATCTAGGGCTGGATTGGTATGCACTGAAAATGTTTTATTTGAGAGTTTATGTTTATTCAAAATATCAGATCACATCAAAAGTTAAATCTTGACCACACAATAAAAAAAATGCATAGCTCCATAAAATATATGGATTGTTGCTGTTATTATTTAATCTTTGATGCTGTTCAGCTCAGTAAGAGGAAGACTTGCTGTTGTTGATCTAACTTTACAATTAAAATGTCAGCCCCTTAAATGTTTCCTCTCAAATGTGCATTGGTGCTGTTATGGCTTCCGAAATATTAATGATGAATGATGAAAGAGACTGTCTCTTTTGTCCTTTGTATTGTTTGGAATCAATCATCAATCCATAGCTAAAAAAGAAAGTCACAAACAGGATGTCTCAGACAAAAGGCGCGTGGGCTGCATCGCTCTGTTCCCCTGGAGGGGCGTGACGCAGAGAGCCGTTGCCTGTCAGTCAAAGTTGCCCTGTAACAATCCCACTCTTATAGATTGAGTAATGTTTACAGTGCAGGAACAGGCTGGCAGGCCTGTAGAATTGAATGTTCTTGTGGGTAGTGACATATGAGTCATGCCTCCTAATTGGCGTGAATATAGATCCGCTCTCAGTTGGAGAGCTGGGGCATCTTGTAAAGAGCTTGCCAAGAAGTTATTCATGGGCTGGTTTAAATGGCAAATGCCACAATGATTATCACTAAAACAATGTCATGAGCTCCGGTTAAGGTAATTTTAACTGCAGGGTGGTTGGTTTCATGCCGCTACCAACAATATGGCAATCTGACAACTATTCTTTCTTAGATGGTGTTTTCATTCTTGATGGTTTAGTTATGTAAAACTCTACATGTATTTCACTGTATTTTGGATTTCTGTCTGCTCTTACTTCACTGTTCTGATGTGACCTGGAAGACTGAGCTACTCTGATGTGTGTTTTTTCAGCAGCAGCTACACCTCACAGGAACCCAAAGCCATAGAGAACCAGGCTTCTCAGGAGAGGTGTGGGATCGAGTTTCAGCGGAAACAGACTCAAGAGATGTTCATCAGCCATGCCATCAAAGCCCTCAAGAAGTTGTGAGTATTTCTTGTGTCTGCCTTTTACAGAATTCTAGAATTTTACACACATGACATGATAGTTAGATTTGAAATAAACTGATTTACAGAAATAGTTGTGATTTTACTGGTAGATGTCACTACAGTTTCAGGTTAACATAATATCACCCATCATCATTTTTTAATGACCTTATATTCAGCAAAACATAGCTGAAAGGCTGCAGTGATGAACTCTTCCAGCTGAGGGCACTCAAACACCTTTTTACTGGCTTCTGACTTGTCTTTTGGTAATCCTACTGTACACACACACATCAAATGATAAAGACTCATGGATTTCTTCATCTTCTTAAAATGAAAATTAAGAAGTCTACAGGGGCCACACACACACACACACACACACACACACACACACACACACACACACACACACACACACACACACATAGTTGATATTCACTGCAGGCTCCTTGTCAGGACGGAGATATCTGTGTCTAATGTCAGTTTAAATTCTAAACAGCAGATCAGACTAAATCATAGCTTTGCCTGCTGCCTTTCCGCTGTTCTCCTCATCGCTGGAGTCAAGGCAGCTCAGCTCTGGTGAAGGGAAATTCCACGCGTCCTTCAAAAGTTCAACATTATTCAGTTAAAGAGATTTTAATTAAAGAGAGCGACTCGGCTTGGTTTGCTGTGAGGAATGAATGGAAATTGATGTCACTTTTACAGAAATGTATTATCATGAATGGAGCTGGTGGTCGCAACACCTGCAGCACGAATAAAGTGCTGCCCAAAGCCACCAGGCAACAAACTGGGCTTAAATATGTCGAAGATGGTGAAATAGTGGTGCTTCAGAAAAGTACTGTATTTCACATGCAGAGATCAATTATCAGGTACAAAACTCAAGAAATTACTAATTAAATTACAGCCTATGATCACTTAATAACTTCTTCAACTTCCCAAAATTCTAAAACATCAAATTGAACATTTAAAATCTTTCCAGTGTTTATATTTTGATCTGTACCATGCAAGTTATTGCTATTCATTAGTAATGCTACCCATTGGTAAACCTACCCACTAGTAATTCTACCCACTAGTAATTCTACCCACTAGTAATTCTACCCACTAGTAATTCTACCCATTATTAATTCTACCCATTGGTAATTCTACCCATTATTAATTCTACCCATTGGTAATTCTACCCATTAGTAATTCTACCCATTGGTAATTCTACCCATTAGTAATTCTACCCATTGGTAATTCTACCCATTAGTAATTCTAAACATTGGTAATTCTACCCATTAGTAATTAGGAAATGTTCTCCTGTGTGCCGAGAGCATCCTGGCCAACTCCAGACGTTCTCAAGGTTTCTGAGGGTCCTGAAAGGGGGGCCCTTAATGTGGATTTTGAATTAAATAAAATTAAATAAATTAAATAGTGTGTTTAAAGTTTAAAGGACAGTCTAGAATCTGACATCCTTAAAGAAGCATGATTTATTTGGCAACTTTTACAAGAATAAAACAGTTTAAGAAGCAAAAAGTACTGAAGTGTGTTTAATCGATGTAAATGTATTTAAAATATATGTGTTTTATAAGAAGAGAGAGAGAAGAGCGAGACAGAGAGACACAGAGAGAGAGAGAGAGAGAGGCAGACAGAGAAAGAAGAACGAGACAGAGAGAGGAAGAGAGAGAGAGAAAAGTTGAGAGAGAAAGGCAGAGTGAGAGACATAGAAAGAGAGAGAGAGAGAGAGACAGAGAGAGAGAAAGGCAGACAGAGAGAGAGACAGAAACACAGAGAGAGACAGAAAGACAGAGAGAGAGAGCGAGAGAGAGAGAGAGAGTGAGAGAGAGGCAGAGACAGAGAGACAGAGTGAGACAGAGACACAGAGAGAGAGAGACCGACAGACAGACAGACAGACAGACAGAGAGAGAGAGACAGAGGGAGAGAGAGACAGAGAGAGAGAAAGGCAGACAGAGAGAGAGACAGAAAGACAGAGAGAGAGTGAGAGAGAGAGAGAGAGACAGGCAGAGACAGAGAGACAGAGTGAGACAGAGAGACAGAGACACAGAGAGAGAGAGACCGACAGACAGACAGACAGAGAGAGACAGAGGGAGAGAGAGAGACAGAAACACACAGAGAGAGAGAGAGACAGAGAGACAGAGAGAGAGAGAGAGAGAGAGAGAAAGAGACAGAGACACACAGAGAGAGAGATTGAGTGAGAGAGAGAGAGACAGAGACACACAGAGAGAGAGATTGAGTGAGAGAGAGTGAGAGAGAGAGAGAGAGAGAGAGAGAGAGAGAGAGAGAGAGAGAGAGACATATACTTCAAGGTCAGGGTGGGCTGCTCGTCTGCTGGTGGGTTTATCTAGTCTGCGACAGAACTGACGTCAGGCTGTAAGAAGTGGATGCCAGTGGGCTGCACACAAGGAAGTGAACAGCGAGAGAAAAGTGGGATATTTCTCCCTCAGGCTGTTTAGGCTATAAATATCTGACTCACATGTTCTTTGATTTGCAAATTAGGAGGAGTTTTTTTAGCTGTCTCTCTGCTATATGCCCCCCCCATCTCTCTCTCTCTCTCTCTCTCTCTCTCTCTCTCTCTCTCTCTCTCTCTCTCTCTCTCTCTCTTTCTCTCTCTTTTTCTCACTCCTTCCCACTATTCTATCCTTCCTTGTGTTCTCTTGCTTCTTCTCATTTTCTCTCTTTTTCTCCCTTTCCTCTTTCCAATTTCTTCCCCTCCTGTATCAGTTCTCTCCTGAGAGAGACAGAGAGAGAGATAGAGAGAGACAGAGTGAGTGTGAGAGAGAGAGAGAGAAAGAGAGAGACCATATGAAACAAAGAATGAGAGGGGGAGATAGAGAGAATGAGAGAGACAGAGGGAGAGAGACAGAGAGAGAGACAGAGGGAGAGAGACAGAGAGAGAGACAGAATGAGACAGTGAGAGAGAGAGACAGAGTGAGACAGACAGACAGAGAGAGAGAGACAGAGTGACACAGACAGAGATAGAGA
>JBBPCW010000006.1:10524689-10539956 GCA_037974425.1 Phenacogrammus interruptus
GAGAGAGAGAGAGAGAGAGAGAGAGAGAGAGAGAGAGAGAGAGAGAGAGAGAGATAGAGTATGGTGCTGAGTTGTGAGAGTGGTGTTTGGGTGAATCTGCCTTCTTCCCTTCCTACTATTTGGTTCTGCTTTAGAAGCCTAGGCTGCTGTCACCAAGCAGACAAATGGGGCCGGTTTGTCCAGTGCTCTGCTTCACAGAGATGGGATTTAAAAACACCTGTCAGGACTGATATACAGTGTTTCCCCTGCCATTAAAGGCTTGCTGTAAATCAATTTAATGCTCACCTCCACAAACCAACCCCAGGTTTGTCACATGAAGAAATAATCCACTGCTTTCAGGGCTTCTGCCAAAACTCAGATTACTTCTGTCATTTACAGTATACCATTTTTTTCTCATCCTCTCTGGACCACGTTTTTGTTTTATTTTTATATTTTCTTTGTACCTGGGATTCATTCTAAATGTCGGCATTGATAGGGATGTGCTAGTCTTGACACCTGACACCTGGCCTAAAACCTTACTCAAAAACATGTTATTAAAGATACTAACCACTACCAATAAATAAATCATGTACCTCTACTTGGTTTTAAATGTACTTACACATCCCTCACTTTTCCAGGGCAAAGAGACATATTTCTACCTTTTCATAACCAATGTTTTTAAAATAGAATAAAAATAGAAAGCTCGATGTTAAGAAAAGGTGCATGGAGACAATACAAAACATAAAAAACATATAAATGCAGTGGTAGTGTGGTGCAGTATTCCCTGAAAAAGGTCCCGAAGATGCTCGAGAGTACCCTTGAGAGTATCTCTCCAGTGACAGTTTAGCACTTTTCTTCTGAAGGTCCAAGGATGTCTGTGACAACAGCAGGCATTGAACAAGCTACACCTTAGATGTATTTGTCTCTCTTTTGCTTGAAAATAAAAATTATAACAATCACTAATAAGTTAATAATAATTGCTCAGTGCCTACACATTCCTGCATGCATGCTTAAACATGACCACCCATGAAGGAATTTGAGAGAGAGATAATCTTCCAGTTTTTACCTTTCTAATGAATCTATTATGTGTGTTTGTGCAGTGCTGGTGAAGGAAGGCAGAGTGTGTCCCTTTGTGGCCTACATTTATGAAGGCGAGTGCACCATCCTCCAGGACATCAGCTCCCTGATCAATCCTGCAAAAAAAAAGGTGTCAGAAAAGAAAAAAAAAACTTACACCACCCCAGGCTGTTTGATCCAACATCACTGAGGCAGCCATGTGGAATAGAAAAGATAGCTTTGATAAGATATGATAAGTCATCTGTTTTCTTATCCTATTGACTTTTTCTCTTCTTTGGAGGCAGTGGAGTTCCGACTATCCCAGGGATACTGTACTTTGTGCATGATTCATTGGAAAGCCAGCAAGTGTTTGTCTTGCTGAGCAGCTGTTTTTTGTAATTTATAGGATAGGGGCAACAAGTCGGTTGTGGTAGGGAAGCTTGGGCCCATGGACTCTTTCGGAGAAATCAGTGTCCTGCAGGCACAGCCATCTCCCTGCACCATTGTAACTGTCACAGAGCTACAGGCTGGAATCATCCAACCAGAAGCCCTGCAAGGTACATTGTTCAGCACAAACTTAAGTGCACCTACCGTCTGTTATGAAACCCAAACTTGGTGTCAAGAAGTGTTTTTTGGAATAATGCCATAAAATAACCACTTTTGGGACCCCATCAGGAGACTGTTCTCTAAAGGTTCCATGCCAGTTGTTTTCCCAGAACTGAATGGCAAATAGCTTTGAGCCTCTACTTTAAAGAGAGAACATCCAACCAAGAAGCTTACCGAACATGGCAAATCCACAGAAGATACTACCTTAAATCTGCTCCAATAAGTTTCCATCACTTCTGCTGTCCTCCCAACACACCCTACCTCCCTGTTCCTGGTGGGACTGACCTTCAGTTTCACAATGTTATCTACCGTAAACTATAATGGTTCACCTTAAATCAGTAGTGCACACAGGTATTACTATGTAGTCGGTTATCATTAGCCCTAGACAAAGTAACTGTCCGTATTTGACTTTAGTGTATGTTTGAGTTATGGCCTGCCATGATTTGTGTCCTCTTGTCTTTGTTTCGCACAGACCTGGATTCAGTGACCATTTCTCTAATGCTTCAGACAGCACAGCCCACATGTGGAAAGCTCAGTCAGGTAAAGAGACATGGGAGGCTTCAGGTGGAGCTGCACATGACGCAAATGACCTTCGCCATGTGCTGCTTTTGGCATTCTCCACTCTCTGCAGTCTGCTTTCAATCTACCTTCTATTTTTCTTTTTGTAGGAGGAGATAAATAAAGAGTACATGAGACAAGAGAAAAGCAAAGAGTGGGATCACATAAAGGTAGGTTTCTTTGCTTTTGGCCCAAACTCTTATCCTATGTCCTTTCTCACTGAAAGCTTGGAGTCTTACCTTCTGGATGCTCAAATAAGGCCAAACCCTGGAAACTATTCAAGTCTCCCTTCCCCCCAATAAAAAATAAATACATAAAAAGAAAGAAAAATCTGGCACCATTTTATGAGAGGCATCAGCTTCACTAATTCCCAGACTTCCTTTTACGTCCCCCATTGTTCTCATAGATCTTAAACTCTCCTTTCATTCTCTGTCTCTCTCCATGTCTCCACGCCAGCTCAACAAAGAAAAGTCCGCTGGTGTACTTCATTGCTTAGTAGATTTAGCTCCAGGGAGAGATTCATTAGGTACGCTAGCTGGGCCCTGAGGCTGATAACTACACTGTGCTGCTCTTGGACTAACGAAGCTTTAACGAAGACGGACATGACCCACCCTGGTCTTGAAGGTTCGCAGGACTATAGGCTTTCCATCTCTTTCCTATGTGACTGTGCTGGACTTCTTGGCCAGACCTAGTGTGATTCATCAGGAACACTATACGCTTAGTCTATCAAGAGGCCGAGCTGGCTGATCCCAGCCCAGCTGTCCGGCTCTGTCATGTTAGTGTGTGTGGTCTGAAGTGTCTCGCCAAGCTCACAGACACTGGATGGTTCTCCCAGCTTTGTGAGGTTTTGTGTGTGAGCTGTGTGTACATTTATTTGTGCTAATAATAATAATAATAATAATAATAATAATTAGAGGTGAGCATAGATCTCATTGTAATCTTGGCGTTAATGCCCCCCCCCCCACCGGACGGAGACACAGAGACAGGTTTAAAACGTGCGCAAACCAGAAAATTCACTGAATTATCAGTGACCAGCGTTACTCAGACTTATTTGTCCCCCCCACCCCAGGTATTATTCACCCTCAGGAATTATTTGGCACCAAAAAATGTAAATCAACGTTTTAATGTGATGGGTGTGTCTGCTTAACCGGTCGAAACGAGGAAGACAGGCTGACAGAGACACTCGGGGTGAGTTTTCTGAGCCTGTTTCTGTCCTTTGTTTTCGTGGCTCTCATAACGCGTGTGTGTCGGAATGCTGAACATCCTAGCATGCTGAAACAAGGGGCGGGCCGTGAAGTCGAGGGGGCGGGGCACGCTGTGACAGCAAGGCTGAGATCAGACCTGAACTGACTGAATTTTAGTTTGAGAAACGCTGGTATAGACCCACCTCCCTCTGTCCGGGGGGGGTGGGGGGGTGGGGGGGGATTAACGGCGATATTTTTTTTAATTGCGCGATAAGAATCACGGGCCGTTAACGGCCCAGCACCAATAATAATTTATAATTTATGTATTATATTGTATGGTTGATCTTTGATACTGTATCCTTCTTGAGTGTGTATTTTTAACACCTCAGTGCAACTATACTGCCATGACTGCAAGAGGTGACTTTAGGATTATAGGCCCCTTTGTTTCAGGTCATCAGTTTTAGACTAGTTCTTTAAAAACTTTGAAAGTACTCATTTTATAAGAATATTTTTGATGTGCAGTCCATCTGCATGAAATTCTGAATGTAGTCTACTCCCTGATTCAATCTGAAAACAATTATCCTATCTTTTACCTGTCTTGAACCCTTCTATATCATGTTCCCTAAACCGTCATAAATTCTGGTCTCTCACGTGCATTCCATATGAACAGTAGACACCTTTTGTCTGAAAAGCAAGAGCTTGTTTTCAATATGCAAGGATGGGAGGACTAATGCACCAATAGCTGACACACTGTCGCACCACATTTATTAAAAAAAAAAAAAACTTAAACACTTATGAGGACTCTATGAACCAAAAATTGTTTGTTATAAGGATCAGGGCAAATCAGCCTTTTTAAAATTGTGTGTGTGTGTGTGTGCGTGCGTGCGTGCGTGCGTGCGTGCGTGCGTGCGTGCGTGCGTGCGTGCGTGCGTGCGTGCGTGCGTGCGTGTGTTTTGGGGGGTTCTGGAAGAGGAAGGTGAATGATTTCTGCATTTCCTTTTACGTCAACAATATTCAAATAATATCAGTTTTAATGTGGAGCCACAACATAACATACTCAATTCATTAATGATTGACTATTTAGCTTTGCCTTTTTGTGCCAGTCGTCCATTATTGCTTACTTAGTAATTACCAAGCTCAAACAAATAGCCTCCCATCACTTAAATGCACCCTAACATTAACATGAAGGAATACAAAAACAACACTGAATTATTTGTTTATCGGCAAGTCTTAGGTAGCAAGCATAACAAGTTCACCTCATTATAACTCCACTTACATGAAAAACAAGTCAATCTTCTTCAGTCTTTTCCTTTTGTGCTTTTGTGCCTTCTAATGATCGTTACCCTGAAAGGGACAGAAAAACTATATAGTATGATAAGAAAAGGCAATGGTGCGAGAGATCATCCAGAAACTTAGTAGTGACAATGCTATCTAACTAGATAAATCATAATGTCCTTGGGTAGCATTGATATTATCTTACTGGATCGCTTTAGGGTATTTTAATTTAGGCTGTATCTTCCACGGATAATATTACCTTGATAACATCACGACAGTAAAATGTTAACTATCTGCACAGCCTAATGCAATGTCGTTTTATACTTCAAATTTGTTGACAGCATCAGAAGCCCTTACATACATAATGTTGGTTATTTCAGCAGACTTTGAACTCTTTTCTGATGGATTGGTTGTGATTGGCTGGATGGTCTTTGTTCAATTTTAAATTGATCTATGGAACATATTGCAGGCTGCAGAGAGCTGCATGTTATAGTATTAAACAATTGCCCTAATGTCAAACAATCTAGTGTGTGTTTGACTTTGTGTAAGATGTCATCACATGTCACATTTAATCGAGGATAGGCTGTGTCAATTTTACAGACAAATAACATTTTTCTGTTGGAGGTGCTGTTCATAGTGTCAAATTAATCAGCTTTTTGTTTGCAAATTAAAAAAAAAAAATCTAATCGTTTTATTCTTTGAAAGAAAGTGAGGGCTTAGCTCTACTAGCACATCTATACCAGCTGCCCCTGCTTTTATCAAACGACCATGATGTAAAACTTCCATCAGGAATGCAGAGTCTGTAAGCGTCAATAAACACACAATTTATGTTAACACTCAGTGATGGAAAAGTTCTTTAGCAGCTGGTAATTATGAGGACTTAATGGCTAATCTGACAGATTAACGAATGATACACCACTCTTGTTTCCCTTCCTTTGCTTTATTTTGGTGCTTAAAGTTGGACAGATTTGCTTTTTCTTTGAGTGATCTCATTTGTCAGACCCAGTATGTTCGTGACAAAAGTAGCACTCCCTGGCGTCTGGTGCTTTTCTCTAGCCTAGTTGATAGACATCTCTGTTTAAGATCATTGCTTCTTGTATGGTTCAGAATGACTCTCTGTAAATTTCTCTTTGCATGTTTGAGGTAGGAGGGTGGATATCATTTTAGCTAGGGTGATTACAATGGATGGGGAATAAACACGGGTTTGAGAGTGGAAGAGTTGAGGAGGAAGGAACTGGAATGTGGCTGCGGTAGGCCTGTCAGTGTGGCCGTAGTGCACATTACTTGGAGATGACTCCAATTCACAATGACTGACTCCAGCACTACTAGTGCACTGCACAGTTATGGTATTTTAAGGGAATTAAAAGAGCAAAAATGGTCCTCAACATATTAGTGAACACAGTAGGTATATTTACTAATTTATTTGAAGTAAAACAGCATATCAGCTCAGATCAATTACAACATATTACAAATAAACAAACAAATTGAAGGTGGCAAGTAAAACTTTGAATATCTGTTTTAATACTTAATTGTTCACAGAAGCATCATGGTTAACCTGGTTCATTCAGCTTCATTTAGCGGAAAAAAGGCGCTTATGGCGGCGACACACCCACCGTGGTCTGAGTGGGGTGATCGTTCCAGCCCTGCTGCTGTCGGCAGAATTGGCTCTGTTCTCCAGTCCAACCGCACTGAGCAATGAATCAAGACCTTAAAGTTGTTGTGCAGCCCTACTTTGTGGTAATCTGTCATTCATTAGATGCACTCACTGAAAAAAGAGACTGAATTTATTTTATTCATATGTGTGCTTTTTTTGTGATGAATAACATATTTTTGGTCTAAGGACAAAATCTCATATCTCCATCCAATCCTTCTTGATTTTTGTTTCTCCTGTATACATTAATGTAAACATAATTTTTTGTTTTTTGATCATTTCTACCGGTCCTTTAATCATGAAATTCTAACAGGGTAAATGTAAGCTGTTTTACAAATTATGTAAATACACAAATGGATACACAAGATTTTTTGTTCTAACTGTGATAATATACACAAACCAGCTATACCATTAGAACCACCTGCCTAATTATGTGTACATTCTTTTGTGCCACCTAAACAGCTCTGACCTGTTGAGGTACTGTGGTATCTAGGACTAAGATGTTAACAGTAGATCTTTAACATCCTGTAGGTTGAGAGCTGGAGCCCCATGGATCAGTCTACTTTGTCAAGCACATCCCACACATGCTCAACTGAATTGATTCTGGTGAATTTGGAGACCAAATTAACACTTTGAACTCTTTGTCTTATTCCCCAAACCATTCCTGACCATTTTTTTTTTTGCATTCCTGAACTATTCATGGCACTGCCAGGAGGACCTAAGGTGTCACAGCAGATTATTGCCCCGGAGCGTCACACTGCTTCCTCTGACTCGCCTCCTTCCCATAGGGCATCCTGATACATCTCTTCCCCAGTTAAACAACCTGGCTGACCTCATGATGTAAAACAAAAGGTTATTCATCAGACCAGGGCTTTGTGTGCCATTGCTCCATGGTTCTGTAGAATAGGACTGGACAGGCTAGCCTTCGTTCCCCTCATGCATCAGTGTAACATGACTCTGTCACTGGTTCACTGGTGGTTCTTTCTTGGACCACATTTTAGATGCTAACCACTGCTAACCAGTAACATCACACAACACCTGCTGTTTTGGAGATGATCTGATCTGATCTTTTAACTAAAATGAGCTTTCCCAACTTTGAAGGCCCCTTGCCAAAAATGTGTGGTGATGTGTGGTGGATGGATTTTGTCTTTCGAGTGTATTTTCCCTATATAATCTCTAGCTCCAGCGTAGTTTAACTACATATTTATAACTTCCTCAGCAGTGTGTAGGCAGTGTAGAAAGGTAAATACAGATTCACATCTTCAACTTTGGTATGACTGCTGTGGTGTACTGCAATAAATGGTTACTTCATGACTTCAGCAGTGAAGACTGTCTAATTCTGTCTGCAGAGATACTAGCAACAAAAGTTAACTGGAGCCTGCACTTTTCCAAAGTACTGTAATTACTGTAAAGAACATCTGTGCCTTTGGCACGGGTTATAGTCAGAAACATTTTCTATTGGAGGGTAGTTGTCACACTGGACAATATCAAGTTATTATAGTATTTTTCCTAATTGAGTTAGCTCAGTTTAATATTAATTTATTATTTGATGTACTTCGTTTTTCATATGTCAGTTTCAGTTTTACTTTTTAAATGATGTAACAGTTAAAGATGGGGCACAGTTCTGGCATTAAAAAAAGAACAAATGTGTAGTCTTAGTGGTTGTCAAAAGGCAAAAAAAACCAACCAATATCTACTATAATTTTTTTGTGATATTTTACAAATACTAAAACTAAACTCTTCAGTTCATATTAAAATAATACAATACTAATAAAAATATAAAATATATGTAACTAGTATATTACTAACAACAAATGGATAAAGTAGCTTTACAGCAACAGGGACACACAGAGTCATAGATGAAACTCTTCCATAGCAACCCTGGTGCTCTACCAGCTTTCACCTCCAAAATCCAGACCATGTACCGGGATTTGGGTTGAATATAGGAGGTGAAGAGGGTGTTGACAAGTTCTTCAGTAGTTAATGTAAGCTTACCTTCCTCTGGTAATAAATGTACAACCTTACGTTTTGTGGGCCCGTATGACCACTAAACAAAAAGTGAGGAGAAACATGGCTGATGGCTCATTAGCTAAGTTCAGCTAAGGGTGTTTAAGGGTGACTAACAGCCCAAAAAAGAAAGCTGCAACAGTTCAAAGCTAACAACAGTCATATAATTGATCATATAAAAGTAATTTAATTAAATAAATACTTGTTATTGTGTGTGCATGTTAAAGGTTGCATTGCATTTCTGTTGGTGTTACTTCACAAGATGACTCCTAACTGCATGGGAAAGCCCAGGTGAATACCAGCTTCTAAGTGAGAGAGTAAATAAGTGGCTTAGAAATACAGACGAGGTTCATGTAAACTGTCCCATATGAGGCTCTTCCCCTACTGGTTGTATTGCTTTTGCCTTCTCATACACAGATTTTTTTCTTTATGTTTAATCTCCCTGTTTAGTTAGTTCCATTGACGACTCTTTAGTTGTCTTAAGTCTTAAAATATATTCTTGTTGCATACATGCTAAAAATTGATTTTGCAGCTTCATCTCTTGGTCTAAAATTTGCAACACTTTCTATTCAGATTTCCATTTTGTTATATTACAGCTTTATCATGCAGAGACAGTGTGTTGAAAATAGGAAGAAAATAAAGAAGATACCACATGTCTAATAGAAAAATAATGATGTGAAATCTTCAGCCCTTGAAATAAATTAAATGAATGGGCTTGCAGTAATTCAGAAGGTAACAAAGAGCAGACACTGTTTGTTTTGAGTTGTGGCATGCCACAGATTAATTCCTGTGACAAAGCTGTCTGAGGTGAACTAATCAATAGCTGGCTAAACACGCTGAATAAAGAGCAGGCTATGGATGAGACTTGTTCCACTCCAATCTGACATGAATGCCAAATTGGCGTCGTCAAGGCAGCCAAAGCTTTTCACATAAGTGGCTGCTGCAAAAGTTTCAGACAATATATTGTTGCTGTCACATCAAAATCCTTATGTCGATTTCTTTCAAGTCAACTGGACCAATAGAAATGCTGCAAAATCAAATCTTGTTACATAGAAGTACATTGAACTGAAAATTGAACACTATTTTCTCTGTAAATGTACAGACACAAGTATAGATGTATCACTATGTAGATAAAAATCTGAAATGTGTAGTGCTGTGTGTTTTGTTTTATGTGTATGTCTGTGCCTGAGGTAATATAAATGTTCCTTTAACTTAACGACATTCACAGTGTCACTGTGTTGTCCCTGGAAAATAAAGAAACTATATGCCTTCCAGTTAAGAGGAATATTAGTCTGTATAGAGATATTGCCTTATAAATACTGTCTCACACACTGTCTGACACGGTGCACATATTTTTTCTTTGCGCAGACACTTTGTATTCACTGTTATCTGCCTCACGTATGTCGAGGGAACCAGTTTTTGAAATGATTAATGAGCTTGATCCTTAACACTTGGCAATGTGCAGAACAAAATGAGACGTATTATGTACTATTATGTTTTTCTGAGCATATATTTTCTCATCCTCTGTCTCCCTCCCTACAGAAACAAGTGCTGTCCGATGCTCTATTTTACAACGGTATTCAGCACGGGTGTGGCAAATGGACGCTGAACAGAGGACCAAGAAAAACAGCTGACAAGTGCAAGAGCTCCATGCTTCCCTCCAAATAGATGCACACACACACACTCACATACAGACATGCTCAAGCACACACATGCATGTCCAACGCCTTAATGAAGAAGAAAACCACATAAGTCTGAACTCACTGGAACTCTCAGGCCTCCATGTTTGCCAAAACCTAATTTGCTGTTTTTGGTAGACATTACTTCCTGAAAACCCACCATGGACTGTAGCATTTGTCCGCAGGAGTCACTCTTTGTTTTGAGTATTAACTACATAAAAAAAATCCTGCAACACCACGCTGCACCATTGTAAAAAAAGACTGCCCTCTTTCTTGTCTCTTTTTCAAAAGCTTTTCAAACAAGATGCAATTATTCTCAATCAGCCAGCTTGCACCACAGTGCTTCCGTAGGGCTTGCCAGGGGGACTTGGAGGACGGAAACATAATGTTGTAATTAACCCACTTAGACTGACAGAACCGGACAGGCCCTGTGTGCTCCTACTCAACCCAGTCAGGGCCTTTATGTTTGAAGCCTGAGTCAATCACTGTAGGAAGCCTGTTTAAAAGTCCACAAAGACTCAGTCATGCTGATTGACACCATCTTCATCACATGTCCTCTGAAGTAGGATTTTCATCCCATTGTTTCTCTTCCTGTCTTTGGTGCTTCTCTTTTGAAGGCTCTTTCAATTACCGTCACAACTTTCACAAACCAGCTTTCTTCCTTCAACAAAAGGGCAAATAGAATCTTCTCATTTCCCATTCAGACAGCTGAATCAGTGTATGACGGTGTTAAAGCCTGCGCAGCATTCACAGAGACATAACGCAGATTTCACCTCCTCCTCATGTCTTCATCACTGAGTGTTTTGCAGATATGCTAAATGTCTTCCAAAACAAATGTTAATGGCTGAAAAGGCCATTGACTAGAACATGTCAAGGAAAACTGGGGGAGCTTAAATCACTGTAGAATGCTATCATGTCTGCTCCACATACAAATAAAACATAATGATTTAAGTGTAAGGCAGGGCTGACCTTCGACAGCACATTGCCTCCATGTTATCCTCCTTAGCTTTACATGAATAAATCTGTGTGGAAACTTTGAGCCCAGAATACATTAGGTTTGTTTTAGCTGGGAAAACCTTCAATGACCCTTTTGGGGACTGGTTAGTCTCAGACTCCCTTAGGAAACAGCTCAAATACTTTTCTTAATCTAAAACCTTTTTAAGTCTCTTTTTATCCTCGGATGATTTCCTTGAACTATACTGACCCAAACTGTATGTGTTCATATCAAATGATAAACAGCAATGCTTAAATTTAGTGTGGGCCGAATACTTGCTTTTTAAGTGTTTTTTTTTACTCCACATGAAATAAACGTGAAAGTTCAGATTTCAACATTAGATTAATGTGAAGCTTTTCTTTCTTTCTTGTGGCTGCAATAGATATAGTGATACACAATAAGTCCTGAGAATTTGCTTTAGCCATAAAGCGTTCCTCATGGCTGGCATGATAGAGGAGGTGTGCAGTATTTGTTTGTGCGTGTGAAGTGACGAATGGAAATGACAAGGCCATTTCCTGTGTTTGGATGAGGCCATGTGAGCGTGTGCTGAGGGGAGGGAGTGTCAGGAGGTGCAATGATATTTTCACCTTGGGATATGAGAAGAGGAAATAGATAACAAGTCTTTAAATAAAGGATGAACTTCACATGCCCCCTGCACTGGACACGAGGGTCTGCTCTACTTTCCAGCATCATTCATTAGAAACAAAAAGATCATGATATTACTGGATAATATTATGTCTTTTAAATCATTCCATTTCAGCAATACTTATATAATGCACAAACAACATTATTCACCAATAAACCATAACATTATAACTGATCACATTACTGTAACTTATCTTTAGTACTAATACCTCTAAGTTTGTGTATATAGCATAGGGTATTTCGAATAGTTTTAATTTGATTTTAATTTGATTTTATTTATATTTGATGTTGTTGTTGTCTCTGTGTTTTGTGCCTGTGCAGTTGTAACACACACATATTCCTCCAGGATCAATAAAGTTTTCTGATTCTGATATAACCACTGGTAGGTGAAGTGAATTACATTGATTATATCATTGCAAAGGCACCCATCAAGGGTAGAGGTGTTAGGCAATAAGCGAACAGTCAGTTCTTCAAGTTGTCTAAAAAGCAAAAAATATGTCAAAGCTTCAGGATCAGAGCCATTTTGACAAGAGCCTAATTTTGCTAGCTAGACTGGGTCAGAGCATCTCCAATTTGGCAGGTGACCTGGCAATAAGGTGAAGGGCGCTCAAAGCTCAGTGATGCATGTGGGGAACGAAGGCTTTCCCATCTGGTCTGATCCCACCGAGGAGCTACTGTAGCACAAATTTCTTAAAAATTAATGCTGGCTATGAAAGAAAAGTATCAGAACACATCTTAGAGATACATAACCATATACCAAAGACCCCTGTACACAACCAAAGACCCACAGTGGGCATGTGAGCATCAGAACTGGACCATGGAGCAAAGGTAGAGGATGTCCTGGTCTGATGAATCTCATTTTCTTGTACATCATGTGGATGGCCAGGCAATGTGCATCGATCACCTGGGGAAAAGATGCACCAGGATCCACTTTGGGAACAAGGCACGACGACAGGCAGTATGATACAGTGAGCAAAGTTCTGCAGGGAAACCTTGCATTTTTCCTGGCATTTGTGTTGGTTACTTTGGCATGTACCAGCTCCTTAAACATTGTTGCAGACAAGGATATTCCTTTTAATGACTATGAAATTCCCTAATTGCAGTGGCCTCTTTCAGCAAGCAATTCACTTTGTCACACTGCAAATATTGTCAGAACTTACAGGACTGAATGTGGTGCTAACATCTTAGTGTTACAACACACCTTCAGACATCTAAGGGAGTTCATGCCTCGATGGGTCAGAGCTGTTTTGGTGGCATGAGGAGGACCTACACAATATTAGTCACGTGGGTTTGAAGTAGTAGCTGATTGGTATAAACTGACTGCAATTGAGAACAATCAAAGTGTTTGGATGAGATTGATACTAAAAAAGAAAGTGTCTAAATGGTTCCTGACTAATTCTAGGAAAAATCAACTTTAATTTGTATAGAATCTCCACATTATGTGAATGAGTGGAGGTTCTTTAGCTTTAAAAATAATATTTATCTACATCTCATTTGCAAGAATGGTTAACTAAAGAATAGTTCATTAAAAAGTTATTTTCGAAGCCAAATGTTCTTCGCTCCAAAGGAACTTTTTTGGCTCCTTTATTTTTAAGAATGCACATTTCCACTGTACTGTCAGAGATACTGGGCCTTGTTTTGGTATGTCTACTGTTTGCTTAGTTCATGACTTGACCACATTTGACTAATGGATTCGTGTGCTGTAATAAATACTGTATCCACTGAAGCAACAGATGCGATAGGCGTGTTTTTGGATTTGGCTTTTGGATTTATTTATTGTTGCCCTGTTGACCTCAAAATTGATGTTAGCCGGCGGCAATGGCTCTGCACAGGCATAAAGCAAACGGATCGGGAGTGGGGCTGCGTCACACACATGCACCCACTGACATCCGCCATTGTTTTCTCTGTGGCTGATATATGAACGGAAATAGTAATGGATAAACAGTGCAATTACCCTGGCATGGTGTCTGCCTTCCCTCTTAATGAATGCCAGCCTCTGTAGTCTGTGCACTATCCATCATATCTCAGTGGCACATACACCCCCACCCTTACCACGGACCAATACATACACATTATGTCAAATATCTCATATTAATGCACAGGACAGACTAAGTAATCCATATTCCACGTGACTGGCTTCTCTGTTCACTGTTTGAACTGCTCTTATTCTTCTTTTCTGACTTATCTATATCTAGAATTCTCATAATAATATACGATTTTTTTTGCTTCTGTCTCAGCTTTCTGTCATGCATCAGTAACTAACAATATTTTACTTATCACAAAACATTTATTTGAAATATTGTCAGTTATTGTTTTGACTGGGGCTGTGTTTCCTTACTGATGTCATTTCTCCTTTCCGTGTGTGTATCGGACTAAGCTGTCATAAATGGAGAGGTGCATCACAAGTGTAAATATAAAGTGAAATTTCACAGATAATAACGCTCACAGAGATTGCTCCCTCTTCCTCCAAGGCTGCTCCGACATACACCATATGCTGTGCATTTACATTTCAAAGTCATTCTCAACATCATGAAAGGTGGCTTGTGTGACATGAGCTGTTTGTGTTATGAGTGCTGTGCCCCATATTACTCACATTTCTCAAACTGACTGGCTCTCAAGTGATCTCAGCTCACATTTGCTTGCTTTGAAATTCTCCTAAACAGCCTGAGGCGTGTGTGATAGGACGTGACTTCAGGAGAAGTGGGTCATGCTAAGGCCATGGGTCTGCTCTCAATTTCAGATGCTTTCATTACCTGGACCTTTGACACGGTCCTATAGGATCACCCCCATGTCTCTATTTCATCTGCCACTGTAGATTACCATGAGTTGTACCTTAGTCTGAAATGCACTGGGGAAATAAAGCGCCATGGCAGCGCTGTGTGGGTGCTGTATAGGAGTCTCTCCTCTGTTTCCCATATCGCTCCCATCTCATTTCCTGTTGGCGCTTAGATAGGCAGGTGTGATATAGCACACTGCTTATGTCAAAGCTCCGCAGCTGCTTTATTGCACATTCCTGATGTATTTCCATGCAATTGCACTGAGCATTTGATGGTCCGATACTTACATGGGCTTGATGCTCTGACAGAACACTGAAGTGAAACGATCCCTTTAGAAATGCATTCGCAGGTCATGATGGCAGTTCAGACAGACATCAACCACATGAGAGTATGTCTCAATCTGAATCCAAAGTACACAGACATAAATGATCTACTTCTAATTTCTAATGTTTAACATGGCATTTGTAAATTTAGTAAAGTGTCTGGTTTGTGGAAACAAGAGGTAAATTTAGCAGCGGCAAAGTTTGTGCAGCATTCATGGGAATTGAAAGAGTGCCAAGCTTTATAAATTATGATAATTGAAGAGTTCAGTTATTTACTTAACTCAGAAATTACAGTTAGTTTTCTATATTGCAAATTAGGTTTACTCATGCCGTGGAGTTCTGGTCATCTGCTCCAAGAAGCTTAGCAGAGGATCTTTCAGGAAAAGCATTAACTGATAACTGAAGAAGCACTAATGATTATATTATATTATATTATATTATATTATATTATATTATATTATATTATATATATAGATGTATAGTTTTCTCTATATATAAATATAGAGGAAAAACAATGATGACACAGTGAACAG
>JBBPCW010000006.1:10565605-10581249 GCA_037974425.1 Phenacogrammus interruptus
GAGTTCACTTGTAAACTATTTGCTCTCACATTTTGGGCTCACCTTTCTTGGGAAAGAAGTCTGTTAGCAGTTGCTTTTCCTCGTTTCTTTTTTTATCCCTTTCTTGACTCTCTTTTCTTTTCTGAGATCCGGATTTAGCTTTCTTAGACATCATCTTCCATAGTATGGTTATGCACTGCCGTCTGCCGCTTCAGCAGAATGAAGGCTACTTCCCAATGCGCCTAGTCAAAAAGCCCGCTGAAGGTGGAGTAAACCATTTCGTGCAAGGGAGAGGCTGCCTGTCCTCAGACACTATGTACTTGGACACCATTTAATACATCAATCAACTGATGCGTTTACCCAAAATATTAGCATTTACTTTAGTTAACAACATTTATTGTGATCTTAAAAAAAATTTCACTCCTCAGGGGCCCTCCCCCCACTTGGGGCCCTGGTTATTTAGTCCCATTTTTCACCCAACTACGACACCCCTGCTCTTTATGTTAGAGTAGCTGAGCCTTTGCTTAAGGCTTAGTAAAGATAATGAAAGAAGGTATGAATAAAAGGAACTGCTGTTACTCTATTGTGTTTTCAAGAGCATCATATAGTGGTAAAACTGAAAAGTGCGATGGAAGATATGGCATTTCTTTCAAACATGACTGCATTTTAAATGGATAACTGCATAAAAGTAGCCACATTGTACATCTGTCTTCTATTTTATTTTTGTTTATTTTTGTGCTTTAAGTATCAAAACATTTTTAATTCTTTAGACGTGAATAAGCTGTTTTTGTTACTGTGCTTAAATACTGATATATGTCATTTCTAGAGACTAATAGACATATGTTAATACATTGTTTTTTCTGACATCATGCACTGTTTTGCAGCTTTATTATGGACATTTTGAACTGAGGGGTGAACTGTGTTTTAAAAAAAACTTTTGATTTAAACTTTTTCCTCACGATATAGGCCATTTAAAACATTGGGGGCTTTCCCTGGACAGTAGTATCTTATTCATCAAACAGAAGGCTTTATTGTCAAGCCTGATCATAATTGATGACTGATATAATGATCGTATCATTACTTTCAGTTATTGATTGCTGGCATGAGCAGGACACTGAGCATAAACACAATTTAATCTGCAATAAGTGCATCGCTGGGAGCACCAAGTCAACAAAATGGCACATCACATTTCTGTGTGTACTGAGCCTTCACAAACAAGACCTGGAGATGTATATTGTGATGAGTGAGACTGCTGAGTGGATGTAAGCTCAGCCATGAGGACAGTAAGTAAGGCACAGTGGAGTGTGTGACAGGAGCAAACTCCACAGTGGAATCAATACAGTGATTAATGGAGCTAATTTCCCTCTGCTGTTAGTATCATTCCACCAAGCCTCTGCTGCTTTACTTCCCTCTGCTTCTTTATAGGCGTAATCTACCCGGTTGTACTGAATTGTACCTGCATTCAAGATATTCAAGCACAAACATTGGAGACAGTGGACTTGACCATGGGGAACAAGGAAAACTGAGTGTAAAATTCATTACCGGGCGTTGAGATTTATATTTATGTGCAGTGTAGTGTGAGGGAGCAACACTGGCTGGAAAGCTGGAAGGTTCCCAGGCTTGAATGACTTGTCCATAAGATAAAATCTACAAGAGGAAAAAAATGGGGAAAACAGATGATATGAAAAAAATATGGTATATACATGGGAACACGACTCAAAGGTTCATGAAAAATACGTCAAAATGTGTTTATTGATCAACAAAATGGATCCTGAAAAAAAATATAGCACAAAGAAACAGTGATGCTAAGACTATGAAATGGTAAAAAAGACATTTTTTTCTTCAATTGTCCCTTCCATTTTCAGAACAGTCATGTAGGGTAAGATGCACATGGAAACAACCATAGATAATGAACATGAGAATGAACATCAGAATGAACATGAAGAACAAAACAGAGGAGTTGAAAAACAAGGGTTGGTTTGGGGGGGGGGGGGGGTTGCATTTTCTGGAAATGGATGATATTTTTGACACAGAACAACAGGTATCTCCAGTAAGGTGGAGTCTTATCATTTCTGCCTCCATAAACAGGAGTCTGTGCCCTGCTCAGAGCTTGTTCAAGATAAACGGCCCCTTAAAACTTGAGTAAAAATATTTGCTAACTGCGAGCCATTAGACATTGGAGCAGTACACAGTGAGGATTAGTGCTAAATGAGAGCGCATTATTCCTGTTCAGGCCATCACTCAAGTGTAAATCCATACTGGATTAAAGACAAAAACAGCACCATAGGATTACTTTGCCAGTGTAGGTGAAATTAGCACCAATTCTTCTTTCCTCTCACAAACCAGAAATAAGCCCGCCCTGCTTCTAAAAGCATATTAACCCTGCTGGTCAAATGAGAGGGAAACACAGTAATATGTTAAAAGGTCTAAGACTGAGCTTCTTAGCCCCCAAATAGAAAAACCATTAGTTTATTTACTGTCTATTATCACAGCCACTGTAGCCAGTATAAATATAGACTGAAATCAGTGCCACTGTAAAAGCACGCAGAAGTACTTATTTTTAGGAATTAAACTGAAATATCCTCTGTATGTCTGTCTCCGTTTACATTTTTGACACTCCGATTCTTATCAAATTTTTAAATATAACCGCACGACACAATTAACAGGCTGAGCTTTTGGTCCTGGCATTTCCCACATAAATATGATGGCAGTTTTCTCCGAAACTGATGTAGAATTTTTTTTGCCTACTGAGATTCTGGGAAATACTGAGCTGTACTCATGCATATGCGTGCACACACACACGCACACAGAGAAAGAGTGAGCGGGAAAAGCAGAGGGAAAATAGAAAGGACCAACCAAGTCATCTGAGCAAGAACCAAAAAACAAAGTAAGTCTTAAGAAAGACATTTTGCTCAGTTAAAAAAGCGTTTAAATGTTATGCAGAAAGCATAAAGACGTGTATTTCATACTAATCAGTTTATTATTTCTGTCAGGACTGATCCATCGTCCCATTCGGAGTCTTACATGTAGCTGGAGATGTTTAATTTCTTCTCAAAAGAATAAAAAAATAAAACTAAAATAAAATGACATGACAGACACACATTCCAACAATGCTTGCCAAACAGCAATGACATATGTCCATTGGTTTCTGACAACTAGTATGAACAATAATAAAAATAAAAAAAATAAAAATACCTTTTGTGATCAGTATTGGCCAGGAAAAGAATGCTCAGCTCACTTGAGTACCACTTGTACCTTGAGGTTAAGATTTTTTTTTTTCTGTTTTGTACCAGAAAAAAGCAAACATAAAAAAATAATGCAAGCAAGGTACTGTATGTTCAAGAGTTTGAAAATCAAGTCCTTCTAATGCAATAGGCTGAGCCCCCAGTTCAAGTTGCATGCCGCAAGGTGTAGTTAAGAGTTCTGGTTCCATCTAGACTTTTTTTTTTTTCTCAAAACCTATCTTGACAACTTTTTTTCTTATTTTTTTTTCCATTTCTTCGCCCCCTGCTGTCGGATAGAGGACACGAACGCGGACATGAATGCTCGTACGCCCTTGTACACAAGCACTGTCCTGAGATTTTGCTCTCATGGGTCCTGGTTTAAAGCCCCTATGCAGCGTGTGCCAAGGCTCTGGGAATTTTAAAACCTCCCTCCCCCCTAAAACAAGGCAGTTCAGAAGAGATGACACACTGTGCTGACAGCGAGCCAGCAGAGTTCCTTTCGGACAGGAGCACCAAAGCTCCTAGCTGGGTTGCAGGGCAGGTAAACATGAACAAATAAGTGAGTGATGTTTTAAAGCACTATAGCACTTCCTTTGACGTCGCATTTCTACTGATAGACCTCGAAAACGCATTCATTGAGCGCAGTAATGCATTAGCTCATGTAGTGGCTTCAACCTTTTCTCTCTGCTCCCACTGATATATTTCACTTCAAGTGCAGACTGACCGCTCACCCGTGCTCCAGTAGCTTGGCAGACCTGTGCAGAGGCCTTTAGCCAACTGAGTTAACCATGGCCTGTCAATCACAGGTAGGACAAAAGGAGCAAAGCAACAGATGCCACCCACTTGCTTGCCAACAAACAAACAAAGCAGAAATGAAAAAAATAAAAATAAAATAAATACAAGAAGCGCAAACAAGATGAACACAATCTATAATTAAGGCTGTTAAAAATATTGCGGAATATTTTGGCCCCTGTGTCTGAGACAGACTGCCACAACAGTCGAGAGTTCCCCACTTCTTATCACTACAGAGGATTAAGAGCAGGGAGGAAAAAAAAGAAAAGAAAGTGATAACGAAAAAAATACTATTATATATAAAACAAAAAACATCCTCTTTGGAGAGAAAGAAGTCTTTATTTGGTCTGGGCTGTCTTTTTCAGGACTGCTTAAAGGGAACTGTAAATACCTCGGTTCAAAAATAATAAGTTATGGATCGAAAGTCAAACGAAAAGGCAAAAAAACAAAGAAACGGTAAACTTTTAAGATGTTAACACGTTGAATTCCAGCAACTTTAAGATGGGCCTGTTTCTTTTTTTCTCTCATTTGAGCGTGCAGCTGGGAGTAAAACCTAAAGATATAGCAATCAGCTTTTTTCCACTTAGAACAGTTAAGACCTGATTTGACACAGTGCACCATGGGAGGTGTCTGGTCAGGAACCCTCCCTAGTCCTAGAGTGGGCGCACTGAGCCAATGGAAGAGGGGCTGGGAGTAAGAAATAATGCACCCTTCCTCTCCTGGAGGGGGGAGATCTAGGCAAAGGCCCTCTCTGCTCCCCACAGAGCCGGAGTGAGACAGAGTGAGGTCAGGGCCGCAAGTCCGCAGGTTTTAAGGTGGGCTGTACCACCGCGGCATCTGCCGGGGGTGTTGGGAGTAAAAGGGGCAGGGCTCTGACTCACACCCACTCCTGCATGGAGCGTTTGCAGTACAGTATGTGGCGTGGCGTGCCCTTCCTCTTGAACTGAAAGACAGTGTAGATCAGCACCAGCAGACACAGTGCCAGGATGCAGGGGATGACGATGGCGATGGCTTTGACCGTGCTGGCCTCGTTGTCCAGCTTGATGACAATGTCCACGTCCTCGGTGGGGAGGCGGTCAGGGTCAATGGGCGTCAGGTCACAACCCATGAAGTCCTTCAGGATGGAGCGAGGGTAGCCCGGCTCCACCCGCAGTCTCTGGTTGTTGAACTTCCAATATTCTTTATCTTTGTAGAAGTACGTGAACCCTGCAAAACACGCAGACACATTATTTTTAGACCATGCCATCTGCAAATGCATTCTTGATGAATGATTTAGTAAGCACAGCAATTTAGCTTGAGACATATTTGCAAACAGTGCGACAAACATTTTGGTTTCAGCTCTGCTGTCTGGATAGCTTTACCCCACTGGCCTACATTCCCTGCATTGTTGACTGTGGAGAAACGAGAGCACTTCTCCAGCTCCCTGGTGGATAAATCAAATGTAAACTGGTGACATCCTCAGCAGGACATTCTGGCTGAATTCTTTCTTTCGTCCCATCTGCATTATTCATGCAGGTTCTCCAAGAAAAGCGAAGGAGCACAGAGAAAGGCACTCGTTCAACTGAGAAGCCGAAAACGCAGGAGTCCTTCACTTTGAGGTGGCACTGGAGTGTGTGAGGGGGGTTCTAAATCACTGGAGCAGTGGAGTAGTTTATGGTGAGAGAAAGTCTTAAAAGATTCATCCTGGGAAAGTGTGCTTTGGCTCTCAGCTCAACCATGAATAAGATTCAGGTGCAGAGCGAGTAACAGTAGAGGAGTCTGTGTCTGTGCTACCGAAAACAGTAGGCACTGCATTTAATCCAAAATGACACTCAGGGTCTGGATGGCAACATCCAGTGGGTGATGTATTACAAATTTAAAAAGTTATTTAGTTTCTCTGAAATAGCTTTTAAACATAAAATTGGTTTTAAAAAGAATCATTTTACAATCAGAAAAATTTGCATGTATTACAAGTAAATCTGGAAGTTAACCAATTCATCATCAGCTTCAAAATCAGATTCACAGTGTTTACTACAGCCCCTGGCAAACAGTTAATGTCCAGTCAGTGTATTATCTTTGCAGCAAATAAACAAATGCTGATAGGACACAAAACAACTTTACATTTACATTCTAAACATTTACCTGAACCATCTTACTCAAAGAAGCACATCTCAAACAAATTATTTTAATTAATGTCAGTTTTTTTTCCAGATTAAGTATGTGAAGGAAAAAAACATTTGAAATCCACTACAGTATGCAATTGTTTTACATGTAGAATTAGTGTGTTTTGCTAAGGTGTTTTGGACAGGTATACACGTTTCCAACTTAAGGAGTAGTCATGGGTCTGCTGTAACTTCCACTGTTTTTAAGCAACTTTAATCACAGTGATAATGATGATACTGCCCAAATTTGATCTCCCAGCTCCTTGTGTGGAAAACTACATCTATGCCACTCCTCAACTCCCACATCACTGGAATGGCTCATGAGAATATCTCATATCACTATTATTCCTTTATGGGGTAGCAATAATAGTGAATAATTAGTCAATTTTCTGTGCATTGAGGCATCCGGGTGATGTGCAGGCACAGTCTGCGAATGAAAGCCGGCGATTGCTTTCAGAGCGTGGATAGCCATTTGAATTCCCTGGAATATTGATCCATCCTCCACGCTTTGATGAGTGCCAGAGCCCATGTGTGGATCTGGCAGTCAGGGATGAGGAGATGCCATAGTGAATGAAATCCCTTAGCCAATGAAATGGGCACCATGTTTCTGTAACAGCCTATGAGGAGAGGTCTAAAAGCTGATTGACGAGTTGGACAGCATGAAAAAAAAAAAAGCTAAGCAGAAACTACTGAATCCTTTCGGACACACTATATAGAAACATGTTTAACAGTAAATAGATAACGGAACAGACTGTACCATTGGCTTTGTCCACAAAAGCACCCTGAGGAGAAGGTGGTACACCCTTCCACACTGTGATGGACTTTGGGTAGCCAGGATCCATGGTCCGCATATCCTCATTGTATCTCCAATACCTGCATGGACACAAATAATGCACACAAACTCAGCACAACTGACTGTATATTCATTCTGAACCCTATATATGTATAGTGTCACTGTCATTTCAAAACCTAGCATTTTCTAATTTTAGTTTTAACACAATTTAAAATGTTAGCTGCACTTTAGATTTCATTATGAACTGTGCAACAGAAATCGTACAAAATTATTTGGATTAAAGTCCTGGAAATTGAAGAGACCTTCTAGATCCCCATCCATGATTAAACCGAGTATTTTGGCCAGTTTCTTTACTGACATAGGTTCTGGATAAGCACTGTGTTGCAACCTTGCTTCTCTGTTTCCAATCAGAACTATCTAGATCTTGTTCACCAATTAATCTATAGAACTGAGACCATCTGGTGAAAGACCTAGATATGCTTGAGTGTCATCAACATGGCTAGAAATACGCCTCCTTGTACGCTTGAAAAATTTGGCCCAAGAGTGGATCCTTGTGGGGCTCCATATGGCATGGTGGTTTACTCTGATTTCTAAGTGTCTATAGAGATTAAATAACCCCCGCTTTCTAAGTACGTCCTAAACAACCTGAAAACCATTCCTGAGAGCCCAATCCAGTTTTCTAATTTGTCTAGCAGTATTCTATGATTAACAGTGTCAGTGGCTGCACTGATATCTAGCAGCCCCAAGATGGTTATTTTATTCTGTATTTGACGAATGTCCTTTATTATCTTTATGAGAGGTGTTTCAGACCCATTGAAACTTGTCAAAGCAGCCATTTAAATTCACAACACAAGAGTCATTAATGATATTAGAGAAATGAGATTGTCTCGCTCAGTTTAACGTGGAGTTAAACATGGAGACTCTCTTTGAAAACGTTATAATCAGTCTTAGGCTCTGTATTTCTCTCTGTTTATCCGCAACCCGCTGTGGGGTTTCACCTGAAATAATTTTTGACTGCACAGATGCAATAGCATTAAAAACTTGAGAAGTTTAGAAACAAACTGAAGATAGCCGTTCACAGACAAGGCTTCCACAAACAGAGCACTGGTGTTCTTATTACTGTACCTCTCTGTGAGTATTTTAGATTAACTGTAAAAGGTAATAGATTAACAAATATTTCACACACATTATAGATAGAGTATATATTACAAAATACTAAAAAAGTAAACCAATACACTACACAAAAACAATATAAAAAAGGACTATAATGATATTGTTGCAAATATCTTACAAAAACACAAACAAAAGCTCATACAGACCTGTCTCCTTTGAAGAAGTAGGTCTTGGCTACATCCTCCCACCAGACGGCGGTCTCAATACTTTGGCCTGGCATGCCGTTCCCAAACATGGAAATGTCCTTTGGGTAGCCAGGCTGGAGCATGGTGTCCTTGAACACCCAGAACTGCTTCCCTGCAGAAGTCAAAGGCACAGCCTCAGGGGAACATTCATCCAACTGCTAGCATTGTATGCAACCCTGCAAGCAAATTTCCTTGGCAAAATGAGTGTGTGCAATTCAGCACAACTTACTGCATTCATATCCCATTAAACATTTGCTATCAATTGTCTGCTGCTTCTTTTGATTTACAGTTAAACTGTTCCCTGAGCTGTTCCTCTCTTGCACACATATATTGCTTTCAAATCATTGTTCACTATAATGGCATATTTTGGTATGCCACTAAAGGAAAACCCATGATTTTTTTTTATGGTCAAGGGGAGCTGCGAAGCATGACATCCTGTCCGGCACTGTCATTTTTGATATGAAATCTCTTATATTATTTTATGATAAACGTTTCGATAGAACAAACATTCAATTTCACACCTCACACTGCCCTGTTTGCTTTTAATTATGTCAAAACGGGCCCCAGCCAACTAGTCTGACAGAGCCCTCTGGTTCTAACCCATTAAAATGTCCACTTTTAAATGTCAGGGTGTGTCTGAAAGGCTTGCTGGTGAGGTGGTCCCTCTGTTATTATAAAAGAAAGAAAGTTACTGACCAAAAATTCTTTAGAAATCAGAATGGGTTTCCCCCTCTCACCGGTAAGTTACATGCGACGTAGGTGACCTTCGGGTGTGAGGAAGCAGCAGTGCTGCTGTATGAGCAGAGATTATTTTGCGAGGGCTGCAAATTGGTTAGAGGAGTGGGGAGAGGGCAGAGGAGAATGGGGTCTACCCCCATTTCCCCAGAGACAGGAAATGCCTGTCATTTCACCTGGGTCTTTCTCATGCCCCTCTCGGCAGGGTCAGCTCTGCTTTGCCAAGAAACCCTGGCAGCCAGACAGAGGCCAGACAGGTCAGTGGGGCTGGGGCCTCTAAAGCAGTGTGTGTGTATGTCTATGTGCATACAGTATTCAAAAAAACAATAGGTCACAACCGTACTTGGCGAACAGTACTTTGGGTCAAGAATCATGTGTTGTTTCAGATCCAGTGTGTTTTAGCCCTTACTCAGAATCCTTTATAAAGACTCCCACTGTGAGCTTATACTCTCTTGCTAGCTACAACCCCCTAACAATGAATTTCACAATAAATTCAATGCTCCTATTACAATCTGGGCAAAGTGCCTAAATCAACCTCTTTCCTCCACTTCCACATGGACCACACATACAGCAATGCACACACAGTGTGCACAAACAGAACTAAATTAGTGTACACACACACACACACACACAGATACGTTGGGACAGGTCATCATTAGGGTCAGGTGTAGAATTGGGGTCATTTGTGTCAAATGCAAATGTTTGGGTGTTTCTGGTCAAATTACATGTTTTTCCCCCAAAGTGAAAACACACATTGCTTTAAGAAAACACATTTCTTTTGGTTGGTGTAGTGTAGTGGGTCACATGCTTTCGCTTCAAGCAATAAACTAGGGTGATCATGTCAGTCTGGATAGGAGCATCAATAAAACTGTAAATTTTGCAAATGTATATTCGCTGACTATGCTTTTTCTGGCGAATATTTAGAAAAATAAAATATTGTATCTAAAATAGTGTATCTAAGAGGCACCTCATTCCATCAAAGCAGCTCTGATCCGTCAACACATGTGCTGTGGAATCCACTTAGAGTTTGTCCGGCATGTCACATAAATGCTCGATCATACATAGACTGAGACTTTGAGCTGATTCATGAGACACCTTCTTCCATTGTTCCATGATCTAGTTCTAATACGGTCAATATGGGCACTATGACCAGTCTGTGTATACACAGCCCCATACAGAGTTAGCTATAATATACTGTTTGTTATAATACTTTTCACAGTAACTTGTCTTTGGTATTAGACTAAACGGGCTAGCCTTTGCTCCTCACACACAGCAATGAGCCTTCGGCACCCATGGCCTTTTGCTTCCTTACAAAACCTATTCACACAAGCGTATGATTAAAACTGTTTTCATATTTGAAAAATTTATGAATGAGCATGCAAATGACTCCCCAAAACTACGGAGGAGGAAAAAAGGCTTCAGTGCCGATGCTTGTTATTAAGGATTTATTCTGACTGTGCTGCTGAATAAAGCTGAGTATTTGGTGTTGAGGTGACAGAGGAGAGAAGAGTCTGCCTCTAACTTTTGGGGGATCATTTAGGCTCATCTAGAAGCTGAGATCAAAACGACGCAGCTATGCACGCGGTGTAGGAGCTGTGCATATTTGTGCATCCAAATGAAGGGCTCATTATTTGTCGGTTTGGGCGTTTGGGCATGTGCGTATTCGCGTGTAAGTGTGTGTAGAACGCAGCTGTAAAAACACACAGCGAGTGGATGACAGGATGCCTGAGACTCCTGCTCTCGAGATGAAAGGAGCTCATTAAGAGAAACTCATCAGCAGTAATGGCAAATTGCAAACCAAATGAGATCGTTCTGCCTGGCTCTACTCCTCTACCTCCGACTCCCCAGACACATCCCCCACTGACTGATACTGGAGCTGCTTCCAGCTTGCCACTGGCAGGGGGCTGCGATAAATTGGAGTATGTGGGCAGAAAATAAATAAATAAAAATATCATGATGGAGGATGGAAAAAGCAAAAGGATTCTCTGAACACTACAGACTATTAGTCTGCTTTTCGAGGAACTGAACTGTACAGTAAAAAAAAAAAACTGTGTATGTGTGTGTGTGTGTTTGTGTGTGCATTATTTGTAATCATTATCTCAACAGACCCTGTTTCCTAGTGCCTTAGTTTGTATTTCGTCCTTCTTCATCACACATGTCTCTCTGTGCCTCTTTTTACTCTGTCTTGGCCTCTCTCGATTTCTTTCTGGACCGCATGAATAACGGAAGAGCACTATATATTCATGTCTGATAGTCTCTACAGCAGATGAATAATTTAAGGTGTTTATCTACTGTTTCGTTTTGCGACTACCAGACGAATGGATTCACCTGCTTAATGTTTTTAAAGCACAGATCAAGGATGAGCGCACAGTAAACACTCTGATTTGAAGGCCTGCACACTCTGTGGGAAAAATAGGAAACGTTGAAAGATATGTCAAGTAGTTTGAGTCCATGAAGGTTCATGCAGGTAGGTTTAAAAAGCTACTAAAAAGGACATGTGATGCACAAAATTGGAGAAGGGAAGCAGGGAAGCCAATAATAAACTTGCTATATGTTTTATTCACTATGGTAGAGGAATAGGTGTTTTATTTAACGTTTCCTTTCGCAAGTACACAATGAGTGGATTCACCTGCTTAATGTTTTTAAAGCCGAGAGGCAAGCACACGGTAAACAAAGATTAAAGACATGCACACTCTGCAGGAAAAAAAAAAAGACAGTTAACGATAAACGGGAGTATTTTTGTGCCATGAAATTATGTACACACACACAAAAACACAAGCACGCATGCACACACACACACACACACACACACCCCTAAATGAGAGCTTTTACCGTCACAGATTTAGAGCCAAATTGCTTCAGTTACAGTCATTCATACACCGTTATAGATAAGCCCCTTTTGCTTTAATTCTGCTCCTGCGTGGCACTGCGGTTTCGGCAGCACTTGTTTCAGCGGAAATAAGGTTACACTTCATCATAATGCTTCTGTCTTCCAACCACTGTTAGGCAGATTACTGATTTCAACCCGCACGTCAACACGCTACTATGACTACTCCTTTAAACTGGTCAGAGCAGTGGCTGTTCTTACCTTTAAAGAAGACAAACTTGCCCTCGCTGTTCTCATACACGGCATCTATCTTGGGTGGCAGACCCCTCCAGAACACGTTGATGAGCATGGGATAACCTGGCATCACTGCATTGTCCCGCACCCTCCAAAACCAATGATCCTAGTAGAGAAAGAGCAAACAGAATGTAAAATCAAGCATGGCCTCATATAAGGTGGCAATTTCCAGGAAAGAAATGTGCTTAAGTTGTCATGGAGTTAATATCATTTGAGGGATTTTGATGGATTATTGTGATGTTTGCCAAAAAATCATTGACGTTCAAAGTCATCGTTACTTACTTCGGTACTAGCAGCAAAAATGTTGCTACTGTGACACACTAGATGGCAATGTGTACTTTTCACTTGCTAGATCAGGTGGGAGGAAAGTCTAAGCATTCACATGCCACAGTTTATATTGTATATTACAGCAGAATAAGTTTATTTTATCCAGTATTCAAAAAGCTACCCAGACTTTAAACTGAGCTTTTGAAAATATAGATAATAAACGGATATTTACGATATTAAATGATATTTAACAATACTGTAACAAGATTTCTGATCATACCCCCTGGACTTACACTCTAAGCCAAATTCACCCCACATATTACAGCAGAGGCAGACAAAGTGTCAGGGGAAACATGTCCTGTGTTTCTGGCATTCATTAAACGAATGCTGCAGAACTACACCTCCCAAGAGGCTGTGCAGCTCCATGCTCCTCTGTGAGGCCCCAAACCGTCTCATTAACACTCTGGACTGCCATGTACAGCCAGGGCGTTGTAAACTCTCCCAGTGGCGGCTGGATTCCCTCCCCCCAGAGTTTCATTCTGTCTGACCTCATTAGAGCTGAGCTGCTCTTTCTCAGATGAGTGTGCAGCGCACGTGATGTTTAATAGCTCTTCCATCACATGTGAATGAGAGGAAGACACCAAAAACACATCATTGCTCATAAAGTGAAAGTGGATGAAATATGATGGCTGTCTTCAAATTAGAGGGACATCCACGTCCACCTATTTATGGCAGAGTATTGAAAGTGACAGATTCGAGACCATACTGTCAATACTCATTGGTATGCTGTGTCCAACAAGTTGGTATCTTAGCAACCAGTGCCAAGTGGTTGCCAAATACAAAGCATATGGTGTCATGCTGTATAGTTTACATTACATTAAATGTTAATGGTGTTGAATGAGGCCTGGGCTGGCACTATTACTGAAATGCAGGTCAGTTTCACAGCTGTGAAGTTTGCAGGTAATCGACAAGGGGCTATCAGGTTGTAGCTTAGCCACAATGCAAATTGTTCTCTATGCCACATAACACTTAAATGCTCAATTTCATTTGAAATTTACTGAACAGTTTGCTTGAATGGCATCCAAGAGGCAGTCCAGCGTGTTTCATTAAGGCTGAATTTATGTAAACGAGGAAAAAACCTGCTACAATATCAGTAAAGCCATATCAGTAAACCCACTGATTAGCCTGAATGTTTTGGTCTTAATGATTTTCCTGATGATTTATCACTTAATTCTATCATAGTGACAATACAAAGGACACATTTTGAGTTCAGCCCACAGCACTGAAAGCTGAAAGAGTCAGTTTAAGGTGTGCTTTGACATATCTGATTTGAGGCAAAACTCAAAAGAAGGGTACAGAGCTGAGGCCATTATAACAAACACAGTACCCATCAATTAGAATGACCATAAGACTCACAACAGAGCCAAGGCCCAGAGGTCCTGTGCATACTGCAGGAAAGCTTACTCAGAGTGCAAGAACAGAGAGACAGTACAGGAGAGGGATAAAAAGATGGGATAGAAAGTGAGTGAGAGAATGACAGAGAGAGTGACAGATGGGGCAACAAAAGGAGGTAAAGGGAAAGAGAAAAATGAAACGAGAGAGTTAAAGAGAAAGAGTGAGTGAGAAAGAGCACTTTAGTGTAGTAGCAGTAACCCCGCTCTCACCGGTACACTCCTTGAACTCAGGTAACTATTCGGCTCGCACGCACGTAAACAAAAGTCCTCTGGAGCAGCTGTGTGAGCATGAGCCCCCCGCTCCCCCCACTCCCCCGGCCCTCACAAGCACTGATTGATTTCAATTGTTCAGCATCTTCTCGCATATGACATGGCACTGTAATTCAAAACAGATCAGACTGTGAAATCAGAGCCATTTTATTCCTCTCCCCTCTCTGTAAAGACAAAATGCAATGCCTCCCTCCCCTGCTTGCAAGAACCGAGCCAGACCGTGATGAGGACAAACTCAACTAGCACTCAGTAATCAGGCACTGACTGTAACAACACTAACCTTTTCACAGAGAGAAAATGGCCTTTTCTGGAGACGCAACACATTACAAAACATTTCATTATGTCTTTGTTTAGAGTTCTGTGGCTGAACTTCCTCAACCTGCACCTCTGAAATGTGGCCTGTCGTCTCTGTGTTGAGGAGATCCAGACTGTGTTTGCTGAGAGAGATGTGATGAAAAGCTACAATGGATACTATGAGTGCTTCACAAAGACAGTCATAGTGAGATGGAAAGCGAGAGGCATTCATTGTTCATCAAGAGTCTGTGGACACCCTGCTTTTCAAAATGCTTTGAAATAAATGGCCATGGAATTGAACATGTTTATTTTCACATTTTATTTTTGCCAAAACGGATTAAACAATTACCAAAAGCACCACATTTTCATTTGCCATTTTATCTCCTTGTAATGTGATGTTGTGATCAAACATCTCAGAAATTTTCACAACTTTTAGGGTCAAAGATGTTTTTAAAAAGTATGTGCTATAATTTAGAGAAGTCATGTCAATTTGTAGCCAAACCTGCCTTGACATACCTTGGTGAACATAAAACTGTTTAATGTTAATGAACAGCTCCCAGGTTTGCAGGTGTAGTTTTCTCCTTTAACTGAAAGGTGACAATGAATCAGTCGTTCCTCTGAAGATGTCAAAGAAGGTCAGGTGTGCACAAACTTTTTCTTGGCTCCGCAAAGTGCATATTGATGGAAACTGACAGAAAGAGCCTGAGGCCAAACTGAGAGTTTGCTTTAGCTTCATGTATTCCTGTTCGTAATGGCATGTCGCTCATAAAACAAGATCACCCCTGACCTTCATCGTCAAGTGCGCTTCATCCTGACTGCAGATTAATGTTCGGGCAGCAAAATCGGCACAGACTCTAAATCTGAGGCAGAGGTAAAGTCTGGGCTAATCTGGGTCTGCTGTCAGCCATGGCCAAACTGAGGAGTGAGGCTGGAGACGTGACGATGAAGAGGGGAGATGAAATGAGCCAGGCAATGTGTGCTGCTGGCCAGGTGGAGGAGATCCCTGTGGGGAGATAAGCCTCGTTTTCCAGTTTCTCTATTTCACAGTCTAAAGAGCAGGTGGACTGTGCGCTGTCTACGCACAAGAAGATCCATCAGCTTCTCAGAACAGGCCTGCATCAAATACAAGACTGCTTGAACAGTGATACACACACACACACACACACACACACACACACACACACACACACACACACACACACACACACACACACAC
>JBBPCW010000006.1:10581833-10594145 GCA_037974425.1 Phenacogrammus interruptus
CACACACACACACACACACACACACACACACACACACACACACACACACACACACACACACACACACACACTTTAAACATACAGTTACAAGGACACTCCAAGACTCGGTGCAATGAAACCGCTGACCCTCAAGAAAGCAGACCTTCTGGCAGAAGGGATTAGCCATTTCAAAATGTTAATGTTCATTTATTAGATGATGGTTTATTTTAAAGGAATAATTTGACCACATACATCTTTTACCTTGCTTACCTAAACTGTAGTAGACGAGTCTAACCCAATGTTTGTTTCTATAGATGTGCACTGGAGTCTAAAAATAGTAAATACTCAAATAAACATCATGCTTAAGTTAAAATCAAGCTTGTCAAAAAAAAAAGATAAAGCATAACAATGTTTCTTTTTTATACCTATTTACTTTCTTTTTGCACAAATGTAATAAAATGAAAATGCTTAAAAGGCTTTTGCAATATTTGCTTCATCTTTCATAAATTTATCGAAAATTGATGCCAGAAACGCATTGAAACAGGTACAAATTAGGAATAAAAACAATGTGACTAAGTTGAAATAACAAGGTGATATGAACAAGATCACGTTAAACAGGTGAGGCAATTGCATTATAGTATGTAAGCAGGGGCCAAGAAAGGTCTTTCAAGAGCAAGAATGCTTCAAGGATGGCCATTTTGCCAACAGATGTGTCAGTAAATAATCCAGCACTTCAGATGAATTTTGGCCATTTCACTGGCGCACACTAAAAAATGTAAGGAATTTAGTAATATCTTGATGCATAGAAGGCAAGGCCAATAACCACTTCTAAACGCGCATGATCTCCGATCCCTCAGACGTGACTGTCTTAAAAACCACAGAGCGTCTGTAATGGATAGCAGGACATTGGGTCAGGAATACTAAAGACCTGCATAATGGAAGAATGGGGGAAATTCCACTGATGAAAAACCAGCTGTTGTCCTCAGTGCACAAATGCAAAATAAGAGTTTTAAAAAGAAATGGTGATGTTACACAGTGGTCACCAGATTTGAAAAGAATGTATGAAATCCATAAAAAGTAAGACATATAAAAATGTGTTTTTAGTATTGTACAGGATCTATTGAAAAGTCACTCCTTTGTGTTTTAACAGAATTTCACAAATTTGCAATTTGTATTTGATGTAAGGGAAAACTGTGAATGTTAGATGCTAATTTAGGACTAATTGGACTAACGTAGTTAAAATGAAGCACATAAATCAGCTGCCACTGATTTTCTGCAGGCCAGCTGGAGGAAAACAGCCCTGCCATGCTCCACTCGAAAGCTGTCTACCACGTTCAGGAAGGAAACAGCTTTCTATGGCCATCTGAATCAAGGACTGGGGAGACGCTGTCTTCATGCCCCAAAGCAAGGGACTTGTGTGTGGGTGTGTGCTCACGAAGCAGCAACTCTGCTCCTGGTAATCATGTAAGCTAGATGAATGCTGCTCCTCTCTGAAGCCTGTAGGATCTCTACCTCTTGGCTGGAGATCATGAGGACCATACACCTGCAGCTTGCTGGCCTGCTTCACTGCTCATTTGGTGGTCCCTGTATGAAACTCAACTCAACACACTGTCTGGCTGCTGTGTGCCTGATGTATGGGTGTTTTGCCAGCCATCATATTCAATTGTTTTTGACCCAGAACATCTAACACAAACTGATTTACTAATGTTACACTGTCAAACATTTTAACAATAATATTATTATAGAATATCTTTATTGCCATTGCAATACACAGGAATGTACAGTGCAACAAGATTACATTTGCACCTCTCATTTATACACATAACACACTAAACAAATAACAAAGTGTGGTTTTAGGAGATAAATAAATAAATGACTAAGAATTAGCAGCATGAATTTCATGAATATATAAATAACTAGCAGTACATGTATCAGCATGTGTTGCAATTATATATGTAATGGATATTTTTATTTAAATGCAATTCTATTTATTTATGCTGTAATGAAAATTTCTTTTTTCATTACAGCTTTTAGTGCATTAGCATTTGAAAGTAAAATGAAGATCCATCTGCCATTATTGTAGTACTGGAACTACGCTATTTCTACCCTTTTGGACATAAGAACCAGGATGTCTAGTTTTATGGTTTTTGGTACCTAATAGGTGTTCTTTTTGTCTTTGGAAACACAGCAGCTGAAGCTAATGACACTTTAGCAAATTTTAGGAGAAGATAATGTCACCAGACACAGTCCTCAGTAATCAATCCATACTGTGAACTGAAATTAAAAGTTAATGTGTTGATTTTTAGAAGAATTAATTATTCGGAGTTTGCTAAGGTCCTCTATTTAGGATGTTCTCAAAAGTTTTTCACATTCATCAGTAAAAATATAACATTTCTCTGATACTACATATGATTATGTAATTGTAGATGTGTGTGAGTGGATGAGCACAGATCATGTTAAGCCATAGTTTGCAAAATAATGTATGTGGTTCAGTTCACCCTCAAGAGAAAAAAAACTGAAACCTTACTTGACTCTACATGAGTCTGTGTACATGGAGATGTTTGTGTGGGTGTATGAATACAGAATGGTATTTTGACAAAACATAGTTTTGTCATATACAGTTTTACACTGTATGTTGATACAAATGTTGATACAAACTGATGGTTGGTGAAACACCCATGAATTTAATGATCAGTCATGTATCTGTTATAGCGCACATTTCCTATAAGACCACAGAGTGGAATTCGTGTTTCTGTATCTCAGCACTGAAGCTGACTATCCATGTCTCAGCAGAACTATACGTGTGGGAATATGCAGAGAAGATCTGTTAGCTTGTGATGTTTGTTGACTTGGATGTTCAAAAAGGCCACATCTACAACCACCTCACTCTCTAGTGCAGAGGAACACAGGAAGATGACTGAGAGTCTTTCAGCAATTCTCCATCGCTCATCCATCACACACTCTGTGCCTGTGAAGAAACCCTCAAGAGGAAGAGTGCATATCTTTAATTAACGTCCCAGAACTTTGCACCACAGCGAACCAATTAATTCTTATTCTGTAGGAGAAGGAGAAGAGACGTGGCCCTTCTTAGCTTACAGTATGGAACACAAACTGGGCTTGCGTAACATTGATTGAAGTCCCTTCTCTGTCTCTAAGTCTTTCGTTCTCACTCTCTTTTCTTCTTCTCTTAGTAACTTTGGCTGCACCTGCCTCTGTAGCTTGATTTCTACTGTTTGTTAGTGTCTGTGATTGATACTTCAGCATGGGGTCGGATTGATTCTTAGGTGTAGTAAGGTACCAAGAGACAGTGTCTGTTCTGTCCTGCTGCTCCGGTAATATAATTCTCCACACTTCAGCTTGCTGGGTTTGTACTGCCAAAGCCTGGCTTAATGAGCTAAGTCAATTACCACCATCGCTGGACCTTAATATGCACAAGGCAACTCGCAGTCAAATTCAAACAGTGAGGCTGTTAGCTAACACATATAAATGACCATGCGGGACACTTCATTGCATACAATTAGACCAGAATAAGTAGTTAAGGATCTGAAATGATGATGAGTATACATGATGTGCTCTTAGGTGAAGGGAGCCGGGGATGCTTCGCGACTCTAAATATCACAAGTGTTTTTGGTTTGATCTCATAACTGGATTAGTATGAGCCACTGGACCAAGTGTAAAGACAAGAATTAAGATCAAACTTCTGTGGCACCTCCTAGCAGCTGAGTAAACAAAAAAAGTGACCTCTAGTCCAACTCTCTTCATGGACCATGTGTCATGCCGTTTTTGAACTGAATGTGTTGCTGGCGTGGAAACAGCAGGGCCTGTCAGGCTGTGGAGCTGGCAAATGGAAAGCCCATCCATCTCTCAGCCCCACAGGTTCCCGCAAGCACGTACATTTCCTGGCTTTCTCTCTTAGGTCGTCTTGAAATCTCATGATCGGCTGCAACCCTGAGCTGCCGGTGAGGGAAAAGAGCAAGCGCTTCGGTGTTCAGACACATGTCTGCATAGATATACGAGCCAGGTTCACTGTCCGGAGTTTTATTTTCCTTGTACTTTTAGCCTACAGTGCTAAAGAGATGAGCAAGGCGCCGCCAATCATGATAGACTCTTTAACTGGAGGCAGCTGTTTCTGGATCTGGGAGCCCAGACTGTGTTACAAGATAAAAATGAGAAAAAGCACTTTGTGTGTGTTTACATATAAAAAAAGCACTACTTTTCCACACAAAAAGCTGCATTCTTTTCTCTGCTGCCTCAACTCAACAGATCAATTCAGACTATGTCTCACCCAGAAAAAAACACTCACAAACGATTTTACGAGAACACAGGATATCTTTTGGTGGCTTTATGGGCTTTTTTATAGGCTACTAAGGCGTTGTGCTCTGGCTCTGAGGTGTTCACAGATCAGGAAGCTTCAGAATGGCTTCAGGCCTCTCACTCTGCTCTCTATTCAAAGATACATGGGAGGGTATAGAGGTTATGCTTTGTGCCAAAAGTCTTGCTTGCTTGTCTGAACATAGAGTAATTATGATCCAAGGTTAATTGAATAAATAACAACCAGAGGCTAAACATATTATTAGTCTGCTATTTTGGATGTAAAGAAAGTTGCTTAGAAGAAGTCACACCCTTCACAGGTCACTGGCCTTCAACTCAACAGAAGAAAACAGAGCACACAGAACACATACAAAGCACACAGATCTCACACACTGAGCTGTAACATTACCTGATCTGTGCTGTTTCCTACAGGGGAAATGACTGTGTACACTGTACGCTGTTCCTTTATAGCTAGTGGGGCTTGTAATGTAGGGCACAGAGGGGCCCTCATAAGGGGAAAACCTGAATGAAACTGAGGCTCCATACAGTAATGGGGAAGCTGAATAACGGTCACTTGGTCACCAAGTGACCGTTATTCCCAGTTATTTTGAAATAAGAAACTTTAATGCATTACGTAAAGACCGCTGACATTTCAGAATGAAGTTTCATCACATATAAATTCACTGTTTTTGTGATTTCACCAAAACCAATACATTTACATACATCAGACTATACAGCCTCTAGTGGTTTAAATCCGCTCATTTATGTTGAAGTCATTAGAAGTGTAGAAGCTCCAATACAATCAGAACACAGCTGATTTACATATAACAGTTCAAAGGCACAGTAATGAAATCAGCTCAGTGTTTTGGACCAGAAGTCAACTCAGAGCTAACAGAATATACACGGCTTTTACCTTGAACACAAACATCTCTCGTCGAAGGATGGCCAGTGTGTTAAAGTCTCCATCGCAGATGTTGGGCTTGGCGTTCGGATGTGTAGGTTTGTCGCCTGTGGGTATGCGTGGGGGCCGTGTCTGACGGTCGTGTTTGCGGGGATCTGAAGGGGGGTGTGAGCGTGGAGGGGGCGCTGTCGGTAAAGGCTTTGTAGGCTGAGGGAGTTTGTCAGGCGGCCCTGAAACAGAGATACACGCAACATCAGACACAGGAACGTTTCCAAATACCTCACCAGCTTTTCATCACACGTAAACAGGAAACTGCATTTTAGGTGCCAGTACTCCACCCTCATAATGGTAACAGCGGGTTTAGAATAAATTGAGGGCAGAGATTTAACAAAACTATCTTTTAGGAAGTCATGTAATTACCTTGGCGGATGCAATATTCGTTTGTAATTGAAATGGAGAAAATGAAAGCGCAACATTGTATACTATTATTATTACAGCTTAAATTACAGCCCAGAGTAGATGTCTCCAGCGTTCTTGTCTGTGAAGTTACTGCACAGTAGCAGAGATTTGTAATCATGAGTTAGCCTAATATTTGACTGCTGCTGTGTGTTCAAAGGCTCTGTGGATGGATGTTGTAAGCTTCAAATAGGCTTCAAGGAGTCTCCAGTTTCACTTAAAGTTAGTGTCTTTCTCAGAGAATGGAAAGACAGTCCAAGAAAGGCCCTTAGAGGTATTGCTTTTGTAAAAGGAGAGATGGGTAAGTGAATGTAAGCGTGACCCTAGCAGTAGTGCCCTGGAGGCAGGCACAGACGATTAGAGGGATAGTTACTCCTCTAGTTATCCCAGCCCAGTCCTTTGGCCCGATCAGCCGGGGGGGAAGAGGGATATTTCGTTCATTGACTGAATTAAATCTCCTGAAATAGAGCGTGGATTAGAGAGAAGAGAGCTCATGCAGCCATTATGTAATGGCAAAGAGGGGGCAGAGAGAAAGACAAGGGGGGGGGTCTGAGGGGGGAAGGATAGAGAGAGAGAGAGAGAGAGAGAAAGTCAGAGAGAAACAGAGGGAGAGTGAGAGGCACCATTACAGAAAACTGGTGTGGTTGGTGCGTGGGAGGCACACACATTGGATTTGGCTGCAGGCCTCAACTCTTTGGTATGATCCCACTTTCATGTCATGCTACAGTGCTACAGACACACACATGGCACTACAACAATCAGAGATTAACAGACAGTTTAGGACGACAGTCACTGCATGCCTCTCCTGTGTATTCTCCTACAGCAGAAGGATTGTGTACGTGTTTTCCATTTTTAATACTGTTGGACAGAATCACTATAATTCAGTTTCACTATATTTCCCAATAAATCATGATATCATGGACAACAGTTATATATTGAGTTTTATTAATAAACTCCTGCTTGAAGTTGTGTTTTGTTCTCCTGCTCTTGGAATTACACCAGTGGGAACCAGATAGCAACTGGATTTCGAAAAAGATACATCCTATTTATTTTATCACAAAGGTTACCACTACAACTAACCATGTTTGTTTGACACTAATACTGCTATCCTGCTTTAGACAGTGCTGCTTTTCCATGTGTGTCTTTGTTACACGTGGGTTCTGTGGGCATTCTTTCACACCCTGTTCTCTTGTGTCAGACCTCATCCTGTCTGAATGGATTGTGATGCTCTCCACAGAAGAAACGCAGGGAAGGAAGTGGGAGAAGAAAAAAGCAGAATTGGGGGTGGGGGCAGGTCTGAGGATGTGAACATCTGCCCAAGGAGCCCTGACCTGGCCTCAGAGTTAGAGAGGATGGGTGGGGAGGTAGATGAAATGGGAAAAGCAGGGAATGAGAGTTGGGGAGGAGAGGAAACACTAATGCTCTGCCCTGATAAGACCTAAAAAAAAAATTAAGAAATCTGCTTGAACCATCTTTTGGCTTGCTGCAATGGCCAGAACGTTCTTTGTCATATGTACAGAACAAAAAGTTCCATATGACAAAGTCTATTACTCCTCCCAGATGCAAAAATCAAAACATCAGCACAAATTTGTCCCATGGAGTAATTCCTGCTGCTCAATGCAGCTTGGTTCGTCATGGTGTGCAGTCCTTTAAACTGCTCTTATATTGTGTCGCTAGTAGATCACTTCAAGAAGAGGAAGATTTTTGCCAAAAGATTACAACTTTTATCTGTTTATGAGAAGATAATCAGATCTGAACAGAATAAAAGGTTGTGCTTGTGCTTATAGTCCTGTTTTGTGGAATAGATACGTTTCTGCCATTTTGTGTGAAACATTTTTATGAGCAAACTAGAACCTATTGAGAATAAAAATAGAATATAATGTGTAAATCATTATGATTAATTATCATTAACAATTAAGTTTAATTACATTTAGATAAATACATAGGGAAAAAGGAATGTGTTGAAAAGCAACAACATCTCTAGGCTTGTATGTGTAAAGAATATTTGCTTATTTATTGATAGTAGAGCTCAAGTATCAGCTCCAAAATCCCCTTTCAATTGGATTGTAATGCCGCTAACACTTCTTAAGCTAATGAGGTTAGTGTAGAAACCACATGTCAAACGGCCCGTTCAAGTCTTCCTCTTGCTGCTGCTGCTGTTCTTACCGTAAATCTTCTGGATGCCCTGCAGGTCATCGTGAGGCAGTTTGAAGTTTTCTGTGTCCATGTATTGGTAGAAGGGGGCCATGATGGCTGTGGGGTCGTTTGAGTGCTCCAGGCCTAAAGCATGGCCCAGCTCATGCACGGCTACCAGGAACAGGTCATTCCCTGCACAGAGAAATACACACACACACACACACATCAGCCCTCTGACCTCACCAAAGAGCATGGGAATGGTACGCCACATGAAATCTCAGTGCAAAGGCCTACAATGCGAGTGTGTATTTATGTGTGTGCATATAATTGTAATCTCTGATTCAGCTCAAGAAAAGGAAAGCCATCGAAACCACAGCTACTGATGGGAACCATTACAGTATTGAGCACTGTCCCTAAACACACCCACACATCAAAAACGCTGCTGAGCGTCTTCACTCTCTGAGCACATGGAAAACCCTGCCCTTCCAGCGCTGTAATGATCCTGCTAAGACTGTGATTTTACGCTGGGGTAAACTTCAAGCCCAAAAAAGCTTTACTGGCTGTGTGCCAAGCCCCAGTCTCCAACCAGCACTGTGACACTAAACAAGGACCACAGAGTGCAGGCACAGACATACACAGCCACATCACCAGCTCCACAGCACTGACCAAGCCTTCAATCTCCTCTTTCCTCTGGGTTGCTTTCATCTTATGCTGCCATTATCAAGGCGATTATATCAGTTACATTATATGCAGAAAAGTTGGACATTAAACAATACAAATCTAGCTTTATGGAAGCAAAATAGAAATACACACAGTACTGTACGTAGACATACATCATGGCAGACATATTACTGAGTGTATTTTACATGCAAGATAGATTTAAAAATACTGTGTCTTCGATAGAGTGTGAACCCAAATGAACAGAAGTTTGAGAGAAAGTGAGAGAGAGAGAGAGAGAGAGAGAGAGAGAGAGAGTGTGTATAATGGTTACACTACGGGTGCATGTTTAATGCTCATTTTTTTCTCTCTTTATTCCTTCCCTCTCTCTGATTTCCGTTTCTCAGCTTCTGTCTCTCGCTCTTTGCCAGTGTCTTTGACAGGGTGAGACAGGAATAAAGGCAGCCCAGTTTATTCCTTCAGCCATAATTTGATTTAAACAGCCTTCTTCAGCCCAGCAGGCTTTTGGGGAGGTTGGTCAGGTGATGTGCCAAGCATTCCACACCAATTTGTTCTATTTCAACACACACACTGAACGTCAGCACAGAGAGTGGCAAGCAGCATACGCCTGCTTCAGGGCTACAGGCTTCTATAACTCATATGCAAAAGGAACACGCCCTTTGGTTGCATTCTAAATGACTCAGCCACGCAATTGCATCTAAAAGCACTACATCTGAGAAAACACACTAAAGGTGATATTAGCATATGTTCTGTGTATGTAAACAAATTGTGTTTGGTCTGTGAAGGAGAACGCATGGAAACATCTTGGATGAAAAGTGGGAGAAAGAGAGTGGGAGAAAAAGACTATAATTAGGGATGCACCGATTGCAATTTTCTTGGCTGATTCTGATTACCGATTGTTTTGTAAGTGTGATCGGCTGATACCGATTTTTCCGATACTGATCCCCCCACCCCAGATAACAGAAAATTAGAACTGCTGCATGTAGTCGACAACAACGACCCAAAAAATGGGTTTCAACTTTAATGTAACGTGGGAGTTACTTTCCCTGTTTACTTTTATAATAGTGACATAGTGGCAGCTCTACAGCAAATACAAACAAAAATCTAATTTTCTTTAATATAAAGATTTATTTTCATAACAAATTTTCTTTACAAATTTAAATAAATAAAATGTAATACATAAACAAATAAATAAACCCCCCAAAAAAAGATCGGTTTGAAATCGGCAATACGTGTGAGTGATCACCGATCAGGCCGATCACCGATCAGGCCAAAAATCATCCGTTTCCGATCACTGGCCGATCAATCGGTGCATCCCTAACTATAATGATATAAAAATCACTTGTGGTGTGGTAGAAATTTGGGGCATATTGCTATACAAACTTAGTGTCTAAGATTCCTGCTTCAGTCAATTCCCCTGACATGACTTGAGAGGAAAGAAAGACAGAGAACAAGTGAAAGAGAATGTCAAAAACACTGTCCTTTGCTGCTTCACATCTCTCTCTCTCTCACTCTCTCTCTCCTCCTGGGGCTCCTCCAATGAGGGGTGTCATATTAAGTTGTGATGAGGGCGCCTGCAGTAGGCTTCTCCTTAGACGCCCCTGTGGAGGACAGCTGCCCAGCATCCGGCCCCACTGTGGGCTGGCCTTACGTAAGAGCCATGTGGCGGCACAGCTTTTCGCATCACAACAACAAAATGGCCCTTTCCAGGCCCTGTTTAATTATGGAATAGCTAAGAGGCTAATCCTAACTAAATAAAAGGTAAAAGGCCAATAAGTGGGAGGGAAATATTCAAAAGCTGGCCTACACCAGAAAGAAAACACCTACAAAAACACAAAGTGTGTGTGTGAGAGAGAAAGCGAGAAAGAGAAAGCGAGAGAGGTGAAGACTCTAAGTATCTAAAAGATGTAAAAAGTAATAATAATAATAATAATAATAATAATAATAATAATAATAATAATAATAATAATAATAATAATAACAACAACAGTAATAAAATAAAAAAATAATAAAATAAAGATGTCAATATAATGGAATCAAATACAAATGGAGAAAAAAAGTACAATTCAACAGAAAAATAAAGAAGACAAATGCAATAGTGTGTTTGTGATGGGAGACAAAGTCCTAGCCTTAAAGACCATTATAGAACGACTACCATCAGATGACCTTCAACCACATTCAAATCACATGACAAGGCAGCAGCTTTCAGAGGAGCCATATGCTTCTCTATACGGGAGCGGAGCAATATCACACTTCAGCCAAGTGCATGTAGGTACATACTTTCCTAACATTGCACATAATGTCACTATTTCAACAGTGACCATAGGCATATTTCATAAAAATAATAATAATAACAACAACTAGATATTGAATACCTAGTAGATACAATTGTAGACCAATTGCCAAAAAGGATTGTCACACCATCAGATTCCAAATGTTCACAAAGGGGCTGAGTGACAGATATCTCCCAAAGCTATTATTTCATTTTAAATTAGTAATTTATTTCTCTTCTTCCTTGCTATACTGAATAAAAATCGAAATGTTTACAATGCTGTATTTTTGTCTTCAGAGAAGCCATGAAGTTGCTCAGTTCAATGCACTTGCTCTCTTTCTTTCTCTCCTTTAATATGAATGCTAATAGGATGCACCCCTCTGACTAACACCCACTCCAGCCCACACCAAAAAAGTCCAGAACTCACCTGACACTGAAGACAAGGATTAATTTTCCTCTTACACGTTTGACCATATCTTTACTCCAACAAAGACTGTAGAAGCTGCACTGCTTCACACTCAATCACTGGACTCATTAGAAATGGTCAGAATGTTACAAATGAGGTGTAAAACAGTGGACGCACTCTCGCGCTTTCCCCCACCCCCTCTCACCTTTACGTCTCCACACTCACTCACTCATTCACTTCATAACTCACTCCAGAGTAGAGCTTGGAACTCTCCTATGACTTCCCCTGTTGCAGGTCCTACATGTTTATGTAGCAAAGTTCAACTAAAAATGCCACTTTTATGCTATTTTATCCTTATCTCGAATATAGGCGATCAGCTAAGACATTCCTGGTGTTCAAAATGGTCCTCTTTGGATTTTTCTTTGGAGCTAAGTGGCTGACGTGGCCAGCAAATAATGGGAGCCTATTAAACCACTTTAATAGGTAATCTCAGTTAAGTAGTTAAGTAATCTCAAACAGACTTGCTTTGTGGGTTTCTGTCGCTGTATGACATGCTGTTATTCTGTTAACTCCTTTAAAAGATAATATTACGCCATAAGGTGTCAGAATTCACACACGCAAATCTATTTGAGATTACACCACTCAGTGCAGTTTGCGGCGAGTGTGTGAGGATTTAGATTTGCAGATGCACATAACTATACTAGAGGCCACAGGCATCTTTCACTTGATAGATTTATTTGCCTTGTAGCTCCAGTGCAAAATTAAAGAAGCAGGCCTTAGACATCGAACATGTCTTGGTCGAATGACTACACTTACAGTAAGGAGGACATTGGCCTTTTTCACCAAAAGATTCCCTTAAACAATGTCCAAACCTTGGGGACGTACAATACAACACGATACAAGACCCTCTGCAGGGATCCTCTATTGCTGCAATAGCTCTTGGTGGCAATGGTAGCCCGTGCCTGCAGGGCACTCAGTAAATTAGCAGTCCTCTAGAGGAACAGTATTTCAGGAACAATGACCCTCGCCTTACAAACCCTCCTTCCAGAACCGCACAGCCTTTCTCTTTTCTGAGGAGAACATTGTTCTCATTGTTGAGAGAGAGAGAGAGAGAGAGAGAGAGAAAGAGAGAGAGAGAGAGAGAGAGAGAGAGAGAGAGAGAGAAAGAGAGAG
>JBBPCW010000006.1:10622575-10634980 GCA_037974425.1 Phenacogrammus interruptus
TTGTGTAGTACAGACCCAGCTCCCAACACAACTTTGTGAATAGATTAACGGAGATATTTTTTTTATCGCGCGATAAGGGTCTCACATTAACGCAGCACTTTAACGCCGATAACGGCCCACCACTAATTTTAATACATTCGATTCAACCGGGAGCATTTTCATGAAGAAATTTGATCTGGCGAGGTAAGCCAGCGACACACTGGGCCCCGCTGTTGGCTTTGGTTTCCGCAGCCTTGGTGACCGGAAAAAAAATTCGAGTTCCTGAAGTAGCTGTGGGAGCCAAAGGCACAGGGCAGCTGTGCCACTAACTCTGCAGTGGCATGCCATGTGCCACTGTCTGTGCTCTCAGAGAATGAAAACGGCGACTAAATGAACCCGGGCCTTTTAAAAAGATCTCCCTGCATTCGCTACAGCCATCAATGCCTAAACTCCCAATTAACTCTAGACCTCCACGAGTAATCGCCTTAATCCAAACCTGAGTGCTGCGCTACTGTCAGTTCTCCAATGAAACATTTTGTTCTGAAAGTAAAGTTTTAATGTTTCAAAGACTTCAGGTAGATTTTGGTGGACTTGCGTGGATTCCGTCTTCTCCGCCTCTGTTTAACAGATGGTGCGTGCTGGCTATCTTTCGAAACTTCCTCTCATCTCTCCCTCGTGTTTGTTCTCCTTCATCTTTCTGCTTTTTTTCATCTTCCCTTTATCGTCCTACCTTTTCATACACAGTCAGACTTCTCCCTTCTGGTTTGTTTGTGTGTGCACAGCAGCGTTTCTGTGTGTGCGTGTGTGTGGGGAGAGTCGTTGTTGGAGTTGTTTGGCTACACTTTCAGCACCATACTGCTGTCAGACGCTCCAGTAAACTCACAGGTAAACCTGACAGAGTTTAGAGGAAAACTGTGATGTTTCTGTCAGAGAGGGGGGGGGTGGATAAGAAGAAGCATGAAATGTGAGAAAGAATAAGAGGAGAGAGTGAGATAGAGATTGATGAGAGCAAAAGAGAGTGATGGGGAAAGAGAGACAGATAGGTGTATAAACAGAGGGGATGGAGAGTGAAGAAGAAGAAGGGAGAGTGAGATAACGAGATGAGAGCAATACAGAGTGATGGAGAGAAAGGACATAAGAGATAAAGAAAAGGAGAGAGGGTGAAAGAAGTAAGCATGTGAAAGAAAGAGGAGAGAGAGTGAGAGAGAGAGAGTGTGAGAGAGAGCGAGAGAGAGAGAGAGAGAGAAGTGAATAAAAAGAAAGAATGAAGAGTCAGAAAGAAAAAGAGGAGAGATGAGATCAAAAGTGTGTGATGAGAGAGAGAGAGAGAGAGAGAGAGAGAGAGAGAGAGAGAGAAAGAGACGTGGATAAAAAGAAAGAATGAAGAGTCTGAAAGAAAAAGAGGAGAGATGGGATCAAAAGTGTGTGATGAGTAGAGAGAGAGAGAGAGAGAGAGAGAGTGAGAGAGAGAGAGTGAGTGAGAGAGAGAGCAATATTAGATTCTTATAAACGACTATTAGGATGACGCAGTGTTAGGATTGTTTGATACGGAAATAGCAGTTTTAAGTTATTATGGTTGCAGAGATGAGAACTTATTAAACCAAACATTCCATTCTATAATTATTTGATACGTAGCAGAACAGAAAGGATTAAACAAAACATTTCTTCAGTAAAAGGTCAAACTCTCTGACTTTATCCAGAAACGACATATCTATCCCCAACAAAAACCTTCATTTTGTGCAAGTGTGTTGGATCAGTTTTACAGAACTTGTAATGGATGAGAAATTGTTTACAGTTGCTAAAGAGCTATGTGGTAGTTCTTTAAAGCTTGTTTACAGTTGCTTGGAAAAAAACATTTGCGCGTGGAACATGGAGAGGACAATTGCTAAATATCTAAATGTTTAAAGCAAGCAACCTTTGCAACTGCTTAAACAACATCCAAAAAGGGCAAATATATATTACAAAATATTCTCCAGGCTGATGTTAAAAAGGAACCGTCAGTTCACAAGATTTTGAAAAACATGTTTAATAATAATTGTTCAAAATGTCCATCAAATGCTTTCTGCTGAGCATTGTGAAAATAAGAATTACATAAATGCTGAAAGGAAGAAAAGCTCACCAAAAAACCCCCAAAAACAATTAATTGATGCACTGGACCCATCCGCAGCACCAGCAGCATAATCATCATCATCATAATTTATACCATAATTCACCGAACTTAACCTTTTAAACCTGATTTACTCAAAGCTTAGAAAGCAGTATGAATAACATTTCCACGAGCAGGTGTGTCTGTGTGCATGTGTGGGATGAGCGGTTAGATAACTGCACTGTTTTTATCTGTATTTCATGAGCCCGCAGATGGTACACATTTTTCTTCTATTCTTATATGTTGTGAGTCGGGCTGCAAAAATGTGGTCTGTCTGTGAATCCCTGAGGATCCGTTGGAGAACCACTGACATAAACAACAACATAAACCATAAACATGCTCTCCTTCCCTCTTTCTTTTCCCACTCCCTGCTGAGCTTGAGTAGTAATACTATTATAATTAGTAATTATTATAAAGCCCCTCCAATGAATTATCAAACATCACTCCATCTGCCTTGTGTATCTCTTTTCTTTTCTGTGACACAAAGATACCCAGATGCAAACCCAACAGAATTGGCCACCTGGCTAGTTTTATCCACAAAGCATGACACTCCGCTCTGTGTGCCAGTGCAGTAGATAATTGGTAGCAGTGCGGTAGAGTTGAATGAAGACTTCTGTTAAATTAAATGCTCGCACGCACAACAAAAACAAATTCATTTCACTCGCTTTGTGCATTTCATTCAGGATTCCCATCCGTATGTCTTGCTTTCTCTTTTCTCTCACCTTTATTTGTAAAATGTTCCTGCCCTTGTATCACCACTCCTAGCTGATGACAGATCCATTACAGAAGAAAAGAGGAAGAATGCTAACCTGCACTCTGCTGGAAAAGCAGAAGTTATGTATTTTGCTTTTAAGGAAACAGTGTAGAACTAATATCAGTCTGGGCTGTTTCACCCTCGATGCTTTCAACCTTGGATGAAAGAAAGAGTTCATCCAAGGTTGAAATACCCATATTTATCAGAAAAAATGCAAAGCCCTTTAAGGACAGCATCAGACATGGTTCACCTTATGAATGTGTCTGTATGGGTTTAGTCAGAACACACTATGTGGAGGCATCTTTGCCTCATTACGTAGTCATTCTCTCACGCTCACTGATGTAAGTTACCAGTGTCTAGACATTGGGCTGCTAAATTACTCTGCTGTGGCCTTGCTTCTACTTGTTTTGAGTGGCTCTGGGGAGTCATTACTACAAAAATGACCATCCTATTACGTAGCTACAAATGCTCAAACCCTGAACAGTTTATGCTGAATTCATGTTTAATGTAGGGTTTAAGTGAGTGTTAGATTGTACACTACTATACTGAAACTAACAATACTAAACAAAATGGTGTCTGACATAGTTTGCCTTTTTTGTTTCCTGAGCTGCAATATACCAGAAGTTAAGTAAGAATAGTCTGCCAGTGAAAGCATGCGGGGGTTGCCTGGTTGCTTTTACTTGCTGCATACTGACCCAGGTACCATGTACTGTTTGTAATGTTTTGAGATTTTTACTCCAAAAGTGCAGTAAACATTGCCTGGGGCTTGAATGAACCAGGACACTCAAGCGCTCCAACACGAATAGTGCTGGAGCACAGATTTTACAGGGTGACGAAGGAATAGGACAGTCTGGAGAACAATCACAAAACCCACTGCTTTGTTGTGTCCCAGAAGACACACACTGCACCATCCATCCTTCATTCTACTTATCTGATTCTTTACTAAAGGCATACTCTATTTCTACTATAGGAAATAAGTGATTCTAAAGTAAAATACAGCATCAACTTTACTTCCAACTGGGGTTCCATAGGGCCTAGATTCTATAAAAACTGATTTATGGCATATCTTTTTATTCATTTTTATAGTTGAATGGATAAACCACTTTTCACATGTATTTTTTTATGTAGACTATTGAGACAGTGTTTCCTAACCTCTGTCCTAGAGGCCTCCTGTCCTGAACCTGCACTAACACACTTTCTCAGAAAAGGCATGGGAACTAGTTGACTAGGGGTGCTGGGAACATGGAATAACTGATGGAAACAAATGACAAAGAATTTCCTTTATATAGTTGGTATTTTATTGAGATCACCGACAATGTCTCTTTCTATAAAAGCAAACACAAAAAATAAAGTAATTTAAAATCTGTAGAAACTGAAAAAATATGCCTTGTAAAGACAGACAGAGAGAGAAAGAAGGTAAATGGCAGATGATTTGGCACATTTACAGAGATTAGGGCCAAGTCTTTCCACTAACGTCCTAACTACTTTATTCATTCTTTCACTATGAGATATATGGCCCCCTTTGATCTGCCAGTGTAAAACTGCTGAGCTTTAGACATCAGATCAATGCGGTCATCATTCAGTGTCACTGTGCTACTGCCACACGAGGCACAAGCTGGTCATTCGAGTTGTGATACAACGGTACAAAGTGATACAATAACATACAATAAGGGCAGCTGGTGGCCTAGTGGTTAGGCCGTTGCGATCAGAAGTTTGTAGTTTCAAATCCCAGAGAAATACAGAGAAAGCATTCTATGCTGTTCACACTGTGTGCTGTGGTGTGTTCACTTATGACAAAAATGGTCACTTCAACTCACTTTAAGATAAAATATGCTGTATTTGTACATTATAGAAAAAAGAAAACCCAAATCCTTTGAACCCAAACAGTCTCATCAAACTAATAGAATAAACTGTTAGTCAAATGACCATTTCAAAATACAAAGATAGAAGGTGTATACAAAGTTACAGGATAGTGTGCAAAGCAGCCTAATACTACTTTTCATTTTCTAACTTAATAAAGTTAACCATTATATCTCAGCCAGATGTACGTTCCTGTGGTGAATATCAGCCATGACACAATCATGTGCCGGGTATCAACAATCCGAAGGGGTCCCGGTCAGCTCATTTGTATGAAATTCTTATGGAATGAGAGACAGCTGAATTAATGACCATATGCCGTTTAAAATTACAGCACCATGAACATATCACACCTTCTGCCATCCCTGTAGTGAGTCCTGGGTGAACTGAAGTGAACTTGCAAAGATGATCCGGCTTGTGGCTAGAACAGTTCACTAACAGGGCAAAAGACAACTAATTAGCCCAGAGGAATTAAAGTGCCTCAACGACTACCATCCTGTTTCACTCACATCCATCAACATAAAGTGCTTTGCAAGGCAGTTTGTATATCATCCCAGCCTTCACCACCTACACTGATCTAGACAAAAAGGAGACTTATGTGAGAATGCTATTTGTAGACTTCAGCAGAATCATTCCTTAGAATCTGACACGAAAGCTGAGACTGCTAGACTTGAACATATCCCTCTGCAACTGGATCCTAGGCTTCCTGACTGGGAAACCTCAGTTTAGGATCTGAGCAATCTCCCACAATGAGTATGCCCCTGCCTCCCAGCCCAGGAGCATGTCTTCATACTACAGAGACAGAGGAGAGCCCCCCAACACATACTAAAGTAAGACTACAGAGAGCATTCTGAGCAGCTGTGTCATAGCCTGGTACAGCTTGAGCTGCAGGGTCCTAGAATGGACAGTGCAGACAGCCGGGAATATCATTGAGGTCTCTTTCCCCTCTGTCACAGACATCTACACCACACAGTGCATCCACAGAGACACCAGCACTATGGATGACCCCACTCACCCCTCCCACATGCTACTCTCCCTCCTACTGTCTGGCAAAAGTCCTTCACTGCCAGGATGGGAAACTGTTCCTTCCATCAGGCCATCAGGCTCCTAAATCAGAAGTGAACTGGAACTGTATTTCCCTCACAAACACTCCTCAACTGAACTGTTTCTCTCTCCTAAACACACAAACATAAACACAAACTCTTTCCCTTTAAACAAGAGGCAAATGCGAACTACAACCCCCAACAATCGCTATACCGTTCCTTTATTAATATACTGTTACATCTTTGTTATATTGTTGATTTATTTTCAGTATAATAATTTACGATTGTTACTCTTCATTTCATTAACTTTTGCATGTTTATACATTTTAGCATCTTACTGCTAGAAAACAGTATCCGACATGATACTGTATTTACTCTCTGTACCATTCCTGCGTCATGTCCACTGCACCGTATGTCGTGCTGTTCAGTCTTCTTCTGGTTTAATGTCTTTACGTTCTTTTATTTTGCACTTGTAGTCCTGTTCTGTTCAAACATGGGTAGTTTTGTGTAGTTTTTGTGTTGTAACTTGGTCCTGGAGGAACACTGTTTCATCTCACTGGGTATTGTGTTGTGTATGTGGTTGAAATGACAATAAACGTACTTGACTGGACTTCGAAACATCACAGTAGTTCCTTTAAAGCTGACGGAATACTTCATTAGGTACGACTCACCCTCAGAGGGGTGATGTGGCCATGGCAACATGCATAAATAACTGTTGTCACTGACAACAGAAAACACAACACCATTCAATATTACTTGCGACCCCGCTTTGTTAATTTAGGTCACTCAAAAAGAGATTAAAGACACAATTTGAAATGTCATATAATGGAAGCTATGTATTGTTGCAAAGAAAAGAAGACAGGCTTTAATGAAAAAAGGGAAGAATTTTCAATTAAAGACAAATTAAGAAAGCCATGCATGTGCTCTGATCCCTAAAGGCTTTAATGCTGAGCCTTCTTTGTCTCAACTGTTGTGGCTGCTCTAATGTTCACTTTTAATGCAAATTAAGCGTCATGTCTGGCAATTTGGTGTTGTGCAATGACTAAGCATGTGTATGTTTGAGTGACTGACTCTGGATGCGAGTGCATCTGAGGAGACATGCATTTTTAGAAAGGTCACCATCCAGCAGTACGTATTTTTAACAGAATGCTTCATGAGGCCCACTGGATTTTTTGCTTGACCGTTCTGATTGTGAGCTTACTGTGCACATGTATTTGTGAGGCCAACCTCTCTCCTCTCTGTCCTCATACACACTAAATTATTCAGCAGGACATGCGCTACCACATAGTGCTTGAGGTCTCCATGACAACCACCCTCCCACATGCTCAGCCGCTGTTGCCACTTTTGGGCAAATGTCAAGAAATGCCATGGCCCTTGCAATGAATTCAATGTTAGACTCACATTACAGAATTTCGGTCACCACTCCTTTGTTAGACAAACCTGTCAAATCTTGAAAAGTTCCAGGCAAAATCTCATGAATGATTCGTTCAAAATGTTACTTCTGGTTTGTCACCTGTGACATGCGGCACACAGCTCTGTGCAGCATCAACTCAATCAACTGTGGCACAGGGGTGACATTTCACCACACACTCACAGTGTCATGCCATGAAAACTACTTGTCATGAGTGCTGAGAGTGCCTCCTGTCTCCATGTGCTTCTGTTCATCACCACTGGAGTTGTCAACAACATTAAAGATTGAATAGGACCAAATGCCTTTCACTGTGTTTTGCAGTTGCTCTCCACTGAGCTAAGAACACCAGAGAGAGAGAGAGAGAGGGAGAGAGAGAGAGGAGAGAGAGAGAAGAGAGAGAGAGAGGAGAGAGTGAGAGAATGTGAGTGAATGTTAGAGGGAAACAGAGTCAATAAAAAGTAACAGAATGCAGAGACAGAGAGAGGAACAGAAAGAAGAGAGGAACAGAAAGAAGAAAGTGTTAGGAAGAAAGAAACATCCAATGAACAATAAGTAGAGTGGAGAGAGTCAGAGAGCGAGAGAGAGAGAGAGAGAAAGTAAGAGAGAGAGAGAGAGAGAGAGAGAGAGAGAGAGAGAGAGAGAGAGAGAGAGAGAGAGAGAGAGAGCGAGCAAGAAATACGTACAATTAAAAGAGTAGAGTGAGTAGAGCTCCACAGAATCTGCTGTGGGGCAAAAACTCAAAAATACAGTATGTGAAAACAAAACCCTGCTCTTTCATTATAAATGTGTTCTAGTGTGTGCTGGTGCTCTCTCTGGTGTCCGGTAGGACTGTGGGATAGGTAAACAGACTGACATATCGTATCCACCCCAGGGGCCTGCACAAATCTGTTCACCTTCCAAAGCCAAGCTGACGTCAGAAAGGCCATGTGTGAACACAACATGCTGTACCAAGCACAGAGCATCTCTCTCTCTTTCTCTGTCTCTCTCTCCCCCTTATGATGACACACCGTGGAAACAGAATGGACACATACCACTCACAGAGCCACGAGATGCACATATTGTTACACTTCACTGCTCGAGATGTAAGACCAGTCTCGGGGGGTGGGGGCTAGCATAAAAAGGTTTGATCAAACTGAAACAGTTGAGACTGATGGAGCCCTGGTAACATCTGATTTGACCGCTGAATGTTCTCAGCAGTAGGTCAGTAGGCAGGAAGCTGTAGTGAGTGACACATAAAAGAGAACAGCCCTCGGGGTGGTTTTTGCTGGGTTCCTGGTTGGAAGCCACTCTAGAGGGAGTTTATTTCCCAGCTATAAACACAGTCACTGGCCCCCACCACATCGTATAAACATACAGAGGGGGTGGCAGAGCAAGACTAATAGATACTATGACTTTTCTGTTCATTCTTGACCCTTTAAAGGAGAGCTTGATGTCGATCTAGGTTACACAGCTGATGCCACATCAGCGTTGGACATCACACCGGTCCCTTTCAATAATTCAGAGATCTCTAGCCACCCAGCTCGTCAAAAACAGTAACACCAAGAGCATGGCGGTCAAGCTTTTGTAGTGCTACCGTGACGGTGCCCAGCGGGACTCTCCACATCAATGGCTTTCTAAAAAAAGGGAGAAAGTAAAATATGCAGGATAGTGCTCAGTTCAGACTGTGTATTCTCTTTGAGGCTTTGGACTTGGTTTTATTTTTATTTTTTTTCCACCTGTGCTAGCTGAATATGAGACAAGGTGGCCCAGCAGAGTTGTGTGTGGATGTGCTGAGTATGAAATCAGTGTGATTCACGTCAGGCTTTGGCACCTGATGTTGAGCAGAGAAGGAATACAATTTGACTCATTCATTGGAAAAAAAAACAGTGTCACAGCTGCACAGAGAGACCTGCCATTTTTAGACTCAGATAAAGGTGTGAAAGAAGGAAGATGCCAACAGAGCAAGTATGACATAATTAAAAAAGGCTCTGTCTTCCAAAGTTCTTCATCGGTTTTATCGTGGCATCAACAAAAAATGAAAGGCAATGAAAGGAAAGCCAGAAAAAGTCCTTTGTTCGGCTCCATTCACGCACACCTACGCATCTGCGTGCACATCATCTCCAACAAAGCGAATAGACACTTCACATTCATGTTAAGCATGTCATTATGAGACACTGATGGAGTTCTGCACATCCGGACTGACAGCGTTGTTACTTAATAAATATTGCAAATATTACATATGCATTTTGCAGAGACATGGGGACTTCATCAGGAAAAAAAAAACTAGAAAAAATAAAACACAAGCCACTCCAACTGAAATTATTGTGAACAATGCCCCCCCACCTCATTTTGTCAGTTTCACAAGTTCAATCAACCATGTTGTGAAGAAATTACTTTGCTGTTGTTTCTAGCTGTATTTGGCAATTTTCTAATGACAAAAATATTTAAAAAAAGCCTGCAGAAGGTCCCAGAGAGATAAGCGTAATGAAAAGATTATGAATGCATTGTCTCCTCTTAATAATTTAGACTTTTATAATATCAAATAGTTTTGCCTGTGCACTGTTGCATAACACTCTTTCTTGCCTTTTTGGTGCACCAGTTAATACCTTCTTTGTCCGTCACACACAATTTATAATGACACACACACAGAAAAATGTTCAGCTCTACTGGGAAGAGAAGCCATTCGAGAAAGAAATGGGACCATTACAAAACAAATGAAATTAAATGTGTCAGTGCCATTGTGGCAGAACTGTACTAATCTGAGGAAATGGCTTTTTAGCTGTGAGCGAGAGGAACAAAGGCATGAAGGCAAGGAGAAGAGAGAGAAACTCAGTGGGAGGAGGCGGAGACAAGAGAGCAGGGAAAGTGCAGGGGTCAAGTTGTGTCCATATTCTGGGGGCAGGGCTGGTGTCTCAGTTCTGATGTATGGGCGCTGGCCTCAGACCTTCAGACAGGCTCAGGACATCTCTGGACGGCAGCCCCAACACCAAGAGCAGGCCAGGATACAGCTAAACCCCTGCTACAGCTCAGAGCTGTCATTTGGGAAAAGAGACACAGGCCCATCATCAGGAGGTAAAGCACCTCACTCTAAGGACTCACACTGTCTCTGTTTGTATGTATGTGTTTGAGTTACTGCCAGAATTTAGGCAGCACTTAAGTCAAACCATGACAGTAGCCCACCTTCCATTCTTACCCTTTTCCTGCAGATTAATCATTGATTCATATGAGCATTAATTCAAGTCAGTAAATACTCATAAGCACTGATGATGAAAAGAAACATGTGAGACCCCTCATATACACTTATCCAAAAACTTTCACAGATCGTTACCGAAAAGTTCAAAGAAAAAGTTTGTGCCAACTTTTAGTTTAACCACAGACCTGTATTTTGGCAGGAGATCTTACTGAGTTCTTAGAAGACGAATCTCTCGGTAAATGTGCCTGAATGTACACTAGTGAGCCTGTTTTGCAATTTGCAAAACTAATTTGCCTATTGACAGACTCAGGATGAGGAAGATTAAGTCTGAGTTTCATTTGACAGTGTGAAGCAGGGGAATGTCTTATACATGTTTAAACAGGCATTTTTTTAAAAAACAAATTTTTATTGCTTCTACAATTTTTACAAATTCCCCATTTGACCTGAGCAGTTAAATAAACCCATCCCAAGCTCGAAGTCTTTTGTTCCTGAATTAAAGAAGGTAAAGAGAAATTGTGACACATGCACTGTGTTACCATTAAAATATTTGTAAGGACTAGCTGAGCCTCCTCCGGTTACTGGCCACAGTTTGCTGGCTGGATCTCAGCTTGTATCAATCTGATTTATTCCACCCTCTTATAAACAGACTCATGCCAACATAAAAGCACAACTGACCAGCTTCAACAGGCTCTGGGTAGCATCCTGTCCAGTAGAAAATTAAAGACAAACATCGTGATGAATAGCATTGGATGCAGTTTTGGAAGCTCTTTTTACAACAACCCTGCTGCTGGGATAAGTAATGTGTGCAGTTTATATATACATAGGAGCGACATTAAGCCTTGAGCATTTCAACCTAGTTATCTAAGCCTTCTTCACTCTGTGTGTGCTGCTTTGTGAACACTCCAGGCAATGTGAACCAGCTGGGCAAGTGACTCAAAGCTCAAATGTGCTGAATTGCTGATACAGCATATGGTACAGTGTTAGACAACAAACTACAGTGTTGTCAAACCATTAGTCTGTGATAGTGCCGATCAAACATTCAAACAGCTTGTTATGCCCCTGACAGCTTGTTAATTTCCCCTGAAAACATGAATATAGACTTTGTGATGGCTTTTATTGTAGTGTTTCATTTATTTGGGGGGTCTTAGTGGGGGGAATGTTACTGGTACACAGGAGCTTCACGGGTCTTAGTGAAGTTGCAGCTGAAAACAAAGGTGCACTGTGTAGCAACTGATGACCAGCCATTCATAAGTTCTGCTAGGAAAATGACAGTATTACTCTTCCACTGTTTTGCAGCACAGTCTGCATGCATTAAACGCAGGAGAATTCAGAGGAGATCTAACGGAGAAGGTACTGACCAAGGCATTGTTTTGGCTCGATGGAAAACGTGTGTGCGTGTATGTGTGCGTGAGCGAGAGTGTAAGGCCAGTCTTACCTCCACACTGAACGGCTGCTCCTCTCCACAAACGGCACATACAATCCAGAGCATGAAGTGCAAGCACAACGCCCCCGGACAAAAGCTATTCAGACGCCTCCTAGTATGGAATGGTAACAAAAACATAGTGACCCGTGTACAGGTTTTTGGCCTATTGTTTCTTTATTAAGAGTCGCTAAAACAGCCGGAGACAGTAAATCCCCGCGCTTCAGTTGGATGGCAACATTGGTGAGGATGTGTCGACCGCTGCCGTGCCGGAGGAGAAGGAGGAGGAGGAGGAATGGAGGAGCCGTCGAGCTGGAGAGAAATCTCGAGAAGCCCTAGCCCGCGTTCCCTGTCCACGCAAAGTTCTCCTCTCCGCGCGTGTGAGCTGCGCCGTGGCCTCCAGCGTGTGCGGGTCGGATGCTCTGATCAGCACCATTGAGCTCAGCTCGTCTGCCGAGCAGCAATATCTGCTAGTTTTCAACCATAGAACGGGCTTCTGCGCCTGCGCTCGACTAACCCCCCATCAACAAACCCTCCCGTCCTCTCTCTCTCTCTCTCTCTCTATCTCTCTCTCTCTCTCTCTCTCTCTCTCTCTCTCTGTGTGGGGGGTGGGGGGTGGGGGA
>JBBPCW010000006.1:10652916-10667940 GCA_037974425.1 Phenacogrammus interruptus
AGACAGACAGAGAGAGAGACAGAGAGAGAGACAGAGAGACAGACAGAGAGAGAGAGAGAGAGAGAGAGAGAGAGAGAGAGAGAGAGAGAGAGAGGACAAGCGGAAGAGAGAAAGAGAGGGTCACATAGAAAGAGAGAGAGAGAGCTGCTGTTGCACTTCTTATACCTGTTAAAAGTGCAGTATATGCTTATTCAAAGCCTTTTTGGAAAAGAATAGGTCCCTTGTAACAGCTCTGAAGACATTTCTACTGGCTCACAGTGCTGTGAAGAACACTTTGAAAAGTGGTTCCCCTACATAATAGAATGATTCTTTGAAGAACCTACAAAACCGACTGTGTGCACAAAGCGTCGGTGCAAACCAGGGACCTAGGTATCTAGGGCCCTGAATGTTTAATGAATAGCCTGGGATCTCAAAAATAATAGTAATTTTTAAAAATCCAATCATTGCCGGCTGTTTTCAACAAATCAAACACCTCCGGTCCCCCTCGGTTGACACATTAAAACTTTAGGCCAAAGGTTTAAAGATCTTAACAATGCCTCTGGTGTTAACACAGAAACTTCAATGCTTTATGGAGAAAAATAAAGAGAGATTGAACAGACATAGCCTTGGACTGGCTGCAGCACCCATTACAGTAACAACTATTCTCAGAAAATTGTAAGTGCTTTAGTCAGTCAGATGTGCCTGCCTTGATTTTCTCATTATGATGGCGAGGCTTTTCAGGGTCATGAAGTATAAAAGCCTCACAGGTCTATTTTAAAATCAATGGTGACACATTACATTTAACTACTCTTTACAGTGTCTTAACCGAGGCACCTTTGTAATTATCCCCATAGTGAAAGAAAGGTTGAAGGGGAGTAGGCCTCCAAAGTTCATCCTGCAACAGTTGTAAATGTGATGCATTGTAGTAGATGACGGTGCACAGAAAGATTCTATACAAGTGCTTTGTGTTATTAATACATGACATTACATTAAAGACGTGACATTAATCAGCCTTAAATGATTTGTGCTTCTCCCACTCATTACCTCCGATTTCTGTTTCTTTGTGATGAGGTACACAGAGACTTGTTTCAGCAGGCTTGACACAATATATCATCAATTTCAGTCGTCCATTAAGAACACAAGGACAATAATAACTTAATTGCAATGCTGAGAGGTACAACAAAAGCACAGCCATTAAAGACAATGGTTACCGTCTCATGCCGTTTGCAATTTCCAGTGAGGTGACTGGAAACACTTTACTATCTTTCTCCATCAATAAAGGGGAAGGGTGTTCATTCCGTTCTGGTGATATTTGCCATTAGACTACATGAAGAGTTTATGGATGCTGACTCAATTTTGTAATAAAGGACACCTTAAGCTATAGCCTGCAGTGTTGTTTTGGTGCAGGATAGAAGCATGCAGTAATTTTCTGAAAGCTTGCTGCAGCATGGTGCAATGGCATATGTTATCGACCTCACTCAGCCGTATAATAGAACTTCTTACAACTTACTAGGCTCTTTACTATGCCCACACACGCAGCCACACGCGCATGCGCATATGCAGGCACTGATGTTTTGATCTGTAAAACTACTCTACACAAAAAAAGGCACAGAACAGAGTCATTGTTGCTCCATGCAAGAAGGATGCCATTATAATGGAGCTTCAATTCAAGGCCACATGCCCTTTGGCTGGGTACTATAGCAGTTCACAAGCACCCAAGGTTAGCTTTGAAACCCCACTGCCACGAAAAGACATTATTTTGTTCAGCCCACGTGCATACTACGAAAGGACATAGAATCCTCTCTCACACAAGGCTGATCTTAAATCAACAACCAACTTTGGTATGACAGCAGAAGAACCTGAATCCAGGAACAATGTCTGATTTATATCAGAGCCAATACGAGCGTACAGCTTACCTATGTGTAATGTTCTCTCATTATCAAGACTTGTGGCCACTTCCACTGCACCTGGTAATTAAGGACTGTCGCAAAGGAGAAGCTCTATATTGTCCTTTGGCAGAGACATAATAGACCAATAGGAAAGTCTCTTATACTTTGCCCTGCTTAAAAAGCGACTCATCCAATGACCAATTGAATAATTATTTCTTAATTTATGCTTCAACAATCCCTGCAAACCCTAAATATGTATATATTTAATCATTTGCATAGATTCTAGTTAGGTCACACACCATGCTCAAGGACAGCCAAGCATTCTCAAAGGCTCACTTTCAGAACTAATGATGCACAAACAGTGCAACGTAGTATATATTTCAGTCCTCTCTCTGGCCTCAGCAAAAGTGATGAAGAGGACACTCATGATGCCATAAATGCTTAAAAAGCATGTTGGCCTCCTTTTTAACAGTAGCATTCATCAGATTACTGCAGTAATGTTCTCCACAATATAGCAGCAACACAATTGCCACTACCAGCCAGGACCAGGGAAGTGCAACGGCTTCTCATATGTCAGTGAGAGCTATACGCCATTATTTGACACATTTAGCTCCTATTAAAAAAGCACTCATTGTCTTGGACAAAATAAGGGCATGTGGACTGCTAGTGATTACTCATCAAAGCACGGTGTAAAGGTACATAAGTGAAGGCCCAGAACAAGGCCATTTGGAAGGAGCTCATCACAAGCAGTGAAAACACAATATCCATTTCTAAACATTGCATTCCTGAGATGGAACTGATTACCCTTTCCCCTACAAAGCAGGCGGCACACATTTACCGAGAAAGCTTTCTATAAGGTGTAACATAAAGAGGCCAGGAAAGATCTTCTGAATTATTATCCCTCATTTTGCAGCAGTGACCTGGTCAAGCCTGCTGATATGAATTAAGCAATGCTACGGACTTACATTTGTCATTGTGGCGACCCCAATGCTTAAAGGTAATTGGATTCCATATTTCTTATCCACATATGGCTTTGAAAGCACCTGAAATCTAAGATTGGAAGAATGGAGAAATCTAATTCTTCTGGAGTCATTTGTCATGCTCTGTCTAGTTGGATGGATTATTTTTGGAAATCTGGCAACCAGACAGGTTTCAGCCTTTAGTCCTGATCAAGTCATCTCATTCTACAGCACTTTCATCAGACGCTGATCCCAGTGTCTGAGTGAGGAGCACCAAGCTGCCAGCAATGCCTTGCCTGCCCTCTTCCCCAAGATGTTCTCTGTTGCCCTGCACTGCTCTCTGATGGGCCATCTGTTGCTGCTGGCAATGCACAGCCAGAGAATAAACAGAATTAAGGCACTTTCTGTGCTACAGGGAACAAAATGTATATACTTCGGAAGGAAGAAGTAGGCCTGTGGAGAGGAATGTTGAGTTTTGAGTGATGTGGTTGATTTGTGTGAGAAAGCGTTGCATGTACTCCATATGAAAAACATGGGGTATTTTGTCACGTGCATTTTATTAAGGCTGGGTGTGTGAATGTGTATCTAAATGGACAGGAAGGTGATATATAAACAGTGAGGCATCCTGTAGTGATGAAGGAGTACGAGAAAACCCTCCTACTGAGCCTCTTTAGTTTTCAGTAGCAAGAAGCACTAAATAGGTATCAGGAGAAAGGCTTCACTCAACAGCGTTTTATTCATCACTATGCTCTAGACTTCATGTAAAGCTTGTAAGACAGCATTCAGCTGCTTCAATGGGCTACTTTGGGCTTATTTTAAATTGCCTGGCTCATTACATTCTATGGCATATTATTCAGTTATTGCACAATGTAAACTGTGATATTGATTGTAAGTTTTTAAGTTGATCATTATTAACATGAGTGATAGACTAAACCCAGTCGGTGGGTCAAGGTTATTAAAAGGTTTAAAAGTTTCAGTGGCAGTTATTTGAGAGTACAAGATTCACCCAGACTTTATTCTCGATTATACACCGACTCAGTGAAAACAAAAAAATTCTGGTTGTTCCTGCTGAATTCTGGCCATAAGTTCAGGATAAGGTCACTTTCCAAGTGGAAGCAGATTTTTCTGTGTTTGCTTGAGAGGAAAAAGATTACAGAGAGAAGGAGAGTAATCCAACACCGGTGAGTTTGAAGGGCCTCTCTGACAGGTGGTTCAGTTTAAGCTTTTTCAAACAGGACAATGGAATATAATGCTTTACACAGACAAAAGGATGTAGCTTGAGGAATGGCATTTCCTCAGTTTTTCCTACTTGTTAACAATTTCACTGTGAACACACTCAAGCTCCTGCTCCCCTCCCAAATGCACCACAGCTCCCTCCCTGCAGACAAAGACAGCACGTTTCCTCCCTAGTACGGGAGGAACCCCTGACCCAGAGATTGGGGAGTAGGACAATCTGAGTTCAGCTGTGGACTGATATTAGGCATTTCACCTATTTTCTAGCATGGAGAAGTAAAATGGGTGGGGACCTCTGAATGAGAACAGATTTCAGAAGGTAAGATGCTTTAAGACCAACAGTCCTTAATATGCTGAGAGAGTACCAAGGTGTGCCATTTTGAATGAGTGTGATTTTCTCGATTAAAAACAAGTGAACCTAATGAATTTAGACATGGTGGAAAAAGGAAGTCTGTCTTGCTGGTATTTCATCAGCTTTTATGACACCAAGTGAAATCATTGGCTAAAAATTATAAATGAGTAGTTGAAGGAAAAAATGAATAATTTTGCTATATTGTAATATATTGTAATATGTGAAAACAGCGAATGCCAGGGCATACTGCAGGACACAGATGGAGTCGGATACTTGTATGTTGATAATGAAGATGCAACTGATAATGATCATTTATGATGCAGACCTTTGAGTGACCCTCGCCACTGTCAAACTTTACAAAAGCGCAGGTGGTCTCCTTAATATGCTTGCAAACATGCCCTTCAAGGCATACACATGTATGTGTGCGTGAGTAAGAGAGAGAATGAGCGAGATAGAAAGAGAGACAGAGAAAGAGAGAAAATGGAAAAGACGTTTGTGCATAACATAAGCTGGCCATGCCTTTTTTGGCATTATTCTGCCATAATGAAAGTGCTGCTCTGCTTTGCATGCATGAGCCTGTCCGGCTGCATGGCTTTAGATTGCTTTTCTTTATCAGGCGTCAGGGCTCACTGCATCAGGAGCAGGCACATAACTGCATATTTCATAAGTACATTTATTCAATTGATTGCTGCTGCACACTGGCCAGCTGCCTAATGTAGCCCAATTACCACAAGAAGCTTTTTGGACCTGTGCACTGCCTCCATCTTGCATGTGTGCTGAAACTGAATACAGGCCTGGCATAAGGCAAGGGCTAGCTCCCTTCTTCTACCCAACTCTCTCTCTCTCTCTCTCTCTCTCTCTCTCTCTCTCTCTCTCTCTCTCTCTCTCTCTCTCTCTTTCTCTGTTTATCTCTCCTCATGTTCACCCCCTCTCTGTCACCTTACTCTTTTGATTTGCCTCTGGTCAAACTCTCTTTGCTCCCATCTGTAGATATGTTGAAACATGCATTCACAATAAATGACTATCCATAGCCCCCTGTTTTTAAAGCTGCTAAAGTGTCTTATGGGAGCGCTAAACACACCTCTGGCTCCCTTGTAATTCTGCACTCTATCTGTTAGACTTTCTGCTTTTACCATTTCAAGCTCAGCCTGGCTCACCAACTTTCCCTTCGACTCTATCTATTTATTGGCTGTCTTTCCGCTCTCTCAGCAATCATCTCGCAGGGAGAACTTGACAACTGCAGCTCAAAGATTCATAACCCCCCATACTTGTACCTGGGTTCTCTTTCCCTTTCTCTTCTTTCCTACTCTCTACTATACATCTTTCCTTCCTATTCTAATCTAGTCCAGAAGTTATGGCCTGCACGCAGACACACACATTGGCTTCTCTGCATTATGGCTGAAAAGCAGTCCAGACTAGAGTGACCTGGTGGACTGACCACTAAATACATGCATATGTAATGTGATACCAGAGAATTAATTCAAAACATGTTGTTTTTGATTCATTTATCCTTCATATGACCATACTGAATGTATATTTGGAATGTTTGAAAGTTTGCCTGTTTTTTTTAATATAGAAAAGTTAGCCCTGTTTCTTGCTGCTGTACCTTCATCTAACCCAATTGTAACCGTAACCTTAACAAGCCAAAGAAATGTTTGCTGTTTTACCTTTTTGAATAAAACCATGACCAACTACACAGATAATCTTGAGAATATATTAATACTGTGGCGAGTAGGAGGAGCCCAGGGCTGTGTGTGTGGATGGGTGTGTGAGTGTTTGTGTGTGTTGTGGGGTTTAGGGGGTTAATTGGGTGTGCGTGTGTGTGTGTGTTATTGGGGGGCCGTCGCCATGGCTACTGGCGCCCTTTCAGGGTGGACGTGACGGGGGGAGGGGCGTCGCCATGGCGACTGGCGGGGTTTTCTGGGGATGTATATAAGGAAGGGGCGGCGCCTAAGGGCACCAGTCGAGAGTTGGAGTGTGGAGTGAGAGCTGTGTGGTGTTGGCGAGAGAAACAAAAATAAAAACCCTCAAAATGAGAACTGCTGCTGGTCTGGTGTCTCCTGATTCACCTGCTCGTCACAATATGATTTACAGTAGCAAGCATTTGTATGTTTAATGAAGAAATTCCAACAATTGATTTTGTTCTTTGAACCTAAATATGAATTCCACCATTCCGTGTACAGTCCCCTTCCATGGAATTAACCTGGATGTTTTGAACCACCAATCAGAGTGCAGCTGACACATAATCACATACTGATAATAAAGAAATAACAAGCTACAGCTAACTTTCTTGGCTGGCTCACCTTTGCTACACTCGTGGCCTTCAAGGTCCCCAGAGTATTGAGCGCACCCCCACCGCCACCCGGTTCCATTTGTTTTGGTTTCTCCCACTTTTCAAATCAGCTTCACCTGCTTCTCATCAGTCCATGCTGTTTAATATCAGCTCAATCCAGAATCCAGTGTCCACTCACCCTCGTATCTTCTGCCTGGTTTGTCTGTGCCTTTCTTAGTAGTGACTTTGCCATGTCTGTCCAAGTCTTGTGCTACTACAGCAACCACACACCTTTGCAAGTTATGAACTGTCATTTCTATCTATTGCACAGAAATCCTTTGTTTGGCGTATTCCTTCCTTTTTCCCATTTTAAAACTCTATGAAGGTATATCCTGCAAGTGCAGCACCTCTGTGATACCAGCCGATGTGACACTAGCTAATCTTTTTCGTACACACAGATAGACAGCAGACAGCAAAGTGTGTGGTAGGAGCAGATGACCAAAGAAATGAACACAATTATTTTTAAAAGGGGCTCAGAGAAACAAAGAAGGTGTGCAGCAGAGTGCAGGAATCCAGATAAGTTGTCTGGTCATATTTGTTTGTTAAATTTGAATGTAAGGTAAGAAAAATGAAATGTATTTTTTTTGCACATGTATACTGTATGCTTTATCAATTTTTCGTAGCTTGCACTAGTGAACAAAAAAAGGCATCTCAGCCCAAAACAACATGCATCCAACACAGGCATTGAGTTTTTAGTTAAATATTCAAAATGCATTTCCCCACACAAACACCACACAAACTCACACAAAGCCACCACTTATGTAAATAAGCAACCTATTGAGTATCCTTGGCACACAGTAGCAGGAGTCTTAGCCCCTTTTGCCCAGTGTCCACTGTGATGCGTATCAGCTTGCCCTGAAAAGCTGATATTCTTAATGCACACGCTGCTGCAGAGCTCATAAATCAGACAGCAATACGAACCGAGGAAACCGTGCCAACTTCATTTGCAAAGTGTGGGCGATAAAGGCTAGAGTGTGCTTCTGCTGCCCACAACCTTGCATGAGGGCAAGGCATAAAGCACCAGCAGGCTCACATCGCCCAGACACACTCTTCTGTCTCCTCTGTCACCCTATCTTAAGCACCTCATGTACAGCCCTAATGTCACCTTTTGTCTTTGAGATACACTAAATACAAATCCTTATCATAAAATCCTTCAGTTCCAGACATGTGTATAATAGTGCAAATCCCAGGGAACTATGGTGTGACGATGCTGAGCAGACAGAAAAAATTCCAGTTAATTCCCATTAAAGCCCATTCATCTGTCTGGGTTGCTGACACTTTTCACCCGAGTAGCTGTTTCGGGATGAATCAGAAAGTTACTTCAAACAAAAGAAAAATGTATGCGAACATTAATCAATGATAAAAAAAATCAATTTTAACAGATAAAATGTGTGGCTGCAACCTCCTTAAAGTACGGAAATCAAAAGAAAGACAGTGGTGGTTTCACTTCTTTCTGTGTCAAATACACTCATTTCATTTTGGCCAAAAAAAAAAAAAAAGATTTTCAGTTGAACCTGAGAAATAGGAGTCTGTCTTTCTTTTATGCATGGCATCTTGGCTTGTCATTGTCACATAATAATTTCCCATCAAACAATTTTACTGCAGAAAATTGTTGTTTTGCTCATTCATTCTGCCTTGTCAAAGATGACTGCTGCGTGATTCATGGTGGAACAATTCATCAGTGACAGTGAGTACCAAGCTCCGACATCCATCAAACCTCAAAAGCCCTGCAGTGGGCCTCGCTCATCAGGGCTCTCCATGGAAACCAACAGCTTCAGCTAACAGTGTCAAATATCAATAAACACTGAATCAAACACAGATAGTTGTGTAGAACATGCCCCTTTGTGTTGCTTAATCAACCTTCGCTGTTCCTGTGAGTCAGTGAACTACTCATAAGCTTTTTGTTGAGGGTGTAAGAAAACTTTCAGCTTGCTCAGTTGACCAAGTATATGAATGTCATTAGGTGTAGAAATACACTACTTTGCTCCGGATAAGAGCGTCAGCCAAAAGCCGTAAATGTAAATGCAAATGTAATCTCATATGAACTTTGAACTTTAAACCACAGGGATTGGTGCAATGTTTCATTTACATATGTTTGCTCTTCTTGAGAGCAAATGTTTCAGTGTACTGTATAACACCCATTTCCAGATGTTTCTGTGTTTTAATCCTGGGAATACGATACTGAAGTCACCACCTGGTTTTCTAAAGCCAGATTTTCACCCATAACACATTTTTTCTCCACTTTAGATTATTTTTATGTAAGACTTCAAAAATAGTATGATCTGATTCTAAATATCCTTCTGAAACAATTGGGTCAGGGAAGTTTTAAGGCCAGGCAATAATACTTGTGCTTGTCGGCATGGGATTTGCCCAGTGTATGTTTAGAAGCCTTTTTCTGCCTGATGACAGAGGAGGAATTACTCGGGCAGATAAGAGTGCAGCCCATGGGTTGGCCAGACCAGAACCAAGTGCTCTGAGAGGGCTTTCTAGTTTGCCAGTTTAGTAAGGCTTCATAAGGTCTCCTGCATCAAAAAGTTTCAGACAGTTCTCAGCTGTTGTGCTAGAGTTTCAATGCCAAGCTCAGTTTTTACAAAGTAACAGGCCTCCTCCGACTTGCTATACAATTTAACCAGTCAAAATCTTGTTTTCCCAAAATAATGCTGGGCTAAGTTTATATAATTTTAAAGATGAAAAGTCGCCTTACATACAGTCAGTCATTTGGGCTGTTTTTTGGGTAAATGTTATCTAATTATTAAGACAATAATAGGGAGATTTCAGTGGTGAGTCATGACTATTAGAGCTACTTCAGTTCAGGCCATAAATGTCAAAACATTGTCAAAAAAAGAAAAACACACCTCTGCAATAATGCTAAAATTGTTAGCGCTTTTAAAGGACATGGTTGGTGAACTATTCTCAGTCCAGCATGGACACTGGGGTGTTTTAGAAAATCTAGCAACACCGCTGTGTGAGGCAAATGTCAAGTACACACACAAACACACACACAAACACACAGTACCATGTGACACTGACTAGTCATTGTGTCATTGCTGTGCTGAGAATGATCCCAAATAATTCTGTCACTTACTTGGGAAGAAATGGCAGATATGGTCTGAGGAACATTAACAATAATTCAAGTTTTGGCCTACAAATTACCCAGACCTCAATGGAATGTTTTGGGGAAAAAGTCTAATTTTCCTCACAATGTTTGTAATCAAACCTGATTGGTTAATTCAACTGTCTAGTCCCAACAGTGTTGGTGGTGGCTTGACATTTTAGGATTTCATAACAAAAAAATATTTGACTTAATTGTACTGTTCATTCATTTTCTGAAACCGTTTAATCCTTTCCAGGGTCGTGGGTACATGAAGCCTATTCTTTCACCAACGGGCGCAAGACAGGGACTCACCCTGGGTGCACACACACACACCCTACGGTCAATTTTAAATCCTCGATTCACCTGACATGCATGGCTATGGACTGTGGTAGAAACAGAAGGAAACTCTAGCCACCTTGAGGAGAACATGCAAACTCCTCACACACAAGACCAGAACCCAGGTTCAAACCCCCAACTCTAGTGGTGTGAGGTGACAGCACAACCCACTGCACTACTGTTCTTCTGTTTTCAATCTAAATTTAGAAATGAATTAAGAGTAGTACTCCATATTACATCTGTATTATGTATAGCTAGAAACCTAGGCATTCTTTGGTGTCGAAGCACTAGAGGGTTGTTCTCTGCATTTCAGATATTGTATTACATATGATGCAGATTATAATGTACAATGTGAAGTTCTTTATTTGTATTCTGTACATTTGCTAGTGAGACAGTACAGAGAGTGCTGATGTAGCAGAGACAGCGATGGTTCAGCTCCGCTCCTAGTGCTCATCTAGAATGGGCTCAACCCAGCAGGGCCAGATGGAGTCGCCACGTGGGCATTTGGCCTTTCACACTGAGCCCACTGTACTGTGTCCTCTCCCTCTCTATTCTTTTCCTCTCCCTCGGCAACACTCTCTCTGTTCAACTCACTGTCTGCTGATCTTACCCACACTGAAATCAGGTCAGCATTCTGCTGGCTGGATTTGGCCAAGCAATTTACAGGCTGGTTGTGAAGACCTACTTGTAAAACTCCCACAGTTACAGCCTGACTAAATAAACTCTGAAACACAATCCACCCCACTTGTTTCAACCTAACTGAAAAGAACGAAAGAACGATGCACCTTTAGAATATTTGGCCAAAGCACAGAGTCAGAATGTGCAGCCAGCTCAAATGTCTTTGCGTGTCAGACGAGGGAGGGATGTGAAATTTAAGAAAAACAAGACTCTCTGATATAACGACATGCATCGGAGCAGCAGAGCTCTAATTTAATCAGCATGACTGTGATAGAAATGCTTAGTCCTCTTGCTCTCAGCCTGAAAGAGCAGTAAATATTGATTATAGGTTAAAGGCAATTAAAATAATGGAGAAAAAAAGCTGAAGCTGAAGACACTGCCAAAGTGGTCTTGGCATGGTGGGCCGTTAGCACAAAGCCAGAGAGCCAGGGCCCTGATTTAAAGAGGCGGAGTGTCTTACAGGAAGAAGCTTTTAATACGGCATCTCTGGATCAGGTGCATTATACCAGCACAAGGCCCTGAGCAAAGGGAAATGAGTGCCAATGTTCAAGAGCTTTAGTGGAAAGGCAGCCACAGAAAGCCAAGTAAAGTTCTTTAGAAAAGAGCCTCGCTAATTAAAACTCTAATAGTTTCGTTTCCAGGAAGCATATTTTGTAAATACATGTTTCGCTTGTGCAACTAATATTTGAGGTTTGTAAATGCAAATGACAACAAATGCAAATACATTAGTTTTTGTCAAAATGATTTACATCTGGATGAGAGCTATGAAAAATAGACATTTATCATGATGCAGCACCACAATCCAGAATACAGAAATGCATAAAACCTACAACAAAATGTTGTGTGTGTGTTTTTTGTTTTTTTTATGATTAATGACCTGTTTTTCATTTGGCTTGTGAAGCCCAGGTTGTTGCCTGATAAGTTACATGCTGTCCAGTCCCAGATGGCCAGTGCCCCAGGGTGGGTCCAGCCTCTGCAAATGCTGCCTTCAACACCTCCTCATGCCATCTTTCAGAATGTGCCACATATCCAGAAGCAAAGCAATGACTTTGATACACACACACACACACACACACACACACACACACACACACACACACACAGAGAGAGCCCATTCCCTCAGTTAAATGGCATATGAATATTTACAGTCTTATCAGAGGCTAGTCAGAGCTTCAGCAGAAAAGACCTTGAGGGTCATGCACATACATTGGCTGGGTGCCAAAACATTCCTCCAAGCTCTGCATCAGATGAGCTTCTTTAGACCGCCTGGCCGCCCTTCCCACCTCTCATCAATCCTGACCATTAAATCAGCAGCACAGTCAGAACACTTTATTAAAGTAAATCAGCCTCCTCATTTCAACTGCAGAAAGCATTACCTTTTACATTCCCAAACCACTGAATTCTTGAAGGCTCGGACCTACAGGGGAGATGATCAAACAGAATTCCAAATGCTTTCTATGGAGTCAAGTTTCAGTACTCCGGTCATTATGGTTCTTTGATATACAAGCAGCATTAATTGTCTCTGTATTTCCAGTTTCACTGAGATCTCTCATCAGTGTATCAATAATTACCAATTGTGGCCATTGTGTTGATAGGCAGAATTTTTCTTTCCAGTTTGTAATTTCTGAGTTCTGAATGAAATATCTGAAAGAAGAAAGAGGAAGAAAATAGATTGATGGACTGACGCAGTAATAATTATTTTAGTAAGTGTGAATCATGGTGTGTGTTTGTGTGTGTGTGCGCGTGCAAGTCTGTGTGTGTGTCTGTGTCTTTGGATTCAGGCTAGCGAACTAACCATGAGCAACCAAGATCTGTGAAAGATGATATCAAACATTAATACATACATTGATATGTTTTTTTTCTTTTTGTCGTCACTTAAGGGCAGAGGTTTGTAGTAACTAAGTTACATGTACTTAGAAAAACAGGAAAAACATCTGTTTGCACATTCTTTAATAATTTTAATTAAATCCACTCAATCATATTTATGAGGAATGTAACCTATTTTCGATTCAGTCCTACTTTAGACATTCAAATTTAAATAATTAATTTTTTGGCTTTAGATTCTGTTCCGGACTGTTCTGCACTGCAATCTCACATAATTCCCATCTTGCAGGATGCACACCACTCTCAGACAAATGGACAACAAAAATGTGGGATTGCTCTTCATTGCTGTTCAATACTGTTGTCCTCTATAGACTGTACACCAAGCTGAGGAACGTGGGACTCAACAGCTGCCTGTGTGCCTGTGTTTTCAGCTTCCAGGCCACAAGTGATGACAGCTGGTGGTTTTGTCTCCTGCACCATCAACACAAGAGCTTCACAAGGCTGTGTACTCACCCTCTACGCCCATGACTGCATGCCCTCACACAGCTCCATCTCTGACACAGCAGTGCTGGGCCTTATCTCCAACAACAATGAGATAGCATATGTGGAGAAGGTGGAGACACTGTGGTGTTAGGAGAACTGCCTCTAGCTGAATGTCAGGAAAACCAAGGAGCTTGTGGTGGACTTCCGAGCCTGGAGGAGAGGGTGGACATCTTAAAATATCTGGGCATTCACATATTTGAGGACCTGACATGGTCTGAACAACATATTGTTAGCGGCTTTAGATAAAAGCATCTGAAAGTGATTGTAAAGTAATGTAATGAATATATTCACACCCAGTTCAAAAAGCAAGGCAGCATCTCTAGCATCTGAGACTGCTGAAGATGTTTTGTTTCTCTCTGTGATCTTAAGAACTTTTTACTCTGGAGCTGTAGAACATCAGCACATCACCCCCTGGTTTAGGAACAGGACATTAAGAGGCAAGAGATCAAATTAATCTCTGCAGAACTATACAAGGAGATGCAAGCCAGGGTCATCAGAGACTCATTTCACCCAGTATCTGTTTAACCTGTTGAAATCAGGCAAGCACTTCAGAAATATGATGACCAGAACAGAGAGGCTCAGGAGGAACTTCTATCCTCTGGCCGTATCACCTCTTAACCAAGACATGTCACTACAACTTCCCATTATAACACAAACTGAACTCTCTACCTTACTCTACCTCACGTGCCATTTGTCATTTAAGCCTGTACTGTCTCACAGACTCAGGGGCACATTTCACTGCAGGTTGTACAACTATTTATGTATTGAATCTTGACTGCTTTGTTGGAGTAGGACGTTACTCAGTACTCAAGGAGGTTTTGACCTACTGCTTCTTCACTCCTGCTTAACTTGTTATTGGTGCTACCAGATTTACTTTAACTAGAATCTGAAGTAACTGCCACGGAAGCAACAATACGTTCTTTTAAATCAGAATTTACATGGATTATAAAGATGAATGCCATGTATTTTTAATGATATTATATTCTATAAGCTGTGAGACTTGCTCTATTGGCCTGGTGATAGCAGGTGGCCTGCTCACTCACAAACACAGAAAACAAATCAATCCAATTGACTAATTAAACCATTCCACTCCACAAAGCAAAAGCTTTGCCTCTGTTCCAGCACACATCTGTTCTTCACCAAATCAGTGGGCTTGTTTTACCTCTCCCCTTCTCCCTTTAGTCCTGCTCCTCCAGGCCCTCCTGCCCAGTCTAAATAAACCCTGTCTGAGGCAGCCCTGACTCCCTTCCTGCCCTGCCCGTTTCACACCCACTGTAAAGCCAGATGTAGTCTGAGTTGCATTTCATGTCAAATAAACGTAAGCTGTCCCCACAGGCCTCTCTCTGGCAGAGATACGTGCAGAGATACAGAAGGGTCCTCCGTGTTCTGTCACGACTTGGCCACTGTTTACTACATGTGCTCAGGCTCGTCTGAATGGGTGGACTGTGATGTAACCATTGAAGACACAAGGCGCCTGCAGAAAGCTGGAAGGGCTGAGAGTTGGGGGTCTGTAGCTTCTGTGTAGTAAAACATCATGTTGCAACAAGGGGGGTGGGGGTGGTGGGGTGGCAGTGTGAATGGCTCTTCAGTGTTGGAAACGTGTGTGTATCAAGAGTGAACAGTCCCTTTAATGCATGCATGTCCATGGTGTTATCAGTCATTGTGTCACTGCCAGAACAATGTACTGTGAGTACACTTCACACTGACATATTTGTATTATTCCTACTTGCTCAAACACACAAACACACACACACACACACACACACACACACACACACACACACACACACACACACACACACACA
>JBBPCW010000006.1:10675650-10687261 GCA_037974425.1 Phenacogrammus interruptus
ACACACACACACACACACACACACACACACACACACACACACACACACACACACACACACACACACACACACCGCATTTGACGCACAGATAAAAACTCAGACGAACTCTTCAGGCTACTGAGTTTTTTGACCCTGTGTGTTTGTTTTTTGTGTGAGTTTTCTTCAAAAAACAAAGTATTTAAGATTCCATATAATATAAAATCGTACAATTAATAAAACAGAAATCCTGCCGCAAAACAGCGCTTTTTAAAGTCATTTTTATATGTCACTGATTCCAATGCATTTATATCGATCAGTTGATTCTATTTGCAGCAGTTTAGCTAAGGCTTTTTTTTAAATATCCAAGTACTGTTATAAAACAGATAATCAGAACAGATGCTATATATATATATATATATGTATATATCTTAAAGAAACAGTAACAAAACATTCTGTTAAGTCAAAAGCAATGAGTGATATTATTAGAAGCGATATGATAGCAAAGTAGCATAAGGGCCCTTTAGTTATTAACATAAGTAGTGCCAAGATATTCTATTCTCTTTGCCATGGTATTTGGTGAGCTCTCAATAGCAGTCTATGAAAAGCTTGAACAATACTGGCTAGCATAATTCCTCAGATTGAGGGACATAATCTCACTAAATCAACCAAAATAATGTGAGTTTTGATGCTTGCATGACATCACTTGTACCTAAACCTAAAAGTTTTTAATGCCATTCTGATTTTCTTATATCGTTTTTGATTTCCATCTACAACTGCATTTGTATTTATATTTGGAAGCTCTGTGTATGTCCATAGGCTGATCACTAGGGGCTTCTGAGATTTAAATAAAGCATCCATAACAGGAAGTTACATATTGGAGGAAAATAATACTAATGTATCTTACAAAATGTAAACGTGTCAAATGTGTGTGTGTCTGTGTGTATGTGTGTTTTATCTCTCGTTCTTTCTACGGTCTCAGTGTTCTGGACACTATCAACCCATGCTTCGCAACCAAGCAGGAGAGTAGGAGGGGGCGTGGCGGACGAGGATATTCATGGATATCTGCCTTTTCTACGCATGTGCGGGGATTCCGCAAAAAATTATTAACATGTTAATAATTAATTAATGTGCCCAGCCCTAACATATACATACAAACATACATATATATTTATGACAAAGAATGAATGTCATGGTGTTACTGGTCAGCTTTCAGCCTTCCATTTCTCTGATAAGCCATGATTTCATTTAGAGAATCACAATAGCAGTTTCAGGCCTGATCCAGGCCCTCATGCCCACACATTATAAAAAGCTTTCACAAGAACAACCAGCCTCATTTCCCCATTTCCCAGATTCAGCGGCGATGTGAAATAACACCCGCTCCACACACACACAAGACCACCACTCTAAGATGTCAAAATAATAGTGCTGCTGACTGCTGGTGAAATTGAGCTGACACGTCCTGGAACGTTGAGAGCGAAAAGAGAGCGTGCACTGTGGACAGATTACGTCGTCACAAACATTCACTTTAAATTTGGAATAAGAAGCTCCAGCAAGGCGGCACAGCCCCTGCTGTAATTCCATTTTCATTTGAGTTGTTTGTTCGCTCCACACATTTATGCTCCTCACAGGCGAGATGCAAATGGTTCACAAAGAAATTCAGAATAAATGGCTGACAGGTAGGATAAAACACAATGCACAGGACTCAAAGAGCATAATGGAAGAGGAGTTAAATAGATGAAGGTAGAGAGAGAGAGAGTGCTATATAACAGAATAGCTCTGCCTGCGAGACAGTGAGTAACTCTACACCCTCCCAGAATATCAGACCTACCAATATATTAAAAGACGGTCAGATTATATAATGACCACTATTATTATTATTGATATTATCATTATTATTACTACTCTCTTTGTTGGTGTCCATTATTATCAGTATTATTATTATTATTATTATTATTATTATTATTATTATTATTATTATTATTATTATTATTATTCATGTATCTACTTTATTACAGCCTTGTGCTAATCTGTAATTTGCATAATTATCTTTAAATTACTTTAGAATTGACAATTTTCTATTACAATATTCTATAACTGAAATGTTACATTACTTTAAACAATACATTGTGCTTTATTCCTAAAACAGTCCCATCAGTAAAGTTACTCTATATTTAAATTTGAGAGAAAGAGAGAGTGAGAGAGAGAGAGAGAAAGAGAGAGCGAGAGAGAGAGAGCGAGAGAGTGAGCAAGAGAGAGTGAGAGAGCGAGAGAGAGAGAGAGAGAGAGAGAGGAAGAGAGCGAGAGAGAGAGTGAGAGAGAGAGAGAGAGCGAGAGTGAGAGAGAGCAAGAGAGAGAGGGGGAGAGCAATAGAGAGCGTGTTAGACATTGATGGCATACCCCAAGCAATGAATGCATCCTGTATTACTCTAGCTCCTAAGACTAACACTTCTAACTAAAAAGCTAAATCTCTTCCTTGTCCATCTGTAGGAATTCCTCCTCATCTTCCTCTTCCTTTTACTCTGTTCTAGACACTATCAGAAGCTAAAGGAAATATAGATTTTAGTTACAGCTTGAAGTATCAGTGATGAAGAGTGAGGGCATTGCTCATCCATAACTCTTATGGAAGTTTGTAGAAGGTCATGTCTACTAAACACCTCAAGATCCAGACAATACGTGAATTAAAGCTCAAAACTGGAAGTTTTTTGCTTTACTTCAGATATGTAAAGAGGCGCACAAAGAGCAGAGGGGTCTGTTTTCTATCAGATTTAACTTGGGAAAAGCAGTGATTCTGCCTCTTTGTCAATCTGACTTGTTGACCCAGAGCACATAGTGTTAATGTTAAACTCTGTATTGTATTGTGTATTTTATGCTTAAGAGCAAATATGGAAAAAACACAGATAAATAAAAACCTAGAAAGCCAAAAATGTACTACTGTAGTGACCTGGAAGCAAGTCTCCCCATGTACTTATATTTCCCCAGTTTTCCCAATACCTTTTTGAAAAATTGTCTTTTTAATGCAGGGGGCTTGTAAACCTTTATACTATTCTTATTGTATTCAACATGGGTGGCATTCCAAAAAGCACAGAGTTTTATATTCACTGTAATTTTTGACATTTTAAATGGAAATATTTTTTTACTCGAAAGGTGCTGATATTTTCCACCCCAGCAGAGGCCAAGACACTATTCACTTTTCAAGTTCTGTTTTATTCATCCACTGCAAAGCAGTCAAAAAATGAAAAGGAACTGTAGGGCATTAGCAAAGAAAATGCTGGAATCTCCTGAACTTGCCAACATTTCTGGATGAGACTGAAACTGAACTCTGGCAGAAACATGCCAAACCATGTTTGGAGGAAGAAAAGCAGTGTGCATCAACACCAAAAACTCTCGCCCATGCAACACAGTGAATAGAGCATCATAGTTCAGTGCTGTTTTGCTGGCTAACTTAACAACTAATGAATAAAATATCACACAAACTATAATGTCAGTTCTCTTCATAACTCCTCATATCACCTCACATCCCTATGTATGTCATCATCTATTTTGGTGTCTAATGCGGGAAAACCACTTTACTGCCCCCTCCATGCCCATGGAACTAGACCCTTGTAATATCATCATGACCATATATTGATGTAATTATGTTTATGTATCATCATCACTCAGCCATGAGCAGCAGTTTACAACTCTGAAACCTGAACACCTGCCCTTATTGACTGGGGGTCAGAAAGCCATCAGATCACATCCAATAAAAAGATGAGGTCAGTCATTTCAGGTCTTTCCTGCACAGGGTGCGGTCACCAGAATGATAAAGCATCATCAGACACTGGCCCTGGTAGGGAACCCAACCTAAAGTTTCCTAATTTAAATGAATAAACAAAATGGAGACTAATAGATAACCAAAATCCCAAAAGAAAGGTGGACTGGTCTGAGGCAGAATTTCTTATAAATATGCTACACTATTCTAGACTCCTATGTCTGACAAAAGCAGTGCATTACAAAAAAAGTGAAATAGCAGCAATAGGGCAGCAGAACACAGAGGTAATTGAGAGGGGAAAAAGACACATAGAGTGTTACCAGGAGATGGAGGTCATCTTGAGGTGGAAGAGTGGGCGGTCCAAGAAATTCTCCTCAAAATTGGACGTGTACTGACAGACACACATCTAAGACTTTGATTAGGCAGCAGGTGGTAATCCGCAGCCTCAAATCATATCGTCCTTACCTGAGCCAATTCATCTGTTTGGGGGACGTTATCAGCATACAACCAAGACTGTGCTTATATTTGAAAGCAGACTTGAAAAGATTAGCCTCTATACAGTTTGTTTGATGTTAAAAAAATCTCATTCTAGTTGCAAATTACTGAAAACCTAAGGACATTTTGGCAGAAGCACCGAACAGAAACATACAAAATTAAGCCAAGACTCTGCCAAGATACCTTCAACAAAATTTGAGGATTAGCGTCACAAATCAGCATTACTCCTTTTCTCTTGAAACCAAATCAGCATAAGCATGGTCTGATGAGATCTTAAGGGCTGAAATAGTTCCTGCTATGCATTAAGCAGCGACACAGCCGGCGTGACCTTTATATCCATCGATCTTTGCAAATATCAGTGTGATTATTGTTGCCATGGAGATGGGGCAGCTTACAGATCATCAAGCAGGCTGGCCAACTTCTTTCAATAGATCTTAATGACCACCGGAAACACGGTGGCCTTCACAGTTGCTGTTGGAATAAATCAAAAATGTACATAGTGCTGATTCAGTTGAGATACAATAGCTCCCAATCAGGACCATGAAGAGACAATTAGAGGGGCAGGTGGTCAAATGAGTGCATGGAGCAACCAAGCAAAGGTTTTGTACATGAGAGGAATTCAGTGAGAACAGTCTAATGAATACCTTAAGACTGATTTGCAAAAGTAGATTTCCACAGGCATGTAGTGACTTGAAATAGATAATTTATACTATTTGCATGCAGACAGATTAGATGCCCTTTATACAAGGGCATGATTTAAAATGATCACTGTAGACTGGTCTTTTCAAATACAGCCCCAAAAGAAAATGAGCATAACTACTTTCCTATTGTTGCAAGTAAGACGCTAACAAATGCTAACCAGTTTGAACAGGAACTGATATAGCCTAGGTCAAATATTCTAGATCACCGGAATAACACCATATGTCCCTTCAAATCATGGTTTGGCTGCTATGCTAGTTACTGTTGAAATCCGCTGAAGAAAACAGACTATTGCTGTTTCATAAGCAAATGAATGGGTAACTGACTCACTGATCCGAATCTGTTCCTCTGAGGCAATGAGTTCACTTTTGCAGGGAATTGTGGGTATGACTCACTGAGCTAAAAGTCCACTGCCTAATATCTTCTGATAACAGGATATCAAACCTTTCAATAAATGACGCAGGTTGCAAGTCAACTGTAAACAAAGCAAGCAAATTTTTATTGCCAAGTCTCACACTGATGTATCCATTTCAGTCTCCTCAGAAATAGCAAAAATGAAAAGAGAGATACACTTGTCAGAGAAATGAGTTTGTAAAAATGAGATGAAAAGTAAACATTATTATCACTGTAATTAATTTTGAATGCATTAGTTTCAGTAATCTGTCTTCGGAAAAGAAACACTGACAAGCTGTTGGCAACAACATAAACAGTCTGATTAAAAACACACTGTTGCAACATTAACTCCAACTGGAAACACACAGAAAAAGTTCAGTGATTTCTCTTGGTGATGTTCCAGTTTTACGAGAAGTGCTGAGTTTGTTTTCTTTCCCGTTTGCTGTAGACATGGGGCGAGTGATCGGGTCCTGATCAGATCAGCCTCATTCCATTTGCTCCAGTCTGATGATAGACAGCTCAAACGCAGAGATTCTGCAAATCCCTCTGGCAGCACTAATCTACTTTGCCTCTCTACCACCTCGTCTCTTATTTATCTACCTTAGTGCATTCCTTATGCTCTGATAGACTCTGTAAGGACATTTTGAAGATGTTTGTGAAATGTTACAGTGCGAATATCATCACTCACATCTTCGGTAATAAAAAAGACCATGGAGGGTTACTCAGTAAGGAACCCAGCTTGATGTGTTTTACAGTACATTCCTGTTGTTTTTGTCATCTTCTGTGATATTGCTATGTTTTTTGCCAAATATCTTGCCTGCATTCTCAAAGATAAAGATGCCAAAATGTTTTTGGAATGATGCTATCGTAGTCCCTTTGCTTGGCTAAATAGCCCTTTAACTGATGGTTCTTTAACTTCTTGAAAAAAAAGTTTTTACAATATCATTTAGTAACCACATGGACAACAATGGACAATAAAATGAGTAATTCTTACATAATAGAAGAAATATGTAGTAAAAGTTAGTTCTTGGCCAATACTGAAGAAAAACAGCTTTTCCTCATTTCTTAACATAAAAGAATTTAATGAGATGTAAACATTGCTAAAGCTGTGAAAACGCCCTTTTCTGAATTTCTTGTTAAAGTCTCAGAACTACCTAGAACGCTTTTTTTTTACCAGACAAACTAAGACAGAAGTGGCTCCTTGAAAATGACTTTAGTCCCTTTATGGACAGGACCCCTAAAGTTACAGCATCAGTTGGCCCTGAAAAACTCTCAGAACTTTATAACTGTGAGATTGGCTCAGTGGGGAGTCTAACTCACACTGTCCCCTTTGAGATTAAATGCTCACTGACCTTTGTTAATTGCACGACTAGGAGTGGGTGCGGCGGAGGCGAGGAGCTGGTAGTGGCTATAAAATTGAACACAGTCTTGTGGATTCAGGTCGACAGCTCCCACACAATCTCTCTGGGTATCCATCATATTCGTCTCAGCACTGAGTGGAGGACAGAGTCCCTTGGTGGGACAGAGGACAGCAGGGGGCGGTTAGCGGGGGAGCTTGCGTCCCCCTCCCCACGCACTAAGCACCAAGAGGAATATGCTTGCCACCTCCCACTCTCTTCCTATTAATGTGGCCTAGAAACACACTACCACGCATCACTTAGATATTCTGAGGTGTTGTTTTTAAAGATAGGAGATGAAAAAGTAAATAGATGGGTAAAAAGGGCTTTTATGCCAGAACTTCATACATCTAGTCCAATAGCAAGGCACATTTTGAGTCAGAATCTCTTATTGACTTCTTTCTACTGTAACATATTGACTTCTTTCTACTTGCCATAAGATCCACTCATTGGCTTCTATTATTGGTATGCTTCTATACTTTTAGTAATTAATAATGAAAGAATAGGAGAGAACACAAGCAATGAGCTCTGAAATAAAACTGTGTGACTGATGATACGTAAATGGGTCATTATATAAAACAGTCCCAATCTCTCCTCTCCTTTCTCCTCCAGCTGTACATGCTGGCTTTATTCATGGCCTTCCATCAAAACACATTTGGCTTGGATAAAAGACGCAGGGAGGGCTGGGTAGAAAATAACTCGTTTGTTTGATACAGGGCCAAAATGTGCCCCAGTGGCTTCACCAATTCCCGCTCAAATTGATGCACGTCGAGGTGCGGTCTCTCTGCCATGTTTCTGTGCTACTGCTGAGAGAACCGGCGAGTGAGTGCTGCTGAGCTGAAGAAGAGAAGCACACACTGATGGACTCATCTGACTTTAGAAAGATAGCACAGATGGATTTGCAGTGAAGTAGAGTGCAATACCTTTGTAGCTCATTTCAGGTAAATGTGAGCGAGGGAGCAAGAAATGATTGGATGATTGAAAAAGTAAAAAATGGACAAAATGAAATCTATAATAAGCTCGAAGATTCAAGTTTGAACTACAGCCTGAAAAAAATTTAGCATTTCATATCAAACATTTTCACATCTTGACGCTGTCCAAGCAACATTCAGCACAAAACTATCAGTGCAAGAGCTTATACTATATTTCCACACACTTTAATAAATGGGTGCACTCTGTAATTAGAAGGCAATTTTGAGAAAATATACAAAGAGCATTTACAGTTATATGGAAGGTATGGCCTCCAAAGAGTTTCTGGTGAAAATGGAATTCAACTCATTAAACACGTGAAATTATAAGGTCAGCAGACAAATCTCTTGCTGAAAACATTAATCCTGTCAGGTAAGGCTTGCACCAACCTCTTGAGATGCATTTTTGTCCATTTTTAACCTGCCCTTCTACTAGCTGCAATTCATATTCAAGACAAAAACTTTACTGGCATCCTCAGTACTGATAATGTGACAGTTTTAACTGACATGACGAAACAGTGGGCCACTTTGACTGACCAGCCAAATCACCAGAACCTCAGTTATGGTCCCCAATTTGGAAAATCAGGTGAAATGCTGAGGTCTTGGAAACGTAGATTAAATGGATAGAAACTAACAGAGACAGCTGTAATCTTTACCTAACATGTCCGATGCAGTTACTGAGGTAAAGGGATCTGTAACCAAGAATAAACTCATGCAAGGGACTTTGTTTTTTCTCTAGTGAGCTTAATATTTGTGTTTTTTCCATGAGAGGCAATACTCACAAAACACTCTCTTATATTAAATGTTGTGTAATTCATAGTTACGGGAGCTTATCTCTACTGAAGACATTTTTACTCTTTGATGATCTCCTGATCGATTTTGTTCTGAACCACACCTCTTCAATTTTATATGCCTTTACTTCTCATCTCTTTGTGGTGCGTTATTGAACTAATGGATTGTTCTGACCAGGCTTTTGATGTGTGCTGTTTAAAAGTGTTATAAAGATCCAAGAATGATTCACTTTGAAAACACAGATGGTGCCTGTTGAGCAAGCACCCCCACCCCCCACCCCCCCTTCTTCTCAACAACATCCAGCCCCCCTTATATGGCTGAGCTAATGTTCGTCAGAGCCAGCAACAGAAACAAGCAACACGTTTGCAGTGCCAGATTGTGAGTGGGTCAGGCATGGAGTAGCTGATGTGCCGGCCAGGAGAGGAACTGTGCTGCCACACACACAAGAGAGACAAGAAGACAAGGAACGAGAGCGACCACAGTGCTTCCACACCCATTAGGTTTTTTCCAGCCTTTGCAAAGAAGGATTCTCTTCTTCTTCATTTTCCTTTAAAGTATTCTGTGATCATCTGTTTACTGTAGCTCTACTTCATGTCACTTTCACAATGAGTCAAACAGTCACTTGTGCTGCTGTGAATAAATATCATACAGACTTTGATATTGACAGTGCATTGTAGGGAAGCAAAAACACAAGTTCATGTTGCATCAATCTGAAAGTGCTGATTGGTCTGCATCGATTTTGGAATGTAACAATCAATCATAATCAGTTCATTGATTAACCAAGCCACTTACCCTTAACCAGGGTCGCTGGAGCCTATCCCAGTAGACATGGGGTGATAGGCACAGACAGGTCACCAATCTATTCAGGGCAGACACTCAGACATTCACACCAAGGAACAATTTAGCATCTTGAATCCATCTGATGTACAAGCTCAGTGGAACTCCAGGGAGAAACCCACACAGGGAGAACATGCCATCTCCACACATAAAGGACCTGGCTAGGTGAGGGCAGTCTTTCACATAGTTTAATACCATTTAAAACCCTATTTTGTGCCACGGACCAGTTTCATGTAAACAATGTTTTCACAGACAGGTATAGATACAACTTAAAACAAAACGCATAAAAATACAAAGAAGCTCCCCAATGACGTTTGTGTTTTACTCATGTTTCCTAGCTTGTGGGCTACATTTTTGACCGAGACGAGTCTTTTTTCAAAATAAAAGATAAGACAATAATCAATAAAATATTTTTTATTCTTTCTTTTCTTTTCCTTTTTCTCTTATTGTCTTCAAACCCTCATTGGGGGAATCATGTCGACCTGTTTCTGTTCTGGGTCTTTGCTGTGTGAACCCAAAGATTTGCTTGCAGGTGTGCATGTGTGCATTGTGCGATGTTGGGAGGGATTCCAAGCAATAGAATCCCATAACCTCCCTGAGAGAGGCCCATAACCACCCTGTTAGAATGGTGGGCTCAGTGGCCCGTGAGGTGATTAACTGTCAGGGCTTTGGGGGGCTGTGTGTGTGACCACTTCTAGACCTGTGAGAGCATCTGGCCGAGAGGTGTTCATCAAAAGCATGGCGATCTCGGAGTAGAGTGTGAGTGCTGCTCCTCAGAGAGCTTGCTCCATCCACAGCTCACACACTGAGAGCCAGCTCACAAAGTGATGGAACATTAGAAGGCCTGCTACTTCACACTGGGCTCACTAGATGAGTAAGAAACAGCCTAAGCATGGCCAGGGTCTTGTCTCAGCAGTGAAGTGAGATGAGATTATGGCACAAAGACGAAAACGGACTCCCTTAACGTGTGAACTCACCATCATTACTTTCACACTTTCTTACATCTACATTCGCACGGCCAGTGTAATTATTACTGAGCTGAAACTCTAGTCTCTATTGAAATAAATGTAATGTAAAGGGTGAGCGTCTGCTACCCGAGACAAAGCAAAATTTTGTCATAAATGTCTGGTGCCTAGTCTTAATTTTCACTAGTCCGTGTGGTCAGTTTGTGTCTTTGTATTGTGATTCCGCATCAAAAATCCAGCAGTTATTGACAGTGTGCTGATCCTGTGACACTGGTCATTGTCAGTCTGAAACTAATCTAGTCCAACAGCACTGAGCAATCTCAGGCTGACAGTACACTAGTCAAATGGCATTGAGCATTGTCAGACTGACAAGACTTTAGTCCAGCAGAACTGAGCAATGTCAAACTTATAGAGAGTGGCGGAACCAATAGAGTTGGTCGTTGTGGAGGAATCGAGGTCACTTGACTACTTATGCTTAAGTTTGAATAGCTTTACAGACTGGTAAGCATGGACTTTTCAATGACAAAATCAGACTAAATCCCTGTTATATTCATTATAGAAAAAACAATGTTTCAAAGGAAGAGACAAAATGTGATTCAGTAGTGATCCAGTATGAGTCTGAAAGTGTGTACATGCATAACATATAATCCTCTCTCTACATCCTAATAAAGCTAAAGATTAAGGATAAAGATTTCAGTCAAAAACTGAGAAGCCTCTGCAAATGTCAGTTCCCATAGATGACAGCAGCACCATATTATCGAGAAGGTAAATGTATGATTATATGCATTATAATAATAATCTGCTGCAATGCCACCCAAGAACCAAATGAATTGTGAGAATTAGAACTGAAATCAGAATTTTGAGTGTAAAGCAGGCTAAAAAAAAGGCCCTATATTACATACCTTGCTAGTCAGTATTAACTAATTATATACTAAATTACATAGCTTCACAGTTAAATATATTTGTATTATGTTTAAATTCTGGATTTTAGTCAATAAATCTATCTTTCCCCATTTTTTCAATACAAAGAAAACATTGTTTCATAAGCCCACAACTTATCAGTTTCAAATTATAAAAAAATCTTTCTCTTCTGCCTATAAACACAAATGTAGCATATAATGTAAAATTGTCTCTTTGACAGAATTCAACAAACTATCCGTGAGAAGTAATAAATAATAAACAATAACATGCCTGTGTTATCACCAGCCAAACTGTGACTGTTAAAATTAAACACACCTGACTCAACTCCCTAGGTAATTATCTCTCACACACACACACACACACACACACACACACACACACACACACACACACACACACACACACACACACACA
>JBBPCW010000006.1:10821567-10839781 GCA_037974425.1 Phenacogrammus interruptus
TATATATACATATGTTGGTGTAACTGTATTTTCAATGAAAACTGTAAATTCAATGAATTTATAGCAGTTTGTACTTAGTTTCCATGCAATGAGTTTTATATATATGCTGAAAAAACTAACATGAATGTTATAAACAGAACAAGCATTCAATAACAAGTCTGTTTTTTTATAGAGAGAGGGGGCGGTGAGGCCATGGCCAGCTTGTTTTCTCTCCCAAAGACAAATTCAAAAAGTGTCATCCAGGCCAGTTCTTAAAGTCTGCTTCTTCTGATTGTGTTCTAATTCTTTCAAGAGATTGGCACACTGAGCAGTTTGCAGAACAAAAGCTGTTTTGAAGAAGGGGGCTAGTGCCATCTGAACACTCCTATTCTGCCCTTCTATCCTCAAGCCCCATTGTAATGCCTCTGGATGACTCACTCAGCAAAAATGCCAGTGTGCCCCTTCTATTGCAGGACAGATTACGGTTAATTAGTATTGGGAATAGGGCCCCAAAATGCTTACATTTTTCTGTGTAATATATGTGTAATATAATATAATGGTGATAAATATGTAAATGTTCTATTCAACATGACTGCTTTTTTATGGTTTTATGAGCTTCTATAAGAATAGACAATGTACCTAAAGTTTCTCTGTAGCTCGCCCTCCAGCCTTCACCATCCACTGAGGAATCTGTTTTGAACACAATAAACATCTGATTGGATGAAGACCTGAGGGTTGGGGGCAGTACGTTACCACAGAACTGCCCTAGGAGTGGAGCCAGAGTGTTTGGTCCATCGTATACAGCCACATAATCAAAGGCACAGGTCGAAGAGGCTTCAAGATTGAAACTGTTGAATCTAGAAGAGCAAGATGCAAACCCATATTAGTAATGGAGCAATAGACAATTGTCTACGAAATCCACTTCCGATGTAAAATAGCACCTATATAGCTGATACCTAAAGAGAATATTTTGAATGGGTGAAACTAAAGAGGAAGCACTTCCTCTAAGACACAGGGACAGTCTCTGTGGAGCTGATTATACAAAGGATCTAGCACCTGCAAGGGAAACAGATGGAGATTCCCAGCATGTGTTTTTCACTGCACAGCAGGGTGTCTCACTGTAGGAACAGAAGATGAAGGATGGAGTAGAGGAAGGAACTGGATGGATGGAAGATGGGAGTAAGCCAAAAATAATTTGAGCGTTTAATTAATATGGCAATATGACTTAGTGCACTTTGCTGCAGAAAGAAGTCTTGCAAGACAGGATGGTATTTTGAAGTGATTAAGAACTCTGTGTTTGTTAATGACACATGGGCTGTGAGGGGTCGGTGCAATTCAAAGATTGTAGGAAGTTCTAATGTAGTCCAGAAAAATTGTAAAAAAGAGTTCCTATCCACATCCTCTAATGGGAGCTGTGTAAGACTGAGTGTTTTATGTGTATTTGAGAAATGCACTAAGCGTATAATATAGCCTCTGATCAAGCTTTGATGTTTGTTTTTTTGTTTGTAATTAAAACAGTAAATCAGGTTGAGTTTATTGCAAAGTACTAGTGATTAACAAAAACAAAAACTCACTTTAGTTCGATGATACGACTGTCTTGCACAGAAATGTGATACGTGCAGTTTGTGTTGTGGTGGTAGTTGACAATGGAATGAGTAGGACTGCTAACCGACCCTGAAGTGCCATTGAACACCCCTCCACATGCTGTAAACAAAACAGTGGCATTATTACACATTCAAAACTAAACTACATGTTCATTATTAAAGAACTGTGAATGAGCACCACCTTTGCATCTAAATGACATACGGCAGCATATCTTAGTTGTAAATTTCTATGTTTTGCCAAAACGTTAATGTTTGTATATCAAAGAAATGTTTACCTTCTTACTTGGTCAAAAAGATCAAGTCACACTATGTTTTATGCCCCATGATAGAATCACATTCAAAAAATCTCTCATTACAAGACTTGTTTCCTCCAGCCAAGAGATTCTCTTTTGTTTTTGTGTATTGGCTGCATGACATCATTAGTCATAACATCTGACTAACATAGAGGTCAGAGTTCAGAGAGCCTTAAATGCACTGGGCCTATTGTCCAGCATGAACTATTCAGCTTTTTCACATTTTCACAGTGAATGCATTTGTATGAGTGTGTTTGTGTCTGTGCACAGAGGAATCTGTTGCCAAGTCCCCCTGTATATATGCATATTCCTGACATTTGAAGCCCTGTCTCAAATCCCCTCTAATTGTTTGAAAAGCGCAGAGTCTCTTCATTCCATTCATTCCACATTTTTGGACTCAATGAACAGCTCTGACATTCCTCCCATTGGTAAACAATCCAGATTCACGTCTGGTGTACCGCCAAAGCTACAGCCATATCAGCATGAGTATCCACCGCCCACTGAGCCCACCTAGATCACAGTACTGGAGGGATTATAGCTAGTGACTATTTACTGTTTCAAACTAACATTTTTGGAAAATAACTTAATGTTCTATTCAGCTATACTTCAAATGACAATTCGTTATTCTGTTACTTAATGCAGATAATGGTAACAACTGGAATAATGGTGGATAATTAGTTTTTGTTGTATAATACTCACGGATGGCAGTGTATTCAGCTAGGAAGCCACTGTACTGGAAAATGTAGTCAGAGTAAAAGTTGAGAAGCATTGGACCAAAGGTGGAGAAAGTGCCTGGGATGGTGGTGCCACAAAGAGTGGCGACAAGGTTTTCATTTGCAGAAGAGCCCCTGTAGATCTTTAGCCCATCAAAATAGCATGTTGATTCAGCTAAAAAGAAGGAACACATAACTTTTATGGGTTTCTCTTCCTTGAAATTTGTTTTTTTAGCTAATAAGCAGCTATGACTAGCTACATAAAATACATTGTCACATATGAATTATCCATTCACTTTCATTTGTATGGCTCTGGACTGATCTTAAATCTTGATTTTTAAAAATAATGTCTACCCTCTAACTGGAAAGTTGTAAATGTGATGATGATCACAGTCTGGTCTCCAGCATCAATGCGGTAGTCACAGTTGGAGTCGGGGGGATAGTTATCCGGGTAGTTAGGGGATACCACACGACCAGCAGGGGCAGAAAAGTTTGCTCCACAGCCTGAAAGAGAAAATATGATGAGAGAGAATGTGATGCAAAGTTGTAAAAGTAGAGTAAGCTCAATAGGCACTAAAATAAAGCCCTATGGTACACACGTGTAAAGAAGGAGGCTGAAAAGCCTTTGCCAACTGTCCCAGTGGACTGGAAGCGGGCAGTGAAGACATTGAAGGGTGCAATGACGGGTGAAGGAGCTGTGGAGCCACACCCAGTGGCTAAAAGAGCATCATTCTGCTCTTTGTCACCTGACCACACCTAAGAAACAGGCAAAAAAAGAATGTGGATATCAGACATCAACAAAATGCCTATAATAAGAAGTCTATGACAAGTGAAATGTCTTTTAAATTCAACCTTGATAAAACTGCTCTGACACTGCCCACTGGAGTCAGGTATCTCGAAGTCACTAGCAAAACCCATCTCCAAGTGTTGGCCCTCATGAGCAACGACGGTCCATGAACATTCAATATTAGTAGGGAAGTTTTGAGGATAATTCGGGGACTTGATGGTGCCTGATTCAGCATGTATGAATCCACCACATCCTGACGAAAGAAAATAGATTTTAAATCAGAAAACGACTAAGCATTTCTGATTTGAGCTGTAGGACAGTCTGTGCCTGAGAACATACCTGAGGAATCTGTTGACCAGGTAGCAGTAAACCCTCCCCTGGACACAGAGTGGTCAGCGAGGAATACCACTGCTAGCTTGTTGGAACCTGACTGAATTCTACCAGGGGAAGTATGACCACAGTATTGTCCAATTATGGGGGAACCTGGAGAGCCTCCATTGAAGATCGTCACTGAGTCCCAGGAACACTGGGTGTGTTCTTCTACTTCAAAGTATGTAAATGTTAGCTAGGTAACAAGAGAATATACTATTAGTACATGCAACCTAAAATATACCAGATTTTCTTATTCTGATAAGTAGGAACCAAAGCTGTTGGTCAATAAAATCTTACACTGATGGTATGGCCTTCTGGAGCCTCCAAGAGCCAGGCACAGCGACTTGGGGATGGATAGTTATTTGGAAAACCAGGGCTAGAAATGGCTCCTCCCTCACCAGTCTGGGAACCACCGCAATCTAAATACAAGAGTTCAGTTAAGCCAATATTCACAAATTCCTAGTCAGTATTTCAAGGCTGAAACATTCATACATTGGCAATTTACCTGAGAAATAATACGTAGCTTGGAATCCCAAGTCAACCGTAGCTTGATCAGTTAAGAAATGAACCCAAAGTTGGGGAGTGAACACCACAATTGGAACCCCTGGAACAGTCTGACCACAAAAACGGGCAAGCAGTTCGCCATTTTCATCACCTAGAAAGGTAAGAAAATAATCAGCCTTGATTCTCTGCTTTTGTTTCATGAGAAGATATACAATACTGTGCAAAGGTCTTGAGCACCGAAAACAACTACATTAAGAAACATATTTACCTGAGGAGAAAGTATTTTGCTCACAAAACACAATATTTGATTACAAATGATTATAGCGAACATCCCACAACTATTGTGGCTACTTAATCCTTTGTCCATTTAAATTCAGATGTGCTGATGTTAGAATTTGACAAACCCATTGTCGTGTCACTCACCAAGCCTGAATTCAATGTAGTCCCACTGACAGGTCTGGTGATGCTCTAGATGCAGGTCGTCTATGAGCACCACGATGGAGGAGTTCACATGCTGGGGATTCTGGATTAGCCACTCACAGTTCAGACTGTTGCTATAGTTACCAAAGCCATAACCAGGTGAAGTGAAGTTTCCTGGGGTATCTAGGATTCCTCCACAAACTAAAATAAACCAGGACCAACAAAATGTGTGACCATAGCACTGTTCACCATCTGTTTTTGATAGTCTACTATGTATTTTATGTTAACACATTTAAGAAATGTACATATAATGAATGGAGTTCCAAAGTGCTGTATAATTTATCCCTCACCTGCATCCTCATCAGAGGAATAGTCTGCACTGAATCCACCATTGGACACAGAGGAATCAGTGGAGAAAACAACGGTCATAGTGTTGCCTGAGGATTTCACCTGTGTACCTGCAGGTGCAGAGCCACAGAAACGCTGTAGAGGAGGGGCATTGGACACCACTCCATTAAAGACCTAAAAATAACAAACAGACAAACAATTGGTTAATATCTAACATTAATTGACCATTATACAGGTTATCAGGGGTTAGAACATATACAGAGTGGCTAAAAACTAAATATAGCTACTGTCTAACCAATATAAATCCTAGCTGATGTTCTTGGGCAATTATTTTTTGGCTCTAAAGCAGGATTTTTAAACAAACCTCATGCATAATTCAAGTGGAATCAAGGATGTCCTTACCTCCACATAGTCAAAAGCGCAGCTGCCATGGTCCTCCAGCCGAAGATCATTGAAAGTGAGGGTGACCCTTCGGCCGTGAGGCACAGTGATTCTCCAGTGGCATACGCGGTTATGAGGGTACAGATTAGGGTAATTTGGCGATGAGATGGTCCCAGATTGAGCATTCAGATCCCCTCCACATTCTGTATGAAATGAAAAGAAATGGCTTGGAACAGTCCTGAAACCAGCACTGGAATCATTCATGGATCACTCTTCAGTTTGAAAGTTGACTTACCTTCAACACTAGCTTCAAATGACAGGCTGAAACCTGTCGCACTTTCACTGCTGTCACTGACAAACTTTACATAGGCAAAACTGTCTCCTGTATCCATGGGTGCAGGCAAGCTGTTTCCACAGTGCTTTCCAAGCAAGCGGCCTGGATAACAGTAAGGCCATGATTAATTTCTTGTTGAAACAAAGTGACATTTCTGATGATATTAACATTTGTATGGCTTACCAGAGGCATTGTATTCACGTATTTCCACATAATCACTGGCGCAGTCAGCAGAGCTTTGCAGGTTAAAGGCCATGTAGTTGAGAGTCAGGTAGTGCCCAGTGGGGCCTTCCAGGTACCACTCACAATTGGAGTTGTCTGGGTAATTTGAGTCTGGGTATCCTGGGCTTTTAATGGTACCGCTCTGGCCAGTGTAGGTGCCACCGCAAGTAGCTGTTTGTGTGAAAAAAGGTTTATGTATTAACAAACAAAAAAATAAAGTTACAAATCTTTACATGACTGTCTAAATGGTAGTCGTCTAAATATGGAGTTACCTATTGAGTACTTGGCCTTAAAGCCCTTGTGCGTGATCAAGTGATCAGTACGGAAGCGAATGAACATAGCAGAGCCTGTAGAATGTTGGGTAGATGGCTTCGTGTTGCCACAAAGTTTGGCAATCTGGTCAGCGTTTGAACTGACACCATCTCGTATTTCCAGGTAGTCAAAGTAACATCTAGGAGAGAAGATTATGAGACTTTCTAGTAAGCATTGCACATTAAAATCCAAATAATAAAAAATATTACAAATGCATAAGAGATAAAATCATACTCAGAGTTTGGCTCAATGTAGAAATCCTCAAAATCCAGCTGCACAGACTCTCCATTGGGCACCATAATAATCCAGACACAGTCAATGTTTTGAGGGTAGTCTGATGGGTAGTTGGGTGATGTAATATACCCTGGTGGATCTCCATCTTTTAACTCAATGGTCCCTCCACAGGCTAAAACAACACAACCATTCATTTACTTATTTGCTGTTGTATTTTAGTACATTAAGTCGTTTTAAATATAAGCAGTAATTAAAACTACTTAATGTACTACAAGAGGTTTTACTAGAATTGTTTTTAATTATTTAATTTGTAAATAAATACAGTAAAATGCATTTATAATTAAATTATATAAGTAAATACTTTTTCAGCCATATTTTCAAAAAGTGGCAGCCTGACTTTTACTAAATTAGTTCTATCTATATAATCTATATAATATTAACGAAACATTTACTATTTAAATATCTGATGTGAAAAGTCATCAGTCAGCTTGGTTAATAACTTTAAAAAGTATTTTTAATTGTTGTTTTTGTGTGTGTGGCTTTGCAAGGCCTTACCAGTGCCGTGGGCTTCAAATAACAGTTTAAAGCCATTGCCTTCATTTGTGGCATCTGAGACAAAGCGAACATGGAGATTGTTGTCAGTGGTCTGTGTAACTGTAGGAGGGGTGGATCCACACAAACGACCACCTAGAGATGGTGCATTACCATCTGGCCCATTCCTCAACTAAAAAAAAAAAGTTCACATCTTTACATAAAAAGATTAAGTAAGTGCAAAGACAACCAATCAGTCCATTTCTCAGCTGGTATCAGAATATCACTGCATTTTGTATAACAAGGTTTTACCTCCAGATAATCTCCCGAGCTGCAGGCAGTGTTAAAACCTTGAATCTGGAATGGGCTTAGGAAAGTCACAGACACTTTAAAGCCTGGAGTGACCATCACATGCCAGCTGCAGTCCAGGTTAGGCTTGTAGTTTTGAGGGTAATGTGGAGTGCTAAGCACCCCTCTGTCTGTATGGAGCAGACCACCACAACCTGACAAAGAAAATTAACCAGATTACATACACTGTTGACTCTGGCTGCAATACTGTCACTGAAATTATAATAGTTTTGAGAACTCACCTTTAGTGTACGTTGCATTGAATCCTTGTCTGCTGATAATGTGATCAGACCTGAAACGCAGGAACATGGAGTCACTTGTGGTATGGAGAGAACCAGGCAACTCACGACCACACAGCCTCGCCAGCTCTGGGTCCAGGTCAGTCTCCCCTGAGGAAAAAAGGGTCACGCTTATAACTGGGTCACGCTATAAAAAGGCACATCACTAAAGGAACTATACATACATTATTCCTGCTTTCATAACAAAGAAAAAATATTAATCAACAGTATTTATATTGATCCCTTGATAATTTATAGTATCCCCCTTGGTCCACGGGCCATACATTTTTTTTTACACAAAGTAAAGGCAGCTGTTTTCAAGTATATGACAGAAACAACAAGCTGAGAAAAAGAAAAATCCTTAAAAATCTCACCATCCCTGATGACTAAACTGTCGTACAAACACGAGGCTTCATCTTCAATGTCCATATACAGCATATTGAGCTCCACGGTGGAGTCAGGTGAGCGGATTACCCATGTGCATTCCAGGTTTGGCTCATAATCATTAGGCCAGCCAGGAGAGAAGAGGAACCTGGGTGTGTCCTCAGGCATGAGAGCCCCTCCACAAGCACCTAATTAAGAATTTATACTAGTGTATTAGTACATTTCACACACTTGGTAAAATGCTTGTAAAATGCTTATATGCTCCTATATATGCTTACAAATGAGCTTGGAATTCATTTTCTGCATGGGTGATCTAACCTGGTGGTATTGTGGGCAAAGGACCAGAACTCTGGATGGCTATCCACTCGACAAGAAAGCCTCTTCCACCAATCACATAGTCTGATTTGAACTCCAAGGTCATTGTGCTGCCAGAGCTTCTCACTGGGCCAGGCAAAGTCAGCCCACAGAAAACTCCAAGGGGATATGCATGCACATTAGGTCCATCAAATATCTAACAAGAAGAGGCAGTGAACTTACAAATAACTATGTAAAAGTACATCCACCTCAAGTACATACCAAAAAAAAATAAAACACATGCAAGTATTGATAATGGGTTCCCATTTAGGAAGTATACAGATCATAATCAGCTAAAGTGCACTGGACTTTATTTATCACTTACCTTTTAAAGCCATAAAAACAATTTTCACAACATAAATTTTACAGCACACAACCTAACTGAAGGGGAATATGAATAAGTCATGATGTCACAGGTCAATTAAAAGCAAAGCAAATCCAAGTTATTGCTGACCTTAAGTTGGTCAAAGTAGCACTCATATAAATCTTCTATATCAATATCCAGGAAACGGAGCGAAATGTAGGAGTCTGCACTGACTGTGATTGTCCAGCGATAGTCAGCATCCTCAGGGTACGTACGTGGATAAAGAGGTGAAGCAATTTGACCAGAGGTACCTGTGATATCATTTCCATATACTGGAGAGAGTTGAGAAAAACAACAGAAAAATAAGGTACAGCACTATGATCTCTATTAAACATGTTCAATTAAAGATACATATATTGCTGAGCAAAACTCTTAGACATTAAGAAAAGCCATGTAAAGCTATTCATATCCACAGTATACACTCATTTAAAAACGTTTGGAGAAATGCACAACAAAAGAACCACATTAAGATTAGACTCACTATGAACAAAAAAACAAACAATACATTGGGATTTTATGACAGTATCTAGTTTTGCTAATCAATACCTTATTAAATCAAAACAGGTGCTGCTGATGAAACAGAACATTAAGAAGTCAGGAAACAAATTAACTATAGTTTTGTATGTTTTCTTGCTTGCCTTTACAAGACATTTGCATAATATCTTATTACTCACACACACTGTTCTTTTTAAGATACTGTCAAAAGACTTCAAAACATTTGTTGTCTTATCAATACAGATCAAACAGTGCAAGAATTTAAACTCACAATGTGAGAATGTGGCCCTGAATCCAGCTCCACTGACTGAGGAGTCTGAGACAAACTTGATCCACAGCACATGACCAATGAGAGAAGTGTAATTAGTTGGAAGGGAGTTTCCACAAAAACGTCCAACGAGAAAGCCAGTAGAATTTCCCTCACGAATTTCTAGATAGTCATTATTACAGCCTGTACTCTGCTGCAGCTCGAACAGACTGTATTATTTGTGGAGAGAGAATAGAAAAATAGTAAGGAGGAGAAGTTTACCTCTGTCATCACAGAGATTGGTTTAATTATAATTATATGGGAGTGACACAAGGAGGATGCTTACATGAAGGAGAGCTGGAGGCGGTTTCCAGGGGAACTAATGATGGTCCATACACACTCAATGTTGGGTGGGTAGGCATCTGGATAGTTGGGACTGTTGAACGCCCCAGTCTCCATGTGCAGGTTACCACCACAGCCTGAAAGTAGAATAATGGTGACTACTAAACAGCACCTAGTACATGGATGCAGATTCTAGACTGAATGATGCAAGCACTGGAACTTGCATAAAGACTAGACATGGCACAATACCATTTTTTTATGTCCAATACCCATATTGAAAATTTGGATATCTGCCGATACGATACAAATCTGATATTCCCCCCCTTTTTTTAAACAGAAAACAAAAAATAATGCTTTCAAAATATGTCCAAAAACAGTTTGTATACCCTCACACAAATACAAAATTCATAACTGTGATATAATAAGGGAGAAACATTGCACAGAGAACATGGTATAGTAAGATGTCCCCTATGGGGTGCCATTTGTAAAATTTGTTTCATCATTTAGTGCACTTTTCACAGAATTTTCACACATTTAGAGCTAAATGTGTAAAAAAAACCTAAATGATGCTCTAAATCTAAATGCACTTTTACAATGTGGGGTTTTAATGTAGCTCTTTTACAAATGGCAAGATATGCTTATTGGCCCCATGATTACAATTGGCTGTTGTTTAGCAGGGGGCTGGACTACATGCTGTGATATCCCCTCACCAACATGGAGGACTTGCCCTAAATGATCTTAAAACTAAATGTTAAATATGAAAATATATCTCGCACTCTAAATGTGAAACATCACAGTTAGATAGTGCTCAGTGAGACGTTTCCAATCACCCCTCGTTTGCCATAATAGCCCCGGGAGAAAAGAACTTATACAATTCACCTCAGACAAAAGTAATGGGACACCCGGGCGAGGCGAATGATATTTCTCCAGATCTCCGGGACTGTTACATTTCTCAGGATCAGACCGATACAGATACAGAATATCGGATTGGCGCATCTCTAATGAAGACTTCTTGAAAGTTTACCTGAGGTTGAGGCCATATAGGTTGCCCTGAATCCTTTTTTGGTTACAGAAGAGTCCGATACAAAGTTCACTACCAGTGCATTGCTAAATGAAGTGACAGGATGGGGTATGTCACTACCACAGTAGAGACCTATAAAACAAACAAAAGTAAATGAAAAACAGCACAAACCGGTTGTTTATAATATATTGGTTAATAAGATGTTGTAATACAGCCTAACAGCAGAATTAGTAGCTGTATGTTTATGACACAAGCATTTTTTTTGGGATCAATAAGGTTTTCTGATTCTGATTCTAATGAGAGGAATGTATTTACCAACTGATGGTGCCTCAGGATTGTCGCCATCAAGGATCTCTACTGCATCATGGGAGCAGTTGTTGTTCAACATTTCCAACTCAAAGTCAGTGAAGGACAATGTCACATGATTGACTGTTCGTGCATGAGATAAAAAATTCAAATGGTCAGCGTAACAGAAATGTATCCAAAATCATTAAAGTAGAATGTAGAAAGAGAAAGTTCACACACATGGTTCCTGTGCAATAATGATCCAGCTGCAGACCTGGTTGTTGGGGTATGGGTAAGGATAGCGTGGAGAGGCAATAGCACCTCCAACATCGTCAGCCATGATGGTGGATCCACATGCTGAAAAGAACGGAAATAAAATCATCTTATAGTCCCTCATTAAAATATGGCAATATGAAATTCATTTGTGTGGTCACTGACCCTCTGAGAACTCAGCTTTAAAGCCTCTGTGATTGCTGCTGATGTCTGATCTGAAGCGAACATAGATAACATTTTGTGTGGAGAAAATTGGATCAGGTGGGGAGAAGCCACACACTTTGGCCAACAGAGGAGCGGACTCTGCTGGACCATCATGGACCTGAAGCATAAGGAGGAATAAAGGAGTAAAAAGATTAATGAAAGTCATTACTAATAAACTGAGCATCATTACTAATAAACTGAGCAGAATTTAGGAAGTAATTAAGATGTCATTCCTGTGTGAAGATGCCTATCCTTAGACAGTAAGGCTAATACAGTATTTCAGTGCTTAAACTACCAATACAGTCTCCGGACAGTGAATGAGTCCCAGAAATGAATCACTTCTGAGTTGCCTGAACACAGGATGCAAAACAATTGCAGTCTGTGTTCAATTCTGAAGCTTAATCTATGTGGTGAAGATAATGAGTGATGGGCTACAAAGACAAATGGTTATCATGACCACAATGATAAAAGACCAGTCACTTACATCCACATAATCCCACATGCATGAGGCACTACTCTCAATGTCCACGTCCGTGAAGTTGAAGAGAATTCGGTGGCCCTCATCCACAGTGATGACCCAGGAGCAGTCTACATTGTTGGGATAGTTGTTGGGGTAGTTGGGGGAATGGATCTCTCCATTGGGTGCTGTGATAGGTCCTCCACATCCTAAACAAATTAGAAAGTAAAATGTGTAAGGTGACTGTCTACTTACTATAGAGCATTAAAAATATGTAGAAAAAACTTCAGCATTGTGTAAGTTTTGTCCATGTGGGCAAATGACTATATAAGATCATCACCACCTCACCTCCTTGAGTTTCTTGCCAGCTAGCATTGAAGCCCCTGCCACTGATGTACTCATCACTCTTAAAACGAACAGTAACAGTGTTGCCTGTGCTGGACACCCGCAAGGGGTTGCTGGGAGGTCGGGTGGTGCATAGCTGGGCTAGTCGTGGGGAGCTCAGGTCAGGACCTCCATACACCTGTATACACAAATCAGAATGAACACTTAACTTCCAGGACCTGAGCCATGATGGTAGATTCATATACTGTAAATCATTACTGACTTAAGAATCTCAAATTGAACTAACTTTCTAAATCATTTGGATTACATCACCTTATGAAATAGTCTGGTGTATATTTCACATGATTTTTAAGTTAACCAGATAACATAAGCTAAAAGTCTTTGTCTGTCCAATAGGTGGAAATTTAGCGCAGTCTCTTGTTAGGTGGATCACAGTTTAGGGTTTATTTTCATCAATAGCAAAGCACTGGGATGAAAACAGAAAACACTGCTTGTGTTGTGCAGGAACAAAGTGTACAGAACAGCCATAGAACAACATTTAGTGTATGTCTGGGTTCAGGCAAGGGGAGGTTTCCGTGTACCACAAACGTGCCCAGATAGTGTGTGTGAGTGACTGTGTGTGTGTGTGTGTATGTGTGTGTGTGTGTTAATTGAGTCAGAGCCACAGATAAAGCCTGTGCTCTAAGCTCTGATTTCCACTTCTCTCTTCCACCCCGCTAACTCCTTTCACTGCGACAGTGGAGGTCAGCATTCCAAAGGTCTGAGGTACACAGCCCCCACTCAGCGTGCCCACTGAATCTGCTGCGTGCCAACGGGGCACACACACTCACTACACAAAAACACGCTCACTGCAGTTTGAGCACAGATAAGTTCACGGTTTAAGGGTAAAATTGCAAAGTACAAATTAAGTTGCACTGCACTTATTCCGAGTACACATGCAGTTGTTCAGGTATGCATATTATGCAGAAAGTGATATTTTTACATATTTTCATCATATATGTGTCATAATAACGATAAATATCATCACATTGCCCAGTCCTATTACATATTCTAAAACAGGGGAAGTAATGCACCTAATAATAAATAACTAGATAAATAAAAAAAAAACAATACTCTTGATCACATAGTAAACAGGAGTAAGAAGAAGCCATTATGCTTTTCCTTGTAATGACAAATATCATTTGTGACCTGTAGTGACTGCAGTAGGTAAAGCCATATCAGTCGTAAAAACAAAGGGCCGAATTTAAAAACAAAGACACATAGTCCATTGTGCTGAATGTTTTTCTGCAGAATACTTTGTTACACATGCAGTTGTTGCATGCACCACTGTGTAACTCAAATATGCTCTCAGATTTGTCCCAAAAGGTGACATACTCATCCTTATATTGCATAAAAGAACTTGTGTTTTATTTTAAGAAGGTTCTTTTGAGAGAAGCAGCAATGATATGTTTACCTCTAGCAGGTCAAAGTCGCAGTTGGGATGGTACTCTATATCAAACTCATGGATGGTAATGGTGATGCTGCTGCCCGGGCTGGTTTCAATGTGCCACACACATTCCCGGTTTTCAGGGTACTTGTTAGGATAGCCTGGGCTGTTGAAGGAGCCAGAGGGCCCAGAGAGCTCCCCACCACAACCTGCAGAGGGCAATAACAAGTAGCAGTAACACACATTATGTCACTTTCAAGTCATTTACAGGAGACAATGTGTCTGTACTTGAATTATAATGTTATAACATGTGCTCATAGCCTGTGACTACAGTAAAAGATAGAGAAAAGGACTGACCCATTTTCACATGATACTAAAAATACAAATTTTAAACAAACAGAAGATCCATGTGAGGAATGCTTCATACCATGCTGAAGTTAGAGCCTAAAATGAGTCCTGATATAAAATGTGGTGCTGAGGGACAACAGGTGAATGAGAAATGATATGCAGACAGAGCAGTTTCGTTTCTGTGACAATTTGGAAAGGTGCAAGAGAGAATGGAGGGCATCTTTTAAAAACCCTGGAGATGAGGTTACTATATAGAGACATCTCTGACCCAAATTAGTTTGGATATTTTAGGATGTCTAAAACACTTTCTACCTTGCCAGTGGTTTCATCTCATTTGATTGACATGTTCAGAACCATTGTCTTTGGAAATTCAGAGGTTGCATGGGGCAGAGAACAGAGAGACATAAGAGACCAAACAATGCAGTGAAGACTGTCATGTTATGGATATAAATACTACATGATGAGATCCATTCAACAATAACAATACTATCAAAACTGTTGTAATACTGAACACAGCATAATGGTGACTGTTAGATGATCTACTGTATGGTCAGATAACAGATAACATTGCACCCAGCCCTGTCTCCTGAATAAATAAAAGTATCTATTCCCACAGAACAGGGTCACTACTACAGATATTACAAATGTTCAGCCCTAATACCCTATCAAGGATATCCCCTTGTTTAATAGAAAAAAAATTACAACTGTTAACCCTGTCCTTTTGTTAGTTCATCTCTTTGTTTTCGGTCTTTCTAAGTAAAGAACTAAAATGACGTATTAAGTCCAGATGTTGCATAACAGCCTCAGTCTGTTCACTTCACCACTCTACAAATATGGTGGAAATCTAGACTCCTGCTTTCCAACCGATTACATCATGCCAGAATAGCTCAGTGGTGGGTGAAAAACACCAGTGCACTGTAAGTGTAAGAGCTGGGTTTGTGCTGCAGACTGTGAGTAGAAGCTGGCCCTCAGAGTGCTATGGCTGTAAAAATAAGATCCAGCCACACCCTCACTGACTCACAGTCCCTGGACATTAGCTATACACCGCCTTCACACATGCAGACAGAACACCAATCAGGACAACACAGGCATGCTACCATCAAATTAAAGCAGTCTGATATTTATAGCCATTATAAAAACAGCTATTTTCATTATCTTCATTATTGTTAAATATTTACATAATCATTTTCAAACATTCTCAGCCAGCCAATGTTGACATTGGCAAACTGACACACTTAGCTAATGCTGTAGATCCAAAAAGGTCCATTCTTAGAAACAGAATGAAAGCTTGAGCTACAATCTTTGTGTGGGAAATTGTGTAAAGGTGCACGTCTTTCCTGACATGCTCACTTTGGGGACATTTATTTTTTCCACATTCCCATTCTGGAAAAGATGAGTAATGGCAGTCCCTTTCCACACAGGCTTACAATGTGCTTCCCATTACACAATTTATGTAGAGATCTTCAAAAAAACATCAGACAGCTTTCCCCAAACACAGTCCAGCAGTTGTGATTTGAAGAGGAGCTAAGTAACTTCATAGCCTGTATAATATGGGTATTACATAAGCATGCTACACTTACTGGTTCAATCCTACATTCTGTATATTATTCACCTTTGATTTTTACATTAATCAGTGCATATTCATGTCCAGTCATTAATGTTATCCTTAATCTTTTTGTATGTTACAACTGTATTTATCTAAAGGTATCTAAATATACTTCTAATTTGTTTTTCTTATTTGCCTGGATCATTTTATTCATTGCAAACCTATTACAGTATATAAATGGTGATGGTTTAGGTGGTTTATGTTTGGGATCCTACCATTCTGGTACCAGAGCATCTGGAAGCCAGTTTGGACAACAGAGATGTCGGAGTGGAACACAACATGTAGGCTGCTGCTAGTAGTGGCACTTGCTGGAGGGGGAGTGCTGCCACAGAATCTACCAATCAGAGGAGCCTCTGTATTTGGACCATTATACATCTGGGCAAAGACAGAAAAAGTTATTGAGATATAATAGAACATACAATGTCAGCAATATTTGTAGTGGTTTTTGTAGATTCGTTTTAGCAAAAAAAAAAATTCATGGTCAGAAACAGGAACTTCTACATATTCAGGGATTTAAGGCATGTTCACTTAAACACAGGCTTTTGTCTGACATCATGGTGACATGACTTCATGGGAATGCAGTGTACATCTTCTATTTGTACTAGTACTGGCATGTGAACAAATAACAAATGTATAAGATCACATTTCAACATGTCTCGTGCAACTGAGACTGTTTTCCCAAAACATTGAATTTGTCTGTGCTGATAGATTCTTGAAGTAATGAATGCAGTGAAAACACTATTTCACTAAAACACTATTTCACTACTGCTGAGGGCTGCCTGAGGGGAGACAGAGAAAGAACTTCACAAAGGACCTACAGCAGAAAATTCCTCCACCTCTCCTGTGGGCCCCATGATGTCATCACTGTTTAGATCACCATGGTAATTAAGAAACCAAGTAAGAACTCAATGCATTTATTGTGAGGTTTCAGAAAACCTGCCAATGAATGAATATGAATAATTCCAAAACAACTTAGAGTCTAAAACTCTTATGAGCTGTCCCAACATTATATCACTCAAGAGGCAATGGCATTAGATGGAGATAATGCCAGTCTACGGAAACCTAAGGATTGTACAGCACATGGCTTAAAAAGACATTTACTTTCTTTTGTAAAGATAAAGAAGATGAAATGCAGTTCTGAATATCAAACAGAGGCTCTTTTCTCATTTCTAAGGATTCAGTTTTCTCAGACATACTAGCTGAGATGTAAGATTGCATCACATATGGTTTCTTGTCCAACTGTGAGTTTTAAAATTAACTTCAGTAGTTACTGACCTCCAAATAGTCATAAATACAGGTGGTTGAGGTACTCTCTAGGTCAAAAGCAGTGAAAGTATAGTTGATGGTGTTTCCCATGGTGGCCTGGATGGTCCAGCTGCATCTAGAGTTGTGTTCGTAGTTGTTAGGAAAATTCTGGCTCTCAAGTACTCCGCGCGTCTGGTTAGCAATGACAATATCCTGACAGCCTGTGAAAGGCAAGTCCAATCACATTAACAGCAAAAACACTTTTTTTCATTCTTTTGTGACCCTTTAATGTACTATTTATTTAGCAAGAAACCACTGAAAAGAACAACATCATTGTCTGGCCACTGATCTGTTATGGTTTGGAAAATGTACAAAGCAATTTGTTCCTTCACCACAGAATAATTCAGCATATTTTGTGTGTCAGATTAAGTAGATCAGGCATAGCCACATTTGACCTACCTAACAATAAAGCTAAGTGAGGCTGGGAAAGAGAACGTGAACTAAGTGCCAAGTTGGCAAATACCACAGTGGAGAAACAAAGAAAGACAGACTTTACCTTTCAGCCCCTAAGCTTTACTTTCAGAAAACCAATTTAAGAGGATATAAGACAAAAGTAACACGCAGCCTCCTGTACATTCATTATAAGACAATGTTTTTCTTTCCTGCTAACCCCTGTTGTCCCTAAAAACTAACCCTTTCTTGACCATTTCTGACTATAAAAATGTGTCCATGGAAATGGAATGACAGACGAGCAGTTGTGGGAGTATGTAGTTTCACTACTGTGCAAACTATTAATTAAACATAAATTTATGAAAAGTGGTGCAGTGGCTGCATTATACAGAGATGTGAGTAATTAGCAGAATGTAACGAGTCATATTTAAATGGCTAATGAAATGAATGCTAATGCTTGTAAACTGAACCCTAACACTCTAAATAGAGGAAAGGATCAAAATCAATGAAACCTCAAATCTGTAAATGTTGCCATGAAGGGGTGTACTTGGTCTTTAATAATGATTATGCAGGTGGCACATGTCAAAGTAACTTCCACACTAGGTCCCAAGGTCTCCCAGCAGAACATTGCCCTGAGCATCACACCACCTCAGCTGGTTTGCCTTTTTTATAGTGCGATTCATATTTCTTCCCCAGATAAGATATATA
>JBBPCW010000006.1:10840525-10856234 GCA_037974425.1 Phenacogrammus interruptus
ATATGTGATGTATAACAAAATGCGATTTATCAGACAAGTGTTAGAAAAGGATACATTTCACTATGTGTTGTACTTGTATGACTGACAAATAAAGTATCTTGAATCTTGAATCTTGAATCTTACTTGTGTGAGAGAGTATTTATGGACAATATGGAGTTTTTATTTACTTACTGGATACATAGGAGGCCACAAAGCCCCCTGCATTGATGATGCTGTCTGTACGTAGTTTAACATACAACTGCTCTCGAGAAGAGTTAATTGTGTTAGGGATCTGGTTTCCACACAGTTTGGCCAACTGACGAGCATTAGTGCTGTTCCCATCATACACCTAAGAAAAGGTATAACAGCTCAAATTAGTCTGGTTAATTTACTTTTACTATTACATTTTCAGTGAAAATGTCAGCCATTCTTACCGCCAGGTAATCATAATAGCAATCACTGCTGGACTCCAGATCAAAGTCTTCAAAGCGGAGATTGATGTTACTTCCTGCATTGACCTTGATATGCCAGTAGCACTCAGCATTGGGGTGATAGGGCAGAGGGTAGTTGGGTGATGTGAAACTGCCGACAGTGGTGGTCAGTGTTCCTCCACAACCTAACACAGAATCAATGGTGTTTACAGTGTATAACAGAAACATGATTCATTTGCCAACAGATAGACAAGAAGACATAATAAACACCTGTCTGTGTGCCATCCCAATGTGCAGAGAATCCTTTAAACGTGGCTGAGTGATCTGAATGGAACATAATCCAAAGCCTGTTGCTATGGGATATCACTAGGGGTGGAGCCTGGTTTGAGCAGTATCGACCAATTAGGGGTGATGTTTCATAGCCTCCATCTCTGCAAGAAAATATTATTGTAACTGTTGTTGATAATACTAATACTATTGCTAAAAATAATGACAATAATTGTTTAATAATTAGAAATGACACTGATAATGATACAGACACTTAAAGGACACTATGTAAAGTTTCACCACTTCATAGGTTCCTCACCTGATTTCCACATAATCAAAGGAGCAAGAGGAGCCACCTTCCAGCTCAAAGTCTGTGAAGTTGAGCATGATCTGCATGTTGATCTCCACTATGATTTTATAGATGCAATCACGGCTCATGGGATAGTGGTTGGGGTAGTTGGGTGAGGTTAGTACTCCAGTGGGAGTTGTAAACACTGCACTACAGTCTAAAGACAGATTGAAATATGAAAATCTTTGATCAGCTCTGTATTTTTTTCAGGATAACAATATGCATATTTTAATTTTCATTGTCATGTTCCACTCATAGCATGGATTTTAAATAGTGTCCCCTATATCATACATTTTATGGCTGATCACCAAAACAATCTACCTGTGGTTGCATTTATGGACACATAATTGGCAGAGAAGCCTTCATTTGCCAGGCTCGAGTCTGAGACGAAAAGAATGGTCATAAGGCTGTCAGTGCTGGTCAGGGAGGGAGGAACTGACCGCCCACAGTACCTGTGCAAAAATTTATGATTATGAGTTAAAGACAAGAGACTTTGTTATGATTTGAATCTGATAAACAATCTGTTTTGCATACAGTCTTGTTTTGAAGAAAATAATTAAATAAAAATAAATTAGTCATTGCTTGACCCTAAAACAAATTTTCAAAAATGTATAGTTTGTATAAAATATAAACTAAAGTAAATGTAATTAATTCCATATGTCCAACAGATATTAACATGTACTTGAATATTCAATAACAATTACATTTTGTATAGTATGACAAAAATAAAATGGATGTGGTATGCTGTTAACACTCTTACCTTCCCAGAAGATTCCCAGTGTGAGCAGTGCCATTGTCATAGATCTCTACATAATCATAATCGCAGTTTGTGTGGTACTCCAGGTTAAAGGAGGTGAAGGAAAGGCGAATGATATTGCCAGGGGCAACGGAGATATACCAGGAACAGTTGGCACCATGAGGGTAGTTTGTAGGATGACCAGGGCTGGTGATGGTGCCTGAAGGTTCTGTTAGAGTGTCTCCACAACCTATTGATGAAATTATACAATAACAAAATAAATATAATAAATAAAAATATCTACTTTCTGCTTTACAGAAAAACAACATAATGTACCCACAGGGGTACATCACCTTGGATGGCAGATGCAAACTCTGCAGAAAAGCCATGGTTGGTGACTGAAGCATCTGTACTGAAGACAATATATAAGTGTCTCTGTGTAGACTGCAGCATAGCAGGGACCTGACTTCCACAGTATCGACCAATAAGTGGAGAGCTGGATGTGGCACCATCTCTTACCTAAAACAGAAAATCCTATATTTCTGACATCCCTGAACATATGTGTCATTTCTGACAAGAAGAAAACTCTTTACCTCCACATAGTCAAACATGCACCCAGCACTGTCTTCAACATCAAAGGTGAGGAAGTTAAGTGTTGCAACGTAGCCTTCAGGCTGATTGATGACCCACTCACACTTCTTGTTGTGGGGGTAAGCATCCGGGTGAAGGGGTGTACGGATCTGGCCAGAACCTGAGAGAGTACCTCCACAGCCTAAAAGAGAACAATATGGTCGTTATATAACCAGTCCTGTTGTGTTATGAGCATGTGATATTCTGACTGTGTTCCAATATAGAGATTTTTTTTGTTACCCAAAGTTCGTTGTGTCAGTTAAAACACATTTAGGGTCGGTTTCCCAACAGAGATTAATCCTAGTCTTTACTTTTCAATGGAAAATCTCCATTCACAGCACTACTTAATCCAGGACTAGGCTTAATCCCTGTCCGGGAAACTAACTACAGTTTGTTACTTACTTGAAAGCATGATGCACTATTGACTAATCTCAGAAAGACTTTACTATGACCTTGTGTGACATACTGCTATCTCAAAACCTCATACAGACATTTTGTCTTGGCTGACAACCTTTGAGATAAGGGGAACATTTTGTCAAGCTGATTTCTCATTATTCTTTATATCAGTTTATAAACACTGTGCCAAAAATCTGACAACTCCACAGCAGAAATGTAGGAATGTAGAGGAAACAGTCAGGGATTCAGACATGTCAGATTCTATACAGCTCTTGGCATTTGACACAAGAAGCAGAGAGCACATTTCCTCTGCAATGGAGATAGATGGCATATATTAAAACCAGTCATGCTTGACACCACAGTCTCAGTGGTATAAAAATGTGCTCAATCAGAAAAGCGCTGGTCTAGCAGAAAGGATCTCAACACCACCCAGTCTCACATGAGAGGGGGCTTGTGTGGAGCCTGCAGTCAGAAGCCTTCTTTTTAATTCCTCTTCAAAAGCTTGCTGTGTGAAAGCAGCAGACTGTATGTATGAGCACAGTGTAAAATGTGCCTGGAATGTGACCATAAATTTGATGCAATATGTACTAATACTACTCAAAAATTTGCATAACACCGCCTACTAACTGCTGACTTTTGAGGTGCAGATTTCAAATTTCACAGTAAAATAATTAGCTGTAAAGTTCAAGACAATGAAAGTTCAGGTGATTAAGAGATATTAGTGTTATTAAATGAATTTCTTTTAAAGAGTCTATGTCTCTTCAAGTACAGGGAAGAAAAGTTCTTTGAGACCCTAATTCAAATTCACAACTGTTTTTCATGCAAATCCACCAGCTGCATATTTTAGAAAATTGAGCAGAATGTAATGACCAGCACTGTGATATCTCTACCCACTCTATTGTGTGATCTCCCATGTTTTGTGGCAGAAATGGTGCAATTTGTGACTGGAATGGCCAAGTTTGTTCACAGAAAATACTGGACATATGAATAATCTGTAACTATCTAAACACATTGATTTGTAGCAGGGAATGTCTATTGACTACGCGTATGTCTGTACTACACATAATTATCAAGATCTTAGAAAACGGTCTCTTACTGATTTCATACACAGCCCTGAAGCCAGCATGGCTGACTGAGTTGTCAGATTTGAAGCGAATCCAGAGGACATTAGCTGTGGACAAGATGGGGGCTGGCAGGGTTGAACCACAATATTTTCCAATGAGTGGGTCAGATTCTGCTGAGCCATCACGCACCTGAGACAAGCAACAGAGAAATCTTACAGGCTCCTAAACAACATATGACTGAGACATTTCTATATCTAACTCTCTCTGTCTTCTCAAACTCACACTTGTCAGAATATGAGATTGTACACATGGATTTTATATAAGTAAGCATTTTTCAAACCAAACCTCAGCAAACATTAAATAATTTGCTTGGTCAGTTTAAGATGAGATAAGATAATCCTTATTAGTCCCACAAGTGGGAAACAAATAAAATGAGTAGCAGATGATGTTTTCAAGATTTTGTAGTTTAGATCATTTAGGCTCCCATCAACACACTCACACTATACCTCTACATAGTCAAATTCACAGCCGGCATGAAATTCAAGATCCAGATGTGTGAAGTTTAGAGCCACCAGCTCACTCCGGGGCAGTCTTATCAAATAGATACACTGCTTGTCATGTGCATAGTTATTGGGCCAGTTCGGGGAGATGATGATGCTTTGACTTTCTGTATAGGTTCCACCACATCCCGGGTCAGCTACAAGACACACAGCAATGGTTTTGTAAAGCAATAGTTTTAACTGATATTTCTGATATAATCCAGTCATTGACATAAAACTGCCATAAAGTGCTATTGGACCATTTTCGGCATCTTTGAAACTGCCATTAGATGTTTTTTATCTTTTGCTAATTATAAAAGAAATGCAATAACCTCTTTACAAGTTCATGGCACAATAGTAAAGTTTATAGTAAATAGTAAAGCCATATTTGCCTACTTATAATTCGACACAAACTGAACCTTTAAATCTCAAGAATGATGGTGTTAAGTAGTTAACTTAACATTTGTTGTGTATATGTGATATCATGTTCTAGCAATAAGAACAACAGAAGATACGTGCTGTTAGACAATCTTTTACAATCCCATAAACTAGCATTCAGTGGCTACAGGTTTGGACATAAAACCTCATTCTTACCTTGGGATGTGGTATAAGTGATATGGAATCCTTGGTCACTGATAACAAAGTCAGAGTGGAAGTGTATCCAAGCAGCAGGGCCGGTGGTCTGCAGGGGGGCAGGAGAACCACTGCTGCAGTACTTATTTAGAAGTGGGTCCTCTGGGAGCAGCCCATCCCTGATCTAGAAGAAAGCCGAAATCAATATCATTATAGTGCTTTTGTAGGGTTTTTTTTTTTGGTGTCTCAAATTTGTCTTTTGTTTGTCATTTTCTATGTAGATAGTTTTCTTTTGTCATATTGTGTTTGTTCGAACTGATCCAAAAGAAGTAAAAGCATTGAAGTATTTAAAGCCAAAATGTTCGTTGGAGGTAGAAGAGTGTTATTAGTTCATGACCTACTTCTAGATAATCGAAGTTGCAGTCGGGATGGTGTTCAAGACTGAGAGTTCCAAAAGCAAAGGTAATGATCAGCCCTGGACCCACATCTAGAGTCCAATAGCAATCACGGTTTGGTGGGTAATTGCCTGGATAACCAGGTGACTTGATGTCACCATACGGATTGGTCAGATGACCACCACAAACTGGAATATAAACAAACATGTACGGGTTTGGCATAGAGCAGTAGAGTACAGCTATATTGCAATTCAAGTCTTAGGTAATACCTGGTGCTTGGGAAGTCCAGGACACAGTGAAGCCACCACTGTTGATTATGTGATCAGAACGGAACCAGAAGTACAGAGAGTTGTGTGAGCTGAAAAGCTCAGCTGGGGCATTGGTGCCACAGTATTTTCCAAGCATGTAGGCAGAGGCACTCTCGCCATCATGGATCTGGAGGAAGTCAAAGCTACAGGTGCTGCTGTGCTCAAGTTGAAAGAAAGGGAATGTGATCCGGAGAATCTAGGAGAGACAGGAGCAATGTTTGAAATGTCAAATGACAAAAACAAGTAGGGGCTTGTCGTTGAATTTACTTGAAAGCCTTATAAAGTTTCCACTAACCTTGTCAGCATCAGTTCTGATGACCCATGCACAACTGACCATGTGATCATACTGATCATGTCCAGGAGTGTTAGGATAACTGAAGGTTCCAGATAGACCCTGAAGCACTCCTCCACATTCTAAAGTGTGCATAAACCCAAGTCAAACAATTGCCATTCAAAGTACAAGACAAGCACTGTCAACACACGTCCACAAACCTTGCTGTGCCGTCTGGCACTGTGGGCCTGTCCACTGTGATGTGCAAGTACAAATGTAGCCATTAATGCCGTCAGTACAAGTGCCTCCGTTTTGGCAGGGGTTGCTGGCACATTCGTTAATGTTCTGGTCACAGTTCTGGCCTGTCCAGCCTGGATCACAGCTGCAGATATATCCAGTAGCAGTGTTCTGGGAAAATAACAATGTGTATTAGCCCCAACGTGTAGTTTATTTAAAGAGCACATTATCATAAACAAACAGAAATTCAACAAATACAACAATTAAGACAAATGAATAAAAGAATACATATAAATCAATATAAGAACACTTTAAGTGCAATAGAAGTCTTGATATTTACAAGAAGGCAGAGTAGAACAGTGCATTGTTTAGTAGCTTTTAAAGCTGGCTATTTTTGGTTCAGATCCAATATTGATGGGCAGTTTATGAGAAGTACTAAAACTAAATTTCATCATGTTTACTTTGTTAAGCTGAGGGCAAGAGACATAATCTGTCCTGAATAAGGAGAAGATGCTTACCGTGCACTGGCCATTGACACATGGGTTATTCGTGCCACAGGTGTCAACAATTTGAGTACAACCAGTTGCTCCGAAGCCATTCCCCACATAACCAGGGGGACAAGTGCATATTGGGATATTGCTGCCTAGAAGGTGTAGATATCAAAATCAGCTCTTTAAGCTTGGTATTGCATAATAATAAAGTGCTTAATGCAGTTGCATTCATTTAACAACCATGAGGAATTCTGAAGAATTTCTTGTTTAAACAAACTTTGTACCTTAAAACAGTAGCAGTAACAGTCAGGACGTGTAGTCTTTATCATAATTATTGTGCAAGGTAGGTTTTATGTGAACACTTGACAGATAACAATGTTACACTTAAACTGTAAATACCAACGTGAATGGCTTTATTTGACCACTTATTGCCAATGGTCATGCGCTACTGTGACAAGTAACTACTGTAAAGTGTGCATCTATGACACCTGGGACAGAAGCACAAGTGGCCAGGGGATAACATCCTCCATTGTTGGTAGAGCAAATGTTCGCTTGAGTGCAAGTCTTTCCATCTCCCTCATAACCTAGGCAGAGAGCAGTTCAGTTAATGTTATTACCAGAATAATTAATGCAATACTTTATATTTTTGTTTGGCTTAAATCTTATAACTCACACCTCTCAGAGTTATTAATTTATTCAACTATAAGTACACAGATGTGCTAAAGCCTATGATTTTTTTCCCATTTTTGTTGTAAATTAGAAACAATTAAAAAAAAAAAAAGGAACAAAAGTAGAAAAAAGCAATGAGTGCATTGCATTGGTTAAAAAATAGACTTTGTAGAAATGTAGAAATGTAGTGGACAGAGCATTGTGAATTGTGTGGTGGAACAAAGTGATACCTGCAGGACATTGGCCACAGTGGAAGGAACCCATGGTGTTAAGGCAAGGCACCATGGGGGAGGTTGAACAGCCCCCATTGTTAGTGGCACATTCATTCACATCCTGACAGCTGTAGCCATTGCCTTGCCAGCCTGAATAATGATAACAGAGAAAAAAATCCAGAAGAATTGACATACCAATAGCCAGTGTCCACAATCAACCAGAAATTGTACTACCAGACAGCATTTGTACTACTAACTTGACTAAATTTATACAAGTAATGTAATGGTATAATCCCTCCTAACTTGTTCTGAATATTGCCCTTTTGGAATATAGAGACATTTATCATTTATCAAATGTAGTCAGTTACTAAACACTGCATCAACACCAGACCAGAACAAACCCTCAATACCCTAAAATAAAAACGGTGACCCAGGAGTGATTTAAAACCTAACAGACAAAAACGGAAGGTGAACCGTCAGTAAAGATATGAATCCTAGGTCAGCATTTTTTATATATCTGTAATTTCCTGTACACAACTCCATATAAACTCAGGGCAGGTTTTTACCTGCTGGACAGGCCCCACAGAAGAAGGATCCTAATGTGTTGAAGCACTCTACAGGAGGATTAGTGGAGCAGGGCTTAGTAGGAAGGCTACACTCATCCACATCTGCTGTGCAGGCAGAGCTGCCAGGCGGAGACATCCACCCCGCTTCACAGATGCAAGTATATTTGGGCTGTTAGGAAACAGTACATATCAAAATGTAAGCAATAAGGACTTGTACTCCTTGAGCTGTCTTGGCATAAGAGAAGCAGGTCAAAAAAACGACTTCCTCTGCAGAATTTGAGAATGCTGTGCTAAAATGCACATACAAAATGAAATCTGGATCCTCGACACCCATTTAACTCTGCTTAATCAACAATAACTGCCACTCTTACATAAGTGCAGCAAAGTTTTTTTAACAAAACAGTCTAGTATGCAGCATGTATTTGTTCATGTATTTTTCTCAAAAAAGCACTGATTTATACAACTGCAATTACCTCATTAGGTGTGACTCTGTCAGAATCAATGCACACCCCATGCACACACAGGTCCTGACTACCTCCTGCACAGTCATCATAGCGAGAGGTACAGTGTGGCCCGTACCACTCTGCAGGACAGGTGCAACTGGAAGGGATAAAATGAAAAGTAACAGATTAATAAGCTCAATAAGCTTGAGTAGTTAACTAGTTATCTTATCTTAGTTAAAGTAATCAGTTACGTGAAAGATCCAGGGGTGTTGGTGCATGTGGCTCCATTCTGGCAGCCCTGAGTGGTTCCAGCGTAGATCTGACACTCATTCACATCCACAGCACATGTGGGACCCTGACACAAGACGAAACAGTCAGATATTTAATGAAATATGGGTTTGTGTGTTGTGTAATTCATTTCGATTTAGAGCCAGCATACCTGCCAGTTTTGAGGACAGAGACAGTGAAAGGAGTCCAGTAGGTTCAGACAGGTGCCCGAATTCTGGCAAGGGTTGCTGCTACATGTCTTCTGATGGATAGTCTGATAAAGCAGGAGCACAAGAAACATTTAACATATAATACTTTCAAAAAAAGAAACATAATACGGGGGTAATACAAGGTAACATAAGCCTGTGAACTGTGCCTTTACCTGTTCTATTGTTTGTACTTTTGACTCAACAGCGGTCACCCTTGTGTTCAGGTGATTTAGCTGGTTTATGACATCTTGAGATGGGCCACTGTTCTTTAATGTGTCAATGTCAGCCTTATTCGTTTTGATCTGAAATGAATTTAACAAAAAAAAAAAAAAAAAAACCACAAACACTTCAAAATGTAAGTACATTGGTGAAAAGAATAAAAAATGTGTGCTGACATCAATTGCCAATTAAAGGTTGATTTCATATGAGGAAACAAGAAAATACAAGAAAATCTGGCTTAAAAATCTATTAAGATAGAATTTTAGAATGCAAGCATAAGTAAAACATTAAACAATGAAAAAAAAATTGGCTGTTATTTCTATAAAATGCTGTGCAACATTCATTCCGTCTGTTCACTAACTGGTAAGGGGCACAGTTGAATGCACTTTGAAGATATTCAATTTAAACCGGTCCAGTTAAAAAAAAAAAGATTAATAATTAAATATTTGTCTCATCGCATGAACATGAACTTTATCTGAGCCTAGATGTAGCTCTGAGGTGATGTTCCTAATCATCTTACCTGATGTATCTGCTGAGTCAGGTCTTCGTCCCCCACTTTGATCTTCCCTGCCCCTGAGGTCTGAAAGTTGATGTCTTTATTGTTTCCCGCAGAAAAAAGAAGGTGACCATTCTCTGAGATCATACGAGGCCTGCAGGTCACCACAAAACTTAAATAAAAGAACTGAACTTCTTTAAAGGGGCACATATTTTCTTCCTCATTAAAATAGATCATATACGCCAATTTTAAACAACTAAAGTTGCAATTATTCATGACCAATTAGTTCCATAAGAGAAACTGCTCGCTTTATTTTTAAATATTTAAACAGTACACTTTCATAACATTGGGCACAAAACAAAGCTTAAGAATATTTATTTTGGGAAACTGTCTAACACATTTTCAAAATATCTATGGTTATTTTTCAACAGACCTGTCCAACTATTTTAAGTCTAATGTATTCATCTTTACTCACTGGGCACTGCTGACGTCCCTCTTGCTTCGGCTGTGAGCCTGATTGCTCTGGTCACACTGCAGTCCACTGAAGAAAAGGAGGGCCAACAATAGCCAGGACAGCCGAAGTGTCCGAGCCATGCTGAGAGTTTGTCTCAGGATGCTCTTCAGACACCACACTGCAGGTGAATCTTGAAGACAGTCTAATGGTCTACACACGTAAAGGCGCACTTTGCCCCCAACAACCCCTCTGAATAAAACACATTCACCAATAAACTGTCCAAAATCCTCCACAGAAGGCAGATAGAGAGGGTGTGAGACAGCTTTTAGAACAATTGCATAGCAGTTTATTCACTTTACTGTGTGATTACCAGGCATTGTCATATGATTTTCACAGATCAGTAACCAGAGTTAAAGTCCTGAACACCTCTCATTTGCATCATGCTTGAAGCAACCCCCCGCCACACACTAAAAGGCCAAAGTGTAATGGTTATGATTCAACTCATCCAGCTGTCTTTATACATGTGTATTTTTATGCACATTATACATGTGTGTACTATTAAAAACAACACCATTTTATTCAATGAAACAAGAGAAATATATTTTACAAAACAACAAAAAGTACAAAAAAAACAACAAAGAACCGAACTTGATTTGATAATTTACAAACTTGATTCCCCTAAATCAAAACTTGAATGTCCCTCATATTTTGGCAGCTCCAGTGAAACTTGCAGCACGATTTTATCTCTCACCTCAGGAACTGTTGCAAAGCATGTCTGCTGGTCACAACACCAAAAGGTCAATAAGCTTGGCCACTACATGAATATTTAGACTGTTTCCCAGAACCCGGTACTGCTGTTTAATGGAGATATTTGGTGGAAAAGCTGAAAATAAACAAATAAAGTAGAAGTTAAATAGACAAAGTGAATCATGGTATGAATCAATCAGCAGCATCTTGCATTATTTTAAGAATATTTATTTTTAAATAAGTATTAAGTCAACAAAGACACATTCTTCTAGATTGTATCACTATTTGCCTTTATCGAATTAGGTGTTATTAATACTATCAAAATGTAGGTATATATATGTATATATACATACATATTAAACAAGATGGTACTCATTAAAAACAACAATGGAATGAAAGCATGCTTTGGTTAACATATTTCCCTTTAGCCCAGTAAATCTAAAGTGAGTGCTTGTCAAACAGTTTTTAAACATGATTTATGCTATTTGCAAATAGCATAACATACTGGATTTTAAGAACATAGCATGACCTTGGTTAAAGCAAGACATTTCAGTATAGTTAAAACAACATTTAAATTTAGTCTGTTCATTTGAGTTTATCTTAATTTTTTATTTAAATGTAAGATGACTTGCTTACTGAAATGTGCGGGGAAGCCCATAAGGTTGGCTATCTCTCTGGGTGTGAAGTATCTGAGCTGCAGACGTGATAGCTGCTGCAGCTTCTCATCCTCAGACAGTACCTCTAATGACTTAAAGACACTCTCCAGTTCTACATCCGCACAGGACTGCAGAACAGAACCAGTGCCCTCTACATAATGCCCATATCTGAAGAGGAACCAAAATGATTCAGTTACACAGGGTAGGAAATACAGATGTTGGTCAAAGACATGGGCTAATTAATAGCTGATATTGTTATAGAGCACAGAGACTATTAAATGCAATAACATTTTCTACAGCCTCACCCTTTCGTAAAGCAGACTGATCTCCTGCAATCTGGGGTGACTATGTCCATGAGCATTGCATATCTAAGCAGGGTTTTTGATGGCAGCAGATAACGGTCCATGTTTGTTCCTGATTCTGTCACTTCCAGAAAGTCCTGCAGTCTCCTTACAGACTCTGTGCTGTTCTGACTTTTCTTCCTCTCCAAGTCCTGAGCTGTCTCCAGCTTATAGACGATATCCCCATTATCCCTGGTGTTATTACTGAGGGCAATACTGTGGCTTTCCGGAACAGTAGGACTGTTTGTGCTATCGCCGGAGGCTGTCTTTGGAAAGCCCTGTAAAATCTACGAGTAGAGCAGCAACATGCTGTTTATTATTAAAAATGATCAGGCAGTATTAAAATCATAGTATTACAAAAGATACATTTTTCAAAATATAATAGTGTATTCACCTCTGCTGTTGTTTGAAATGATAAGGAACCTGGAGGCGCCTTGGCAACAAGGAAATAACGCAGCCTTGAGTTTGGAATTCCAAGCTGAGAAAAAATAGTAACGTGTGGAGAAACACAATTACACCAGTTTGTAAAACTGAGCTAATATTGAATTATAGGAGTAAACATGTAGTCTATATCTCCTATATGTACAGTTAACAAAGCCTTATAAAGATTTTTGGTACAGAATTCGATTGAAAAGAACAACCAAACGAGTTTAAATCACTAATTTCAGTTTTGGTCATTTGTTCAAACCAGTAAAAAATTATGTAAAAAACTGTTAAACCTATAAACAAAGTTTCATTTAAAGAAATGCTTACACAAGTGGGGGATATCATGAATTCCTGAAAACTGTAGTCACATTCCTTCAAAGTCTTTACCAAAGCATCTCTGGGAAAACAAACAAGCAAACCAATAATCATATCACACTCAAAATCTGCACTGTGTCAGTTTATTTTGGAGGTTGTGAATGTATGTCCCCCTCAACCTTTAAAATAATAAAATATGTTTTCCTTTTATCTTCAATGCTTATATTTGTGCTACAAATGCTGATTATTTCACTTAACACATAAGAATGAGTGGACACAGTGACCATGACAGGAGAGAATGAACTGCTTAGCCTAGGACCCCATTGGCTGACAGCCACATAACCACAGTAACCTCCCAAGCAGAGGCATTTCCATATCTCCACTGTTACCTTGCCGAAGACGTTTCAAAGCCTTTTACATTCTCCAGCAGAATGAAGCGTGGCAGCTTGTCCAGCCTACAGTTAAAGAACAAAGAATAAATATTCCTAAATATGTGTGAAAGACACCACATAAACTTAGAAAGAGAATAAAGAAAATTACACAATACAATAAAAATTTAGATGAAAATACACCATCTTTCTGACCTCGGTAAAATGTCCAAGATATAGAGAAAACTTTTTGTTCTGGGGTCAGATATGTCCCCCTGTAACCCAATCCTGCAGGGAAAACAACAAAAATTGAGCACACAACTCTTCATTTCTATTATATTCCATTAGAAGTGGAAAGGTGGTATAGATGTCTAATTACCTAGTGAAAGGTTGACAAGGAGGGCTCATCAAAATCATATCAAAATTTAGTTTATTGAAATCATTTAATGTCATTCCCTAACAGAAAAAAACACAAGCATCAGTTACAGTCAAACAGACTACATACTATATATAACTATTGCACAAGGACTTAAACTTTTGTGTTGAAAGACCATTTTGGGTTGAAAAATCTTGAAGAACCCTTGAGCTGACAAATTTATTCTGATGATTAAGAATTATTTTCACACTCCTCTAAAAATCAAACACTATATTCAAGCCAGGGGAGGGAAAAAACCCACTGAAACAGTGGAAATGAGTACCTTTTAATGAAGAAAATAAAAATGCTGTGCTTGGATTCCAGTTTATTGACATTAACATAATGAGCAAAGCCTTACAGAACACCCTCTGGACAATAACTGGTGCATCATTACCCATGCTGACAGTGCACACAACCTTTACCCAACACTAAATCTAGTGAGTTACTCTTTCACTTGACATATTCCTCTAACCATTAATCATGGGATAAAGTGAGGATAGGTTTGAATTAACAATTGAAGCCATAGGCCCACGCCAACCCCTCACTTTTAGAAATACATATTAAGTTTATTGCAGTAAATAATTTACAATATACTTATCAATCTAAACTGAATAATAAGCCTCTGTGCAGTTCACAGAGTTCAACAAAGTTAATTCTGCAAGACAAAGGCAGATTCTAATTCATTCACACATCTGTTAAGTAGCCTATAATTAAATAAATGAAAAGGACTTTTGCCAAGGTTTAGGCTGATTATTCATGAAATTGGGCCTAAATGCCTGTATGAGAATGGACCACTTTCACTGATTATGTGGATTGCTAAGGTTTTGTTTTAGGTATTTCCGCTGAAGCTCTGGCTTTAGATTTCATAAAAGTAGATTTTATCAAACATGCATTTTCTCTTAAATAGGTTTTCTGTTAAGGATGTATAGTTTTGAGATATTAATGTATAAAGTTGCAGTAAAAAAAAACAACTCATTAATGAAGAAGGTTAGCGGTCCCATTCTCTTTAAGAAAGCAATTTGTGTCACCTTCACTGACCTTACTATTACTAAATACTTAAAAACACAATTTAAAAAACTTTTTCATGGAGCAGGAACTGAGACCTTTGAAATAAAACCCCTTCATCCACCTTAGCTTGTGTGATAAGGCAGAAAGGGGTTGACTGTTGTTTACCCCTAGTGGTGGTGACAAAGCACAGCAGTGCCAAAAAGCACTCCTCAAATCAAATCAAAGAAAGATATATAGAATGATTTTGTTACATAGCATTTTCTTATTTCCAGATGATAACTGTATTTTGGACTTGTGGTTTTTACATTACAGTCAGACTCAGACTGCTGATTTGTTCATATTAACTAAATGAAGTCAAGTAATTGTCTGGTGTTTTGTGTGGGAACCCTTGCTGAAATGAACAGGCAGATATAAATGGTTCTCTCTTTAGATGTGCACAGATGACCAGATGTATTTCTACACTTAGTTCCATAAATAGGTGGTCAGGATCTTCAGCCTAATTATTTGCAAACCAAGAATAAGGTTATTTAACCGGTGCTCACTTCAATGGTCTTGGGCAGCAGCAGAGTATCCGGAAAATTGTGCTTATAGATTTCATTGGCTGTCGTGTTCACATCCACTGCAGCTACCACTTCAGCAGGCACTGAGCTCTCTGAACAGGGAAAAAGTGATGTTGTATGGTTAACTGGTGAAGCCATGAAATATAATTTTGTAAATATAAACTAATATTTGGAATAGGGGATATACTCTTGCAATCCGTGGTTCTATGCTACAGTTTAAAGCATCAATTGTCCATTTGTTATACTGTTATATGAACACACCACATATTGTTTTTTGCATTTAACCCATTCACCCATGTTATGCAGTGGCCAGCCAGAAACACAGTGGCAGGCCTGGGATTCGAACCCACAACTGCCTGATTGCCGGCACACATCCCTAACCACCAGGACACCAGTCGCCCACCTCAGAAAGTTGGGGCATAGGTGAGGAAAGCTTATAAAGGGTGATGGAAATAGCAAAGAATCCTGATGGGAAACCAAGAACACTTCCTCTTCAAAACCAGTACCATAACGAACTATAATGAGAATATTTCCGTTTGGAAAACTTATCCGTAAAGGGTGAAAACAGTGACACCTGTTGAGAACAGACAGACAGCTAACACAGTTTGTAAAAGGGGTGGGGGGGGGGGTGGGGGGGGGGGGGGGGAGGTGGGGACCTCCCCACCACGCCCT
>JBBPCW010000006.1:10907833-10920923 GCA_037974425.1 Phenacogrammus interruptus
GCAGTGAACACGATTGTAGAAATAATAACTAAAAAGTGCTGTACACGCATGTGACCGCTACGCCTCAGGAGGTTAAATACCGCTAAATGTATATCAAAAAGACTGGGAATATAATTCAAATATTTTAAAGCTTATATAATCCCTCTTGGATCCCCCACTCTTTGACTTGTGTTCTCTAAGACCTTAGGGAAGAGCCTCTACTCTGATTCACATCCTCACATATTCATTCAGAACTTGCCTTTCTAGCTAACACTGTGAAACCAGGCAAAATACCTCTAATGCAGTTACAATAGACCAAATGAGATGAACTGCAGCAATGATCCACTGTATGATGACTCATGCGGGCAGATGGCTATTACATTGAGGTACAGGTTCATCTATAATCAGCATGGCATGAGAGGGTGAAGATGGAGAGAGAGAACTCTGTTTGAATCCCAATCATACAGGAGATAGAATAATAAAGTCTGCAGCTGAAACACAGGGGTCCCTACTGATGCTGAAGTACTCAGGTGTTCAAGCTAGGCCTTGGCAGATTTTCACTTACATCTCATCAGTAGAATTCTCATTATGGTTTTGGAATGTGTTGCATTCTGCAGTCCCACACATGGCTTTAGGAAAAGCAAATAATCACAGAGAACTTTTCAGAATCCTGATTGATTACTCTTATGGTTTCTTGCTGCTGCACTTCAGTCGTACCTCACTAATATTTCAAGGACACATGCTTTTTAATGACATCCCTAGTGACCTCAATCTCAAGCCCAGCTCTCTGAACCATTGCCTCTTTCTGAACACAGATTAAGCATAATGTTGGACCACTAAAAATCTTTTTCTTCTTGAGGCCTGGGTTTCATGTGTAGCCAGAAAATTGTGCAATTAGTCATTTGCCTTAGACAGTTTACTGCTTGGCATTATATTTGCGAGGGGGAAAAAAAAGTCAGGCTAAATGGTAGTAGGAAGGCTTCCATCTGAATGCCAGGCTCTCCCTGCCTCCTCGCTTGTTACATGAGTCATCCTGCTTCGCTTTAGCAACAGACAGATTCACACTATAGTGAATGACAGCATGCAAAGGCAGCCTTTCCTTTGAGGGCTCAGCCAAACTCTTCAAAGCAAGGACTTTCTCATGTCCACTCTGCTAATATGATCTTATGGGACTCTATCAGTTTCTCTGTTGCAGTCATGTGCTGTCTGTCTGCCTGTGTTATGTGATGCAAAATGTCTGTCATGCTTTCTTGGAAACTTTAAAGGACACTTCACATGCCCCTGTGTATTATTGTTTGGGCCGTTTAGGCAATAGCAAATATTTGGTTATACACACATTTGATGTGAGGCACTCTACTATCATTTGTTAATTAATATAATAGGATTTACGTCTAATAGTATAGAGAGTTTCGTAGATCTTTGTGTCTCTTAGAAGACAATTCAGGGATAGAAATATGGACTGATACTATTGCTAGTAATTCTACAGTGAATCTACTTGTCTTTAATATGCTCTGATGAATTTGAAATCTTCTATGCTTAGATGATAGATACCGGATATGTACTGATGTTGTCAATATGTCCTGCTTCTCTGCTCAAACACAGACCTGAGCATTCTGAAGGGAATTATTTTAAAAGAATCAAAAACTCTAACAAAGGATGTTTGTTAAAAAAATCCATTATTTTAAAGTAGTTATTCAAAGGTACAAGCAGTCATTGTAACGAAACTCTTAGCAGGATCCTCTAATTTGGAGTCTTAACTAAAATACTGTAAAATAATGTCACCTGTATGTAAGGTCTAGCTCTTTTTTAATTAGCTGTGCGTCAATTTTGATGACCTTTGACATGCATTTTATGTCTTCAATCAATAGTCCTTCTTCTTTGCCTCTACTGACCTCTGAAGATACAGTCCTTTATGTAGCAGCAATGGATATACAAAATAGAGGAAAAGCTAGTTTATTTGGGGGATGGTGGTGGCGCAGTGGGTAGGATACTTGCCTCTAGACCGAGAGGTCATGGGTTCAAATCCTACCCCCAGCACACCACCACTGGGTTCCTGAGCAAGACCCTTAACCCCAAGTTGCTCCAGGGAGACTGTCCCCTGTAGTTAGGGATTGGAAGTTGCTTTGGATAAAAGCATCTGATAAATGCTGTAAATGTAAATATTTAATGTCAAACATGTCAACATTTAAACTATACTAAATATATAAATGAACACACAGACTGCATAAAATGCCAAGAGACTGTATTGTTAGCCTTTCTTCTGTGTTTTCATGTTTTTGTTTTAGGTTGTTGTAGCTAGCTTGCTAATGATGAAATTGGTCCCTCGTGAACAACAACTGTACACAGATCACCATCCATGCCGGTTATCATTTTTGCTACAGATTAATGTACAGCACCAGGAACAGCACTAGGGCCAATGGACTTTCAGTGGCCTTGCCAACCCAATTATTTGTAATTGTAATGCAACCTCTATGGTAGAATTAAATCTTTTCTGCAAATAATATACTTTGTCATCATTTTCTGCAAAGAACATACTTTGTTATTTTGTGATTAAAACACTGTAATGAATACATTTACACACTTGACCATAAATGTGGTTACTGACCAGCCCAAACTTTCATGACAGTCTGCAAACTTGCTTTGGACATTGTTAAGAAATACATTTTTACTTTTATTATCATTTTATGTAGAGCGCTTTGTGACTTCCCTGTCTGGGAAAAACTCTCTATAAATAAACTTTACTTACTTACTTACTAAGAAAATAAAGACAGAAGTAAAGTGAGGGATCATAGAAAGACTGAGGCAGGATTACATGTGGACAGAACTTACCCTTTCTCTTTATTTCTGCTTTGACTGCACTTTTACTCTTCTCCTTTTACTCTCTGTTGAATTCCCTTTCTCTCTCTGTTCTCAGCGTTGCTGTTTACTTGCTTGCTCTACTGTCATGGCAAATATTAGTACAGTTACTGTAGTTTGCTATAAGGTTCTGTAGAATTATAATTCATTTACTAATGGGAATACTATGTGGTGAATACTATGTAGAATTGTTATAGAATTATTCTTGTATATTTTAATTAAGAGTTATACAATACAAAAAAGGGAGAAAAGATTCAAGAACTTACTTGAAACATATGTGGCTTAAGTCACATGAGTGAACTATTGGTGCCACCCATGTGCAGCACTATTATCACAAGCAGATAATTGTTATAATTTCTATTTTTATGTCGTTTCTGTTTATGGTTTGTGAGTTGTATAATTATTTTTAGGAGTATTTATTCATGTATTTATTTATTAATTAGCCAATCTTCTGCATCTGCCTATTTTGCAAGGAAACACAAAATGCAAACTTCTGTTGTGACTGAAGCTTTGCAACCTTCAAATGTCAGTGTTTAAGTTAGGATTGCTATAAATAGTAGTAAACCCAGCACATAAAAGTGAATTAGCACCACTGCTATCTTAGATATTAATACATGGATTTTTAAAAATAATTGATCATGGAAAACCTGCCAGTGCAACAGAGATTAGTCGTTTTAGAACCTTAAGACATGAAGATTTGTTGAATGTAAGGAAATCAGGAATGAAGGAATCTCTGTGTCCTCCACCCCCACCTCTTGTTTTTCTTCATGTGATCACATGTTGGTGTGGTATGGTATAAAAAGAATATTGATTATAATACAAGACAATGCTGTTAAAAATAACCAGATTTATCAATAAATTACTGTATAAATTCTTACATTAGTGTACATTATTGTACACATTGATTACAGTGCATGGTCTGCTTTGCCATATTGCTGGCTTTTGGGGGCTACACATGCTAGATGGCTTGTAATAATTTTGGATAGATTTCCCTCTGGAACATTTTCATCAGAAAGAGCATAAACAGGTAAGAAGGAAAAAGAAAAGTTCAGATGATTAAGAGATAAATACCAACTGCATGCGTAATACCTCACTTTAGCTAGCACTAATGTGAGGCTGTCTGGGAGAAGCATCTATAAATTGCTAACCCATTGCCAGTTCTATGTCACAGTCTTTGGGCTGGAAACCTTGAATGATTCACACCTAGAAATATATCAGCAATATGTTTACTGGGCTTTTTCTGGATATTGGAGAAGCCATATGCTAATCAGTGCTGTATGCTTTCTAATTGCACTTGGCATGCTCTGGGTTTGAGCTGTCACACTGGTACTGATGTTTTTACACTACTTGTCTCTTGACCTAAGTTTGTTTTCAAGCCATTTAGAAACAGCTCACAGAGTGCATGGCTGATTTAATGGACATCAGTGTGGCCTTTTCTGATAATCTAATTAGGACTGGATGCCCAGTTGGAGGCAACTCATATCCACACACAGTCATTCTGAAGTCCTGTACCCCGTCGGTGGCTCAATCTGTTTTTCACACATGGCGTAATAAATGTGATGCTGAAACACAACAGAATGCCATCCAGATGGGTTTGTTTACGCATCCTTGTCAGGTTTTCATTCTTCCTTTCTCCCTATTTTGTCTTCTCTTTTTCTACCTTTTGGTTCTGCACTTTTGCTTTGCCTAATTGTCCAGAACTGACTGGCTGGTTAAAATGTTTCTAATTTCAGGTCTCCTCCTCTGGATTTGCATCATTGTTATTTTAAAAAAAATTCTGAGAGAATTTAAATGAGAACAACTATGCAAAGCCAGCTTGCAACGTGGGGAGCTAAATATTTAGCTATCAAGGAGCAAATTCCTTTTATGCATCGAAATGGATTTAGACAATAATATCACAAAGCCAGTGTTAGCCAATAATTCAGCACTGCACTTTGTAGGGTGCTTCCTAAGTGGAGCTGTTCACAGCACAGCATGAAAGCCTACAGCCCTGACAGATCTTGCCTTGTCTTGCCTCTCTGCTGACCAGTTTTAGCCTGTTAATCACTTCACAGCCTGCGAATCACGGACTACACACCTGATAATTAAACAAGATAATTACTCAGGCAAAAAGTGACATATTTACCCAGTGGTTGTGCCTCTCAACACGACTTTCCCTCCCTCGCGGACTCATGTCTTTGTTGCTATGTGTGAGATGAATATAAAGCAGAATGATTAAAGCGGCTCGGAAATGGAGGGTCCCTGTCATTGACATTGTCATTTAGTACACTTCATGCATCATTTCTTCACTCCTTCATAGACCCGATTGGTCCCCTCTGTCCACCTCACCCATCTTCGAAGCTGATGTCCTTTTGCAGGTTTCCCTCACGGATGCCTGGAGCTAGTAGGGATTAGAAGTGCGGTAATTGCGGAACAGAGTGAAGGTGATTGTAGAGAGACTCCTCTCTGATCTGTCCCTCTCTTCCTCTCCAACTCCGCCTACAGAAAGAACGAGAGCAGAAATGAGTTTGGGTTTATCTCACTGTGCAGGGAGTGCGTTCGCCTCAGACCAGGCGGCTTCTTCCTCCTCAGGTGCTTTTCACACAACGAAAAACGAGACATGAGTACTGAGGAGCTCTCTATTTATGACAGCTTCTATTCAAGTTGCTACCTGTCAAGCACTCAGAGATGCTTGCTGGATTTGAGCTTCAGAATACTGACATGGTAACGGACATGCTCAAGGCAAACCAAGAAGCTGCAGTGTGATGAGTTTATATTTGTTGTGTGTATGAATGCAAATCTGAGAAATAGCCCAGAGAGGTTTAAAGCTGTGTATAGTGTGAGAAAGTGGCTACAGTTCACAAATGTTAATACAGTACATAATCGAAAGAACTACTCTATAACTCTTTGGTGAGAAAACAGGAAAAACAGGTACATGCTATAATAGACATTTTCTTTACAGTGAGATAAATATTTAAACTTTCAAGAACTGGCGATCTTCATCCAAACTGCTTCAGTAGACACTCGGTTCTAGTGACTACACTAGCAGTAATACAGTAGATGTGGGGAACTGCTGATGAATGTGTGACAGAAAAAAAGAATTGTGAAAAATATCTGAACCTTGAAACTCGAGAGCATGAAGGCAACAAACAGCAGAGCAGTGGCATATTACTCAGTATGATCTATCTGAAAGAGGGCCCAAAATGGACATTTTAGTGAAGATTTTTTCTAATGTTTTAGTGAAGTTTTTGTAGAGCTAGTAGGTTTTAATTTTAGGCTAACATTGATTTTGCCTTCAAAAAGATGGTCTTTTTGGAAAAGGAATGAATGTATAATTGCTGAGTCTGAAATTACTCACAGCATGATAAGGTTTGTGCAACACGTTAGTTTCGTTGCTGAGTTCTTGGAAATGGTAATGCTCTGCAAACATTAGTACAGATGAAATGCCCTCAGACAAAGAAAAGTTTCTCTTGGTAACTGAACCCTACAGCATTTTGTATGGCTAAACTAACATTTTACAGCCCCCCATGCCCCTTCTCCATCCTGTTCTGCTCCTGGTCATTGCTGGAACATGATAGAGAGTCCATGACCCTGCTCCACATTACAATGCAGATGGTTGGAGGAAATGCAGACTTGACCTTCTGACAGCTCCAAAACACTACTGCTAGAGGAAAACGACATGCATCTCTCTTGTGGGAGCAGTAGAAGTTCTGCCTTTGGCAGCAGAGCTGAAGAGCTGCTGCACTGCAGAACTAACCCAGCTGGGCTGAATTTGGCCACAGTTGACTGATTGTACACAATACGGCACATCAAGGGCCCAGGTCGTGGGAGCGCAGCAGGGGCAACGTGAAAATGTTTTATTTGTGACAGCACTCCAGCCCCAAAGCCAACAACCACAACATCGCTCACAGGAAGCAATGTCAACTTTTGGCCTTTGTTCTCCACAGAGGTTTGCACTGTCAGGCCTATAAGACACTTGAATTTCTGTACTGGATTTTCTCTTCTTTTTGGCATCACTTTATGGACATAATGGGCCTTAATATTGCTAGAGTGATGTTGTGTTTAGACGTGCAGCAATTCATCAGTCAGCTGTATTTTGTAAAGTAAATGTAAAGAACAATTGTTTGATGTATGACACACAAGTGGATCACATGGTATGAAAAACGTGATCCACTTTTGTTTCCCTCAAAAGATTCCCAAATTAACCTAACAGTGTGTTTATATCTAGGATTGTAATACACGCCTCAAATGTTATTGTGCAGGGTAACTCCAGTTGTCAGTGTTCACATTTAGCAAGTTTCAACAATTTTCAACAATTTTTATTTTCAGTTTATCAGTGTTATTCGAAAGATTAGCCCGCCACAAACAGCCTGTTTGCAATCATAATGGTATAAGAAATTTTAGGTTCTTATTGAAGAGCATTATAATTCATTGATGCTTCTCAGATGCCAAGTAAGAGTTATACACACATTTACTGTCACCCCTGAAGTAGCCTTGGCCACTGTCTGACCACACCATGATATAAAACTATGTTTCTGCCACTGCTGAAAGCTTGCTGGTAGCTGGTATTTTCTGTTCTATTTGACAAAATAGCAGCAATATTCCTCTCTACCACTGCACAGTATCTACTTCTACAGGAGCTGTAATCTCCACCTTTCACAAATGGCCCAGAGAAGCAGAAACATGCATTAACGTTATTACCACAATGCTTGTTCAACACTAAACCTGTTACCAGTGATGGGTCCGTTTTGCTTCTCCGCAAAAACTAGTATATGCCAATAGTGGAGCCCCTTCCACTCTGTCATGTGCTGGTCCCTGGGGAAACAACGTCAGTACTGGAAGCAATTCACAAGGACGTTTTCCCCTATGCAGACCCTTTGAACCTGTTGCTGTGCTGCTAAAATGTCATGTTGTGAAGCATTAGTGAATAAATTCTCCCCCCCACCAATACTTTATCACCGAGACACATCACTAGCATTCGAAGCACGTTCAGCTTCCAGTGTTTTGGTTTACCATGTGTATGTGTTGGTGTGTGTGGCTGTAGCCAGTCCACACTTGGGCACACACAAGCTCACACATTTATACCTATAACCTGAGGCCAAAAGAGTCACTAGCTGACTGATTAGAGCTTACCAGGTGGTAGAGTTCAGTGAGAACTGAGTTGCACTTTAGTATACTGCTGGCTCTGTGAGTAGGCTTTTTACATTACACAGAAAAAAACATCCAAATGTATCCAGATCCTTCTATTTAGTGAACTACTCTGACATGGACCCATTGCAGTCAGATGCATCTAAATACTCACACACAGCTTGTATAAAATATATCTATAAAAAAGCTGTTTCAGTGGAATGGGATGCTCTGGAGCAGCTGCAAATGAGCCTAAGGTCACCATATCCAAAAGGAATATGAATCTCATCAGCATTGGGAAGGGGAGCGGTGGAACTGCATTCTCTAGAGTGATGGAGCACTACTGGATACTTTTACTGTGAGGTACAGAGGCATTTGAAATCCTCATCCTCAAAACAATCATCCAAGTGACCTCACTAATGGTCTTTTGACTGAAAACAAATAAAACAGCATTCAAATATATACCATGAGGTGTTACTAGAAGAGTACAGGTTGTTATTGCAGAGACACTCAATTAATCTTATTAATTTAACAAGAAATGTCAAATGAGCAAGTGTCTACAAACCATATACGTCTGCTTTCTTGGAGAGGGCTGTTCTACTAAGCGTAATCATGGACTATACTGAATTTTCTGCATCTTAATTGCCTCCAATTAAGCCTTTTAATAATGACAGTAGACAAAGCTGAGCAGCTGGTGGCCTGATGGTTAGGGAGTTACCCCTGCAATCAGATGGTTATGGGTTCAAATCCCAGGATTGTGAATGGCACCACTAAGGACATTGAGGAAGGTACCATCCCACTGCTTCCTTGGCATTGTGCCCAAAGCTTCACTTAAGTGAATGGGTTAAATGTAGAGAAGAACTACAGTAATCCCCCAGTTTTACGCGAGGAGTCACGGGTTCAGTTACACACATATTTTTTTTGAGAACCAAATTTTACACAGAAATCCCTTACAATAACGCGGAAAATGCAAATATCCTCCGCCTGTTTTGCTTTTTTGTGACAATGAATATATTTCACCACCTCTCCACAGTGTCCCAATACTTTTGTCCGCGACCTTCCGAGTTGCATATATCGGTGGGGAAAGAGGAAACTTCAAACTCAACAGTTCGGTTTTATTCTCCAAAAACTGTTAGCCGCATTCAGGTGCATGTCCATCTTTAAATGCAATCCGGGTGTAAACTTTTATCCCGCAAGCTTCCGAGTTGCATAACGGCTTATCTTTACATTTTCTTTAAGGCTAATACATTAAACTGAGTTTAAAATTACATTAAACTGTTCTGGGGGCATATTTAGGGTTCATGCAATAAAACAGGCATTTTTAGGGTTTTTTTTTAAAAAAAAAACAAAACTAATTTTTTCACTATATGTGGGTGCTCTTGGAACGCAACCCCCGCAAAATTTTACTGTATTTCAAATGACTTATCTGGAGTTTTGTTCTGCTTATGTTTGACTGTCAGAAAAACAGACCACTTTTAGTAATCCATACAAAACTGCCTTGAGGCTGAAAGTAAAGATGTGAGTGAGGGGTGGAAAACAGAAGCCTGAGTAAATGAGCAGCCATTGATTCTGCTTTAAGACTAATCAAATCAGTCAGTGGGGTGGATTCAACATTTAGACATACATTAAAATTCTATGTTTGCCAAAGGAAGCGATTGTTGTTTGTGAAAAAAAAGGCATGTGATTCATCAGGAATCAGACCAGAATAATTACAAAAATAAACCTCTAAACAAACTTCAAACCGGAGTGACAGAAAGGTACAGCTGATGGCATAATGATATACTTTAATGACTGACTTCAGTTCAGAATAGTACATGGAGACCTTGTCAAGTCTAGAATATAATTAGGAGATGTCCATGTCATAAGATGACTATATGTAGGTGTGAGTTAAACTTGCCTTACAGCGTCTCAGTCCCCCAGTGTCCCCCTTGACAGGTCAGACTACTTGACAAGGGCTGTAGATGGACCTCCTGTAGCCCTAGGTCCTGAGCCTAGGGTCAGTGTGCTACCCCAATGTTAGTTAACATAACATCTCCATCCACCTGAACAGAACCCCATGCACTCTGAGTAGCGGTGTAACAGTGGACAGGAACTCAACACAACACTGCATCCAGGAGCACCCAGGAGAGAAACCACAAATGAGGCAACACTCATATTTAGATGTTTCCCACCATGGCCAATCCCTCGCCATCCCTTTTAGCATTCATTAGCCACTGAGGGGCTGTAATTGGTGTGCTGTTACGCCCATTAAACTTTTCACCCATGGTTACAATCACTGGCTCTGCTCCCACACACTGCAGCTGCTCCCGTCTCCACGGTTACAGAGGAACAGAGCACCTCCTTCCGTGGTGACTTCAGGAGAGGTGGTGTGTGTAACTCCAGCCACGGGCTCTCTAGCTTGCCCTGCACTTATAAACAGACACAGCCTCTGATTTGACGTCAGTTTCACTGCTTGTCCCTTTCACGGTTGTCAGTTTCCAGTACCTAATGCTTCTTGCAAAATGTCAAAAATGAAGGTTCATAAATGTGCTGGAGGCCTGATATGCATCCCAGTTTGATTTCTCTGTTCAAACACACCTGATTCAGCTCATTTATTAATTGTCAGGTTTAGTAAGAGACTTGCACATACGTGTCTTAAGAAATACAGTTAAAAAAAAAAAAGTTAAAATCTGTAAAAACTTCGACATGACGTGGAGGTTCCACATGAGGTTAACACCCACAAACCATCCATTGAAATGTTCTTTTGAGAAGCGAAAGTCTTTCCAACAAAGTGATTCCAATGACCACTTTTTGGCAGATTTATTTTTAGAAGCGCATTCTAGGTAAATGATCATTGTTTAAAGGTTTTGATTATTTTATGTACATTAAAACCTATGCATTAAAAATGCCAGTGTATCTATGCTATATAAATGTGTGTGTGTGTGTATTTATTTGTTCCTAGTTTGTCCATATACGTTCTGTCTGAAGCCTAGCCTCTCATGTACTGTTACTATGATAGAATCTGTGATAAATAGCTTCAATAGACTGTGTTAGACAGTGCACTACAGTTAGCATTTTACACTGTGTGTATGAGCTCAGCTGGAGCTGAGAACGTCACAGGCCTGAGAGCAGCCGTCATCATTAATCCTGTATGAAAGCTGATCTGCCAGGTATGATGAAGTCCCTGGACATATTACACACACTCTGAAACTCCAGCTGACTGTCAACTGCCCTCCACCCCTCCCCCTGTATACTCACACATCATTGCTCATTTGTCAAAGAGCCCCATGTCTATGGGCATTCTTTACAGAGCACTGATGACTGGATGACAGAAAGACAGGCAGTGAGCGAGTGTGAGATGGAAAAGAGATAAGAAGTATAATAACGCTTCTTCATTTGCAGGGTAGAGCTGAGCAAAATCACTCTGTTGGACAGTAGGGCGATTGACACATGAAAGCTGTCTCATGAAGTGACCAAGGTGGGGTAGTGGCTGGCACGGGGTAGGTGCTGGGTCCGGGTGGGGTAAGGCAGACAAACAGACTCCATTTAAATCCCAGTCATACAGGAAATGGAATCAGAATAATGTTGGGTCAGTTTTCTGTGTGAGTGCATTTGCTTTGATAACCTTGTGGGGAGCTGAGCAGGGGGCCAGGTCATGTTAAGTGTGCTGTGCACAGAAGGGAAGGTTGTGGTGTGGCTGAATTGAAATCTGTTTATTCAGTCTCTACTGATGCACGGTGACTTCCTCTGAGAGGGTAGGAGAGAGCAGGGCACAAACTCACATGAGGAATAATGCAAGTTTAACAGTGTTGCGTTAGATCAGTTGAACAGGTTAAAGTTGAATGTGTAATTGGTCATGTTCTCATATTTCCATAGCAGGGTCAATCTGTAAGCTCTTAATAGTATGCGCCCTGAAGTCTGTGAACAACTCTTTTTTATTTTAGGTTACTCAGTTGAAAGTCAAACATTATTTTAATCATATTTCTGGTGGCTATAATTTAGTGCCATATAATTCATAAATCATATACATTTCTCACTGTGGAAGCCAGCCAGGCTAAGTTACATCCTCCACACTGCAGGGTTATATGAAATGCAGTGTTGCTTAACATTCTCAAATAAACAATGACAAATAAACAAATAAAAAAAGTCAAAATACCCTCATATTAATAAACTTTTTTAAATTTTTGAACATTTTATTCATAGATATATTTGGGAAAGTTTTTGTGATTTTGACTATGTTTTGAATTATTAATTCATTTTGTACTGATTTTTTCAGGTTGTTACAATTAATGCCACTGGGTATGGGTGACATGAAAAGACTGTTTTTCTAACACTCATTTGCACATCACATCAAAACTATCATGTCACAGTCTGGGTCAGTTAACCTTGTCAGAGTAGGCACTCTGATTCTAGTTTCTAGGCAAGACAGGCTTCTATCTGGGAATGTTTGTATCACTCCAAAATACGGGTCGGTGATGGCGGGGGGTCGGTCGACATCAGGTCTCCCCACTGGATGCCTGAAGTAGTGAAAAGACTCGTAAAATTAGTCCAGCTATGAAATTTTATCTTTACTTTTACCCAATATTTTTTTTTATTTCAACAAGAGGTTACAGGCTTATGCTAGACTTTATTTACATTAGATTCATCTCTGATCATTGTGTCTAGATTTTATCCTGTTACAATTTTCACTACACATTTACATGAACCTGCATTTACATTTAGATTTAGCTGCCAAATTTGTCTTGAGATATATTAACTGCATAATATGTCAACCAATTTGACTGCATCATTTAGTGTTTCCATTTTGCATATTTATATATAAACACTGGAAGATAAAACCCAGAGGCCAATGTGATCCTTATGACCTCCTGAGAAAGACAGAGAGAAAGAGGGAGGGAATGAGAGAAAGAGAAAAAGCAGATGAAACCGAAGGGGAGGAATAACATCCATTTACATAAATGAGGGATGGTGAGGGCTGACTGGGCACATGGCATCTACTGAACCTGTATCAATTAAGAGCATTCAATATTCACAAAGCACCAGTCAGGTATAACCATTCCAAATAGAGAACTGAATATTTAATGTATTTGTCTCTGTTTCTCTCTCTCTCTCTCTCTCTTTCTTTCTCTCTCTCTCTCTCTATATCTCTCTCTCTCTCTCTCTCCCTCTC
>JBBPCW010000006.1:10921023-10932049 GCA_037974425.1 Phenacogrammus interruptus
CTCTCTCTCTCTCTCTCTCTCTCTCTCTCTCTCTCTCTCTCTCTCTCTCTCTCTCTCTCTTTCTTTCTCTCTCTCACACACACACACCTATGTGCAGACACACATTTACAGAGATGGTCTCGTACCTCAGGATTTTCAATCAACCGTCTCTATCACTACTCCTCGCTGTTTTTTCAGACTTTCTAAGCCACAGGATTCTGTCATTCTATCTGAGCTGTGTGTTCTTAAAAGACCCTCCTCACCACCGCCTATCTAATCATACTCCAGCAACTCTGAAAGAACGGCTGAAGTCTAATCATAACTATCTAACAGAGCTTTTCTCTGTCTCTCCAAAAGAAAGGTCATACATTGTGTAGTCACGGCGCAGTCTGCACGCAACTAAAGACTTTCTCTCTTATCATTCCTGCTCCGTCCAGATTCTGGGAAATACTAATCCTCTAAAGGGATGACATTGACTTGCTGCATTGATTGTGTGTTTGTCTGAGCGAGGGAATTCCTCCGGGATGGCGGGGGTGGGGGGGGTGGGGTGGGGGTGTTCCTTCACTGCCTCAGTGAATTTGATAACATTGTTCGTATGCTGCGTCCTCAACCCTGATTCTGACCTCCTGTTTTTTAGCCAAACACGATTGCTCCATTCACATGGTAACGCATAGCAGATAGTAGGTAGGGTAAAGAAATGACTCAGGGGTGTTCTGCACCCAGGTCCTACAAAAGAGCCCACCTCTGTCCAAAATTAATTATACTTGAAGGTTCATGCCCAGTCAATGCATTTTAAAATATCAACACTGAGATGCAAATGTTTCTTAACGGTGAGGAACATTAAGATGTTGACACTGTGGTAAACTAAATCAATTTTGATAGACACTCCTAGATATGTCATATACTTAAAAAAAGTATAAGGGCAAGTGATGTCGTAGCTTTAAGCGAGATGTGTATACTGGCTGCTTATACTGTTTTGTACATTGTTTACTGTAAAAAAAAAAAACAATTCCGTGTGATACAATTAAAAGCAATTCCACTAACTGGAGAAAAAAACAAAGTCTTAGGTTTCTTTATAATGGTGATGATAGGAACCAGAGGTTGGTCTATAACATGTATATTTATATTTATTTTATTTTTAAAACATCAATTAAACAGGCACAGGAGTTTTATATGCCATGTTGCTGATTGTAAAATAATTTCAAATCTGATAGTGGCTAGTCTTTGGAGGTGGTTTACCTTATCATGCCCTCCATGAATTTTTTTTTTTAAGACATCAAGCAAAATATTCATAACCATGTAATAAAATTCTCTGAGGTAACATTTAGATGCAATAGAATATTCAGACATTTCATTTTCTACTATGAACAATTCATAGTAGTCTGTAAATGTTTCTTTTAGAATTGAACATTTAAAATCAAACCTCTCTGAATGACTTTGCTTATCTTTTCGTAATTTAATTATAAAAGAATTGTTTAAAAATGCTAAATTCCCTTTAACATAAAATTTTACATTGTGACAGTTCTTTACTTCTCCCTCATATTGTCCTTTCTCTGAGATGACAAGTGCAAAAGAGAATAAAACAGACGCACCAAAAAACAACAAAGCTCCATTTTGCATGTTTCTGCATCCTCAGTGAATCTAATCAGTACTAAAGTGAGAGCATGTATGATTGTTTCCCTCCTCCCTAATTTCCTCTTGGACTGGCACAGTAAATAAAGCTATGAAAGAGTTAATATGTTTCAATCCAAAGAGCCTGGTTTATGCATTTTCTCTCAGCTCATCCCCTACACGCTGCTGGACCTTGCACGGCCCGAGCAGCTGCAGCGGGAATTGGGTCAAACCTGTCTCCCATGTGTGCCTTGCACACTCGCAAACACATGCTCACACATGCACGCGTTGCTCATCACACGGGTCAACACGCTAGCCCCCCTCTCTTCCTAGGGGCCTGCACCTCTGCCATGATCCAACCTCCACGTCAGCAAAGACGTCAGCTCTGGGTGGATGAATACGACTCATAAACAAGAGTACAGCAGTCACAAACACAGCAATAAACCATAACACGCACTTTGGCTGTCTGCAGAGATGAGCCGTATATCCAGCCAGAGCCACTCCAGCTCCAAGTTTATCTGTCACCAAAACAAATAAAAATTAGTTGCGACATCACCGGAGCAAGCACAAATAATAACTTAGTGTTTTTTTTCTAAAATGTCTTTGTTACTTGTGTGAGCACAACTGATGTCACAACTGATGGGTTTCACGTTTTATTACTCTATTAGTCGTAAGAGTGAAAAGAGGCTGCTTGCTGGACACAGTCAGTGATATTCACGCTCATGTATGTATGGATGAGCATGACATACATTTTTGGGTCATAAACATTTACATGAGGCAGTAATCCATAGTGACCCAACATGCAATATTTATTGGGCCTTGAGGCACAATGCCTTGATGCTATTTTTACTCCGCATAAAACCTGAGGCAACAAACTATAACTCAAACACGTTTTAGTTGACTAGGAAAGTGTGCATATGAGATACATTAAAGTTCTCTCTGACCATTTCATTGATATTTCAAGTGAAATGGCAATGACATCTAGGACAATAGGTTTTAATATTACTACTGAAAATTGATTGATTTGTATTTTCCTTCTAACAAGATGTTCTTGTGTTTGACCATAGATTGCGATGCCTTGTAAAACAGCTGGAGCGGGGCGAGGCCTCAGTTGTGGACCTGAAGAAAAACCTGGAGTATGCAGCTTCTGTGCTGGAGTCAGTGTATATCGAGGAGACACGGTAATGACAACACCTCAAGCTCTCAGCATTTATGATACAATAAGAGTTTAAATTGAATGGTCTCAAAAGACACTTATGTGAAATGAATGCATCAACTCAATGCCATTTACTCTCAGTAACCCATCAGACCCGTCTCTCCATCTTCAGTATTGTGGAAATGTACTCAGAAATGGCTCAGGGCCAGAGGCATTAGGCCAAATGTAAATGTTATTGAGCTCTCTAAACAAAAGCATGGGCCAGTCATGCTCTAAGCCTCAATGTTATGAGATGGAGGGAAGACAAGTGAATGATTGCATGTGTTCAGTGTTCTAATCTGACCACACATCTCTTGTTTCCTCTGTATGTCGATGCCACTTGTGTGAGCTCCCCTGCTTGGAGCCAACTTGTCTTGCATGGCCTTGAATGTGATTTAGAGTGACGTGAGTTGTCTGGTCATTCCCTGCAGACACTGATCACCTCCTCTCCTCTGTGTCTATATGTGTGTGTTTGACCTCCTGCAGGCGATTGGTTGACACAGAGGATGAGCTCAGTGACATCCAGTCAGACTCAGTGCCTTCGGAGGTGCGGGACTGGCTGGCCTCCACCTTCACAAGGCAGATGGGGCTGATGCTGAGGCGGTCGGAGGAGAAGCCACGTTTTCGCAGCATTGTCCATGCAGTTCAGGCTGGGATATTTGTGGAGAGGTTTGTGGGAATGCAAGTTTGGCCTTAATTAACAGACATTTAGGAGTGGATATACAATATCCATTCCAATTACATTTTGCATTAATATGTACATGGCCCATAAATTGTTTATTCAGCCTTATACAGAGGCTTTACACAAAACAAAAAAAAATTAAATGACGTACAAAACTTGCACAATGTATGTGACATATACATGAAGAATTAATCCATTGGATCAGATGGATAAATAAATTAGGGACTGCAACTGATTAGATACTCCAACCAGTTGTGCAACTAGCAGCCAGTTTTGTGTGAAAACATAGAGGTAATATCTTAAAGGTATGAGGCAAGGTTGCTGCCTTTAACAATGGCAGTGGTCATGGTGGATGTTTAGAGGCACAGGCCTACAAGATTTGAGGAAGGAATATTTTCTGGGACAAATGACTCCCCTGTGGGATGTTTTATTAGAAAATTATTTAAATTACACCATTATTTATTTGTCACTGAACTTTTTCTTTTGCCCCTAGCTTCTTGATGCCTATGCTATTTGATGGCTCTACTATATATCTACAGCTTTAAAACCACATGTATTAGTCAAAGGCAGAAGACTGAACTCTAGGGAGCTCTCTCACTCCTCTGATTAGCTCAGACCATAACAGAGATGACCAGGGAGTTGTAAAAGGTCCTGAGGAGGATTTGTACTTTCTAGACTTCTGGCCACAGCACTGCAGTGAAATAAAAGTTAAAGAATAAATTAATAAATTAAATTAAGAAGAGTTTATAATCCTTAATAAATAAAAATTAAATTCAATTACAAAGTAATGTTTTAAGTCCTCACGCTCCAGGCGCTGGAATGACGGATCAGCAGCTCCGTGGATTTTTGGTAATGGTGGACCTCTCTGGAACTGTAAGGTTTCTTCCCGCAACCAGTTGGCGGAGCGCTCTTGCGAGCAGCTTTCGTGGCCAGCGTCTTCCTGGGCGCCTTCGTGGATTTGCAGGCGGTCTGCTTTGTTCTTGCCATACTAGCAAAATGAGATGGTGTTTGCCTCGGAAAAGACATAATAGTAAAATATATCGACTATACAATACTGTGTATTGATCTGATGAATATTTACATTAAATCATAAAACTTAAAAAAATGCCAAACAAAAACATGCCAGACAGAGCAGCATCAGTCTTGACTGCGTCCCCGTAATTTAGCAACAACAAACGCACTTAATTCACTGCATCATTGCAAAATATGACTTATTGCAGTTTGTGGCCTATTGATGGAGTAAAAGAAAAGTTGCATTCTGACAGGAAATGTTCCATGCCGAATGTCCATGCGTTGTTAAAAAGGACATTTTCATACTTTCTTTTCTACCTCTGTGTCTCTCTATGTGTTCACTGCCTTTCTGATTGGTGTGTGGTATCTTTCACTGACAGGATGTACCGCCGGACGTCCAACATGGTGGGATTAAGCTATCCACCCAGTGTGATCACAGTACTGAAGGTACGAGTGGGTTTGGGCCATGGGCTGACTGACAGGGCCTCAGACATCTGCCACTGAGCAGCCTTCACTGTTAATACAAACCTTCCACATGAGCTCTAAACCAATCTCTGTTAACCCCTCAAACTCAAATCCTGTATATGAAACTCAAACTCATAATGAACCTAATAATATACAGTAGTTACAAATAAAAAGACTTAACATTAAAGCATCAAAGCATCAACTACTTGAGAGTAGTAATAAACACATACTAGTGCTGTGGCAATCTGCGTGGAAAATAGCTACTCACCTGGGAGACGACAGGATTGCAACCTCTGCCATGCAAACAAAGCTGTTTAATGAACCAAAGTGCAGAATTGATCTTTCACTTCACCACCTGGATTATATAAAATCTACTGGGTGAGATAGAGAGTAAGGTTAGTTCAGCTATATTACAGGTAAATACTAGGTATTATGACATTATTATATAGGATATACTATTCAAAGACTGTTTTTATCTAGCTGGGGGCCTAGTGCTTGAGATCAGAAGTTCATGGGTTTGGATCCCTGGACTGCAAGTGACACCACTGAGGTATTCTTGAGGTACACTGTGCCCCGGGCGGCCCTCGTTAGAGGCAGCCCACTGGTTCATTTGGAGAATGGGTTAAGTACAGAGAAACATTTCACATTGTTCACAATGTGTGCTGTGCTGTGGTGTGTTCAGATGTGACAATAAGGGGCCACTTTACACTTTTACTTTTCAACTCAAGCTTAATGACCCCACCCACCTGCTGTGCTAGCACCCTGTAGCAAAGTCATATTTAGATCAATAAGGCATTATCTGCATCTTTCAGGGTCATTTAAGTGTTTATGCTCTGAATCACATATCTGATCTTCACCTGTAAAAACACATGAATGAGTTTACCTAGTGTGGGCTTGGACTGAATATGACTGTTTTAGGCAGTGATGTCCTACTGGCTGCTCTGGGCTCTGAATCGTGGATCTAATTCTCTGGGCATGAGCAATAGAACTATGGTAGCTGCTGTGAGTCTGACCCTCTCCCCAGGGGCTCTCTAAACCTCTTTCTGCCGACAGAGACTGAGCGCAGGAGAAAACTTCCAATTTTGATATTTAAATCTTTAATGTCCCATATTTCAGATGTTCTCTGTGCTAGCCCTGTCAAAAGTATACAAATCTTTATTTCAGTGCGAGGGGGAACCGGGAGAAGGAGGGTAGAGGGAAATAGTTCAATAAATTAGCCACAGGCATGCGTGCTGTAGCTCTGTTCTCGTACATTATTACTGGAATTAATTTAACAAGTCCAGCAGCTCCTACAGGGGTTTCATAGAATGTTCAGTCAGAGCTATTCTGCTCTCTCTTTTCTCTCATCTTGACTGTAATGATGATCGGCTTGTGTACAGATACACATTTCTCGTTTAGAAGTGCGTCAAAACCCATAACATTATGGCTGAAGAAAGAAAACATTCATAAGTTGTATGTCTGGTAATATGACAAGATTTTACACTTTTCAGCCATATTTATGGATCCATTTGTTATTCGTATGTTTACAAAATGTAAAGGGCAGCAGATATTTACAAATTATTTAACAAATTAAAAATATATAAAATTACAAAAGTATAAGGACTTACAAGGTCTTAGTATACAGGAAATTTAGGAAGCTATAGGTCCTTCATCACAAATTTTACAATCAGATTTCATTATTGCAATTATATTACCCTTGCTGACTACAGTATTTTCACATAAAATACAATTGCATCATCTTTAAGTGACTGACTAGTAAGTCTAATTGTGCTTTAATTTCAGCATGTGGATACGTGGTCATTTGATGTGTTTGCACTCAATGATGCAAGTGGAGATCATGCACTGAAGTTCATTTTTTATGAACTTCTCACCAGATATGACTTAATCAGTCGCTTCAAGGTAAGATATTAGCCCCCACTGTCATTCAGAAGTTCAGTATTAACTGGATGTGATAGGTGTGGGTAGCTCCTTTAAAATAACATTAAAGGAAAGGTGTATATGTATATTTCAGGGTTGTTCTTTACAGTATGCTGTGTCAAACACAAATATAACTGCATGTTTTATACCATGTCTGTCATAATAACCAGGACCATTTCTAGCTATAAGCCGGGGAGCTCAAGTATGTTTTGTGCTGTTTATTTCATATTGTTAGTCAAAATATATTTTCTTGTTTTATCTTTATTCAAATTTTTTTTTTCTTGTTCTACTGTATATAACTGGTGAGGGGGATTTCAGTTCCCTAAAGTAGGATGTCACTTTGACCTGTGTTTAACTATGCTTTTAAGTCTCCAAACCAAACAATTTGCTACCTAAACATGCATTAAAGTAAAGAGTTTTCTTCATACCCTAAAATACGCATTTCAGATTGTTGTGACAGTGAAAATGCAACATTAACATAAACCTAAATGCCCAATATAGTTTAGGTAGACCTTTACAGTTATTACCCCTTCGAAGCCTGGACCCGTAAAAAAGGTGAAGGTGTTGTGGTATCTGGCACCAAGACTTTAGCAGCAGATCCTTGATGTCCTGTAAGGCATAAAGAGGCCACTGCACTTGAGGAACACAAGGGGTGTACTTGGTTTGCAACCATGCTTATGTAGGTGGTATGTGTCAAAGTAACATCCATATGAAAGGAACCCAGAGACAACATTACCCAGAGCACTGCTTCTGTTGGCTTTCCTTTTTCCCATGGTGCATCCTAGTGTCATCACTTCCACAGAAAAGCGGTGCACAAACACCCAGTTGTACACATGATGTAAAAGACCAGGCCACTGGTGCAGCACCAAACATAGCAAGCTGTAATGCATTATGTATTTGAAACCTTTCCAGCAATGTTTGCTACAATAATTTTTCTGTGGAATGGCTAGATCAGTGAGCCTTGAGTGTCCAAGACCGTGTTTTGGAGATACTCTGACCCCATCAATGATCTAGCCATCAATTTAGTTATTGTTAAGGTCACTCATATCCTTATACTTATTTATTCTTTCTGCTTCCAACACATAACATTCAAACACTGACTAGTGTAACGGGGTGTTAATGAATTGAAGTTATTTACTTTGCCTGTCAATGATTTTGATTTTATGGCTATAAAATTTAACAGAATTTCTTGTCAGACTTTTTCATACCACACTCAGAATTGCTGAGTGATGTGCTGACATATTTTTCTTTCAATCCCTGTGCTTTTTAAAACCTCCTCAGATCCCCATTTCTGCATTGGTGTCATTTGTGGAGGCTCTGGAAGTGGGTTACAGCAAGCACAAAAACCCCTACCACAACCTTGTTCATGCAGCAGATGTAACTCAGACTGTACACCACCTTCTACTGAAGTCTGGCATGGTGGTGAGTACAGCTAAGGTTATGAAAACTGACACCTGTAGAAAACTGCGCCACCTGTCAAAAAAACTTTAAAACACTTACTATCTTACCTACTTCTCTTTATGTAAACAAGTATGGACTTTTTTGCTGCAAAGCAGCCTTTTGCGTGTTTATATTTAGGTGTGCACTGTGCCTGTGCCTGTGTTGGGAGGTGAAGCACCTGCTGTTTTTCATTAGGGCTGACAGCGTAGGCTTCACTTAAAAATATAGCGTGTGGAGGGGTGCCTCTGTGGCATAAAGGGGGCAGTGTAAGCACTTCACTCCAACCGCATCTCACTGCTCAGGCGCCTATCGATTGGGAGTTAATCTCCCTCTGCCTCCCTCCAAATCAGGCCTGGTACTGCTAAAGCCATGTTCATTAACCCCTCAATGATGTGTGTCAGCATCATATGGGCATTCCGATGAATGATGGTGATGCATTGAGTATTATGTATTATTGTTCAGGGGGTTATATGTCAGAAAGCATTGACTATGGTTAAACCTCTTCTACTGCAAAAGGGTCAGTACGTCCTGAGTAACGCACTATTTAAATTGAAATAGCCATTATTAACTTTGCATCTTATTTTTGCTTATGTTATTAAAACTTGCTTGTGTGATGTTTTTAGTTTTGGTAATAGAATTATTGATATACAAGATATTATTTGTCAAATACTAGTCTGACAGAAATTCCCGAAGCCAGCATGGCAGTGACAGCTTATTGCTGGAGCTGACTGTACTGTGCCGCTCGATACAGTTTCACTAAAGTCGAACTGTTAAATGTAATGTACATCAAAAGAGAGAAAGACTGAACAGAAAGCACACAAGAAAAAAATAATTGTTCCATGTTCACATAATGACTTTGGGGGTTCAATAGGTTTTTAGAGCTGTGGGTCCATGCTTTTAGCTGCTGTGCTTCTTTTCTTGCAGCATTGGCTAACAGAGTTAGAAATCTTCGCTATGATATTTGCAGCAGCAGTACATGATTATGAACACACTGGGACCACTAACAACTTCCACATACAAACCAGGTATCATTTTACTGTCACTAATTACAGAATTCGGTATAATATCAGCAGTTTCTTCAGTTTTATAACATGTCTGGTTCATGTTATGTCTATTTATTTCACTAGGTCAGATGCAGCCATATTGTACAATGACCGCGCAGTGCAGGAGAACCACCATGTAAGTGCTGCATATCGACTTCTACAGGATGACGATGAGATGAACATCCTCTATAACTTATCAAAGGATGACTGGAGGTGAGAGGAATCAACTGGACAAATGATCTAGCAGTACTCCACCAACAGATGTTTTTTTTTTGGTTGCAGCTGTTGCAAGACAAAAATCACAGTCAACTTCATGAAATCATTCTGGAGTTTGAGTTCCTTATATAATACTGAGCTGGTCTATGTTGTTGTAGTTCATCAAAAAGTTCAGGTTGGAAATGACAACGAGTTTGCCGTCACACATAGCAATTTGTTATATTCTTATAACAAAAAAAAAATGTGAGCAGTTTTTTAAGCCTGTCCATTCTTACAACATTCTGTAGGTGAATTTTGGATATGTCCAGTATACAGTGCAAGATAAATATATGAGCAATTTTATGAGCAAGTCTCCTCTGTGCCCTTTAGAGAGTTCCGGACTCTTGTGGTTGAGATGGTCTTGGCCACTGATATGTCCTGTCACTTCCAGCAAATAAAGGCCATGAAAAACTTCCTCCAGCAACCAGAGGCGTGAGTGTGTTACCATCTTTCACAGCAGACCTACTAATATCAGAACAATGCCGTGTTGAAAGCTTTTATTAGCCCATTAATCCTGGCTCTCCTCTGTAGGATTGACAAACCAAAGGCATTATCCCTGTTACTGCATACTGCAGACATCAGCCATCCTGCCAAAAGATGGGATCTGCACCACCACTGGACCACCTCACTGCTGGAGGAGTTTTTCCAGCAGGTCAGTGCCCTGCCCCCACTTTTTTTGCTCTGGAATTCAAGAATACTTTGACACCAAATGTTGGGAGACCAAATACTAGATTACAAATGCATTTGTTTTGCCAGACTGCCACTGGCTGCATGGGTGCAATTACATGAAGTGACATTACGTTTTGTCTACAGTTAGCCAGAGTAAATACCAAGTGAAGCTAATCAAGCTTAAGGTTTCTCTTGAAAGTGTGATTTTGATGAAGAGAGAAGATTTTGATATATTCTGGATAACACTGGCTTCAGCTGCAAGGTAGAGAAGAACTTCAGACAGACATTTCAGACAGACCCAGACGGAGCTCAAACAAATACAGTATATAGCCTTATCTGATGCAAGTAAAGCATTACAAAAAAGGGAGCAGAACTTTAATCTTGTGTACCACATTCTTTTTAACAAAATATGTAAGGATAACTGGATAAAATATTACCATTTTGTTTCATCATTTCATTGATTGCTCCTATTAGTGTTCTCCTTTTACACCACTATGTACGGGCATAATGGGCAATGTGCATATTTCATATCCTGTCAGCTAATATAAACACATTCACAACAACGTGAAAAATCAAGCTAGAAAAATTTTTTCATGTCCTTGTAGATTGATTTATGTTGTGAGAGGACAAACCCTTTCTCTCTCTCTCTGTCTCTCTCTTTCTCTCTCTCTCTCTCTCTCTCTCTCTCTCTCTGTCTCTCTCTTTCTCTCTCTCTCTCTGTCTCTCTCTCTCTCTGTCTTTCTCTCTCTCTCTTTCTCT
>JBBPCW010000006.1:10933034-10953034 GCA_037974425.1 Phenacogrammus interruptus
TCTCTCTCTCTCTCTCTCTCTCTCTCTCTCTCTCTCTCTCTCTCTCTCTCTCTCTCTCTCTCTCTCTCTCTGTTTGAATTGCCACTTGATTTGGGCCTTCAAAATTAGAGTTCCCTGCTTGTCACCTGATGCCATCATGATTTGAATTTGTGCAGAAGTCTGGCGGGCTTGTGGTTATTCTTACTGCCAACAACAAGCTAAATGACCATGACTGTCACTTAATGTGATGTGACTGCCAAACAATTTAGAACACTTTAACTGGCACTGTTTTTGCCTGATAACAAAAAATGACTATAAAAATTTCAGTGTCAGAAATCACAGAGCCAAGAATTTAGTGTTGTTTTTTTGACAGCATGACATCACTTGTGTGTTACAAACTACTGGGTTGTAAATGGAAAGGCAAACCCAGACATGCTGCCCTGCACCAGCCTGGCTCCCTGTAATCCTGCAGAGTTTCCAAGTATCAGTGCAAACGAGGTATTAGTCAATCATAATCATGGTCTCATTCAGACAGCATATACTGCCTCATTCCCTATTCAGCCATCATAATCTCTCCCCAGTGTTCTTTAATCTTCCTCTTACTTAATATTCCGCCGCTATTCCAAACAGTTTACTTCCAGGAGAATTGGTCTCATCAGATCTCAGCCCATTCTCCTGTTAACAAGGAGATTGGCCAAAGGCTTTATTACTCTCAATCTGAGCCTGTCGGTCTTCTATAAAACCTGGTTTGCTCCCAAGCAAATCATTTTAAACCTTTATTTTGTGGTGTTCAAAATTCATCAGTACATCAGTTTACTCCCCTGGAAGATTTTCTTTCAGTACATCATGCATCAAGAATGTTTTTCTTTTCTGTTGAAAGAGTGGCAGGAAGTGGAAGAGGGAGGAAAGCACAAGGCAAACATTTATAACATACAGTATTATACAATACTGAATTAATAGATAACTACTCTCTAGAAGAAAATTTACAGATTTATGCTATGTCTCAAACACCCACAGACGACTGTATCTTTCCTTTCCACACCGCAGTATCAGCAAGCCATTTTTTCAGCTTAATTTCCAACCAAATCAAAGTGGATCCAATTTTGGCCCTAGCTCTGTGTGATTCTACCGCTGGGTATCTATGCTAATGCGACAAACTAATTAACGTCTCATTGCCTGAAATGAAATAGCATTTTGTTCCTGCTGCTCTTCTTAGGAGTCCAGAAATTAACTTTGATTCATTGATGTGCAAACGTAATGTCTAATCAGTCCGTTCCAAGGTACACTGCCACTAATCGTATTAATAGAAATGTCAGGAGCAATGAATTAAATAGCTAAACAAATCATTTTCAGCATGAGAAAATTTATCTCTTTAGCCTGCCAGTTTCCCACCATCCCCCCCGAAGGTCAGTAGCAACACGCAGTGAAGAGTCCTGACAGAAACATCTTACACAGGGAATTTGTACACATTTGTACAACTTTGTTTTGAATTTACAGAATTTTTTCCTGTTGGACCAACACAGGAGATCAGAAACAACAATTATTCTTTTATAGGAATGAAAATAACACATGATTTGTATTAAAATGTTATATTGCTTCCATATGACTTCAGGAAATACAGAGATAAGGATCTGGCGAAAAGTATATAGAAACCCCTCTTAATTATTGAATTCAGGTGTTTATGTTCTAACCTTTGATAACAGGTGTATTAAATCAAGCACAGTCTCCACAGACCAGAAATAGCAGTAGATGGGTCATACCAAAGAGGTCATTGACTTTAAAGGCAGCAAAGTAATAGAATTCTGCCTTTGCCCAAGTCAGTTTGTGAAATTATTGTCTTGTTAGATCTACCCCAGTCAATTGTAAATGCTAGTATTGTGAAAGAGATGTGTCTGGAAGTGTCTAGGAGTAATGACAACTTAGTCACCAATCTGTAGACTATTCAGACTCCCAGAGCAGGGCCACCCAGTGCTGAAGACGAATAGGGAGGTTTTTTCACCGTGGTGAATCATGCCAATTGGCAATCTGATGTTACTGTTCTGACAGTAAGATCTGGTGGAGAGGGATAGCCTAATAGTCTGTGGCTTTTTCCGGGTTTTGCTCGGAGTAATGGGGTAATGTTAATGCTACATTAGCACTTTGTGTCAACTTTGTGTCAACAGTTTGAGGAAGGCCTTTTCCTGTTCCAGCATTACTGTGCTCCTGTGCATAATGTGAAGTCCATAAAGACACGTTTTAATTGTGGTCTGCACAGAGCCCTGACCTCAACCCTATCAAACACCTTTGCACAAGTGCACTTTTGACTGAATGGGCACATGAAATCCAAAGACATATTTGTGCAAATCCTTCCCAGAAGAAAATGGTTTCTTATAGTGGCTAAGAAGTGGCCAACTCCATATTAATGTTCAGGGTCTTGAAATAGGATTTTCTGTAAGTGGTCCTCACAGAGGACCATTTTCCTATAAAATTAAAGATAACGATATATGACGTGATAATTCCTTTGACATCTGACCTGAAGAGAACCTGTGGTGTCACGTTTAAAAAACACTAATTCTATTCAAACACGACCAATGATCTGTTCTCTATCTATTCTCTATTTAAAATATGTGAAATGTTGCTCTAAAAGCACAGATGGCATCCACAGTTAGCTCAGAAAAGCATATTGTGTAAATATTAATTATCAGTTAATGTCATTTATCATGAACTGTGTTTGTTTCAGGGGGATAAAGAATCAGATTTGGGCCTGCCCTTTTCACCTCTCTGTGACCGCAAGTCCACCATGGTGGCCCAGTCACAGATTGGTGAGTATGCATTGTCTAGCCACTCCTCTGTACTTTCCACTGTGTTTTGTTTTCTTACGGTGACAGCTGAACTCACAGCCCTGTGTCTTATGTCTCTAACTCACAGGATTCATTGATTTCATTGTGGAGCCCACCTTTACAGTGCTCACAGATATGACTGAGAAAATAGTGACGCCACTCATTGATGAAGCCTCTCGCTCAGGCCTGGCTGGCTTCAGACGCTCCAGGTGAGCTGGACTATTGTTCAAGCAGCTTAACAAATCCCTGGCCTTTCTGCCTGCATGCACAGCCTTAAATTATTTATACTGTACATCACATTCACGAAGCTAGTATACTGAACAAACCGGAGCAATGAGAGTGGAGTGATATTCGTTATACGGTATGGTCATGTGTAAGTTTGCTTGAGCCTCATCTTCTCTTGTGTGTCTGAGTTGTCTGGCGGCTGTTTGCACATGGCTGAAGAACTGAACAGTCATACATAATGAAGGATGTTTGTGTTCTTGTTCGGGTTTATGCAGGGGGGTCATTAATCTCCCCACATAAGCGCACATGGGGCCTCATGCTGAGTGCAGGTTACTTTTCTGAGCAGTTTCACATGTGCACACACAGACACTCTCAGATATCCTCTGAAAACGATATACAAAAGACATTAAAATATTTAGTCACTTAAACATACCAACATCATTACAGCTACAGTTATGCATGTTTCACACACTGTTGCTGTCCCTCTGTATATTTTTTGTTTGAGTGGTAGAACGGCTTACTGTGGTTCTTAGAATTTCCCCATTTTAATTTGACAGTATTCCATATATACTAGTAAGCTCTGAGTCGACTGGTTAAGCTGCCTAAAATAAACAACCAAAAACTACTTCACTGGCTCAATCAAATTATGATTGTCTGTGTTGTTTTAGAGCAGTGTTTTCCAAGCCTTGTTCTGGATGCCCGTCAGCTCTGTTCACTTTATTTTTTTCTGTGTAATCAGGACACTGGATCCTAGATCAGCTGGCACAATGGTGCAGTGGTTAGCATTTTTGCCTCACAGTGAGAAGGTACTGTGTTTCATTCTTAGCAGGGGCAGCCAGGGTCCATTTTGTGTAGAGTTTGCATGTCCTCCCTGTGTTTGGATGGGAGTCCACCAGGTACTCCGGTTGCCTCCCCAAAGACATGCATGTCAGGTGAACTGGAGATGCAAATTGTCCCAAGGTGTGAGTGTGATTGTATATCTGCCTGGCACTGGATTGACAACCTGTACATTCGTCCAAGGGCCTGAGTGTTTCTCTGTGAGGGCCAGATGCTCTCCTAAAATAAAATAAATTAATATTGTATCTTAAGATATATATATATATAAGAGATATATATATATAATTATTTTATATATTCAATTTCCATCCAGTTGACAATTACTGCTGTACAGGGTGTTTCTCCACCTTTTGCTGTTTAACTGCTGGGATAGGAGCCAGTGCTTTCCACAATCTCAGGTTAAGGGAGGCATTTTTCTATTGTCTGTGGTGGTGACACGGGGATTGAAACCATTTTGATCGAGGCAAAAAGCAACAAATGTATCTATAACTCTTGCAGTTTTCAGAGTGCTCTGTTTCATCTGTTTTTAATCATAGTTCTTTACACAGTCCATTAATGTTTGTTATATTTGTCTCTAAATAAAACTTTGGCTAGTTTTCATTTTCACTAAAATGGATCCTCAGTGAGGCCAGTGGAGAAGGCGTACACTGCTTTGGTTTCTCTTCTGATAACCTTCTCTAAACATGATTTACTGTTGTTACTACCAATCACCTCTTGGGCATGTTCATCAGCCAAAAGTGCAAGAAAGCACTTGGTTTGAGAATGATTTCAGTGCATCCTGTATCTGACATTTTCCTGTTTATCCCTTAAGCTGCTGGTCAATGCGCACTGGACACTGCTGCATTTAATTGTGGACACAGAGAACATATTCAGTTTACATTTGTGTTAATGAGGTCAAGATCCATCTCTGACTAAGTCTGATTATGCTGTGAATGATCTAATTGTATTCCAGTTATAATGGGCCTTTGATGTGTTTATACTTGGCTTTTCATGCTGTAAAGTGATGCTATAAAGCAATGTGTAAAAGCCTCAGTAAAACAGTTTTTTGGGGGTTTCCAGTCAGTTATGTCCCTTTACCTTAAATAGACACTCACGCATAGCAGTAGATGGACAACAGTCAGTACCTTTACACCAAAAAAAGTGCGGAAGGTGTACTTGATAAATGGGCTAAAAATGGGGGCAAAGAAATTGTACCTGATAAACAGGCAACAAACAAATACATCAGTTACTGGATCTGACTCCTGGGCTGGCGGTACCAATATCTTCAGTATTGGAAAAAACTATTGACGGAAAATGAAAAAAAAGTTTTATGAATGGTACTGTGTTTGTTTCATCCACAGCTTGAATAACATCCCATCAGATGGCAAGCGTACCAATGTGAAGAGCACGGCCTCCGAGGGCAGCACCTCTCTTCTCAGCGTTGACTTCAAGAACTTCAAAGCTACTTGGAATGAGGAAGTTCAGCAGAACAGAGAGAAGTGGAAAGCTCTGGCAGCCAAAGGTGACCCTCATAAAGACCAGGCCTGTGGGGACTCACTTAGGTGCCAACATACTGAGTTGAACTTCTCCAGTCACAGATCATTTTTTAATGCAGAATGTTTTAGTTTGAAGATTGAGAGATTGCCTGTCCTGATTGTGTTCTGGAGACAAGAATGTTGTTTATTTGCAGTTTATTGTCTTTTGTAGACCTGGAAGAGAAGGCCAAAAAGGAAGCAGAAGAGATGGCCAAGGAGGAGGAGGCTGAGGGAAAACAGAACAACAGTGAGGAACGTGCAGACACAGATAAAACAGATACTGCACAGGACAAAGACAAAAGTGGGAAGGAGACACAGGACAAATCAGAAGATAAAGACACACCATCCACAGTTAAAGACAGCAAATCGGATCCACCGTTCTCCAGCAAGACCAAAGCTGACAAGAAGGAGCCAGCAGAGAAGCAGCCAAAAGAGGCAGAGGGCAATAAGGACCCAGGGGGGGTGAATGGAACTAAAACAGAGACGGCTAATGAAGGGGAAGATGCAAAAGAGCCAGACACCAGCAGCGATACAGACAACAGCCAGCAAGTTCAAAATGGTATGTGAGGAACCTATGAGACATTAGACTAATGTATTTGAGTTACAGTGCCACTAAGCATCAGATCTAGGAAGTATGCACAGTATATTTGTCCTATTGTCATACTTAAACTTTGTAACTCCATCTTATTACTATTTATTTACTTATTTTTAAATTTTGATGGACCAGTAATAATGGTCTGAACTGATTGAAATAAAATTTTCGCTACATTAACTTACATTGAAAGTACTGTAACATTACAGTTTTAGAGATACAAGGTTTTCTTATGACAGCAATGTTATGGATTTGCTTTGACACACTAAAACATGGTAACTCACCTACTTTGGCATGACTAATAGCATTTAACCTGTCTTTTTGATGTTACAGATTTGAAAATGTAGCAAAAATACTATAGGGTTTAGGTGGACCTCATGACAGATGGTTTTTGCTGTCAGGAGTGTTTGTCTCTGCGCTGAGGCAGGAATAGCCGTGTCAGAGTGAGGACAGTGTCCAGTGCTTAGTGTATTCTGTAGTGACCCGTGTCTTATCTGAATGTCAGGGGAGGTGCCAGAAGAGCTGGACTCACCTGACAGTGACGACAGTGACACAAAGAGCTCAGACGGTAACACTAGCAGACTTTTTATTCCTCTGAGTAGGGTGACCAAATATTCCATGGTCCAAAATGGGGCAGGGGAAGTGGGAGGATGATGCGGGATAAGCAAATATGCATTTATTTGACTATATACTTCTCACCTGTTCTTTCCCATAGATACACCCATTCATTTTAGACTTGGTCACATATAGACCATGACAAGCTACTGCTGTCTGACATAAGAATAGAAACATATGAATAGAAACAGAAAGCTCTTAAGAAAATCTCATAGATGTAACTTTAAACAGATGTTATCTCAATTTTTTTCAGATGATCCTCATCAACCCTCTTGACCTCAAAATAACACTTCCCTGTTTCACAGAGCTTGCCATCATTTAGAGAGGGGAATTCTGACAGAAAACAGAACACACATGGTGACCTTTGTCACAAACTATATTTAGGTGTCATGACTCGTGATTAGTTCAAGTTGAGTTCAAACATAAATGAAATAGCTTCAATAGGCAAACATCAAGCTAGCTCAAGACTGACATTTATGACAGATTACTTTAATATTTTGTACTAAATTCTAAAAGATATGTGGTCATTTATATCATACAGGAGTCAACTAAACAAATTAGCTAGCCTGTTTGTCTCAATTTTTCAGCTCTGATGGGGCTAAATGAGTGATGGCAGAGGCACCCAGATTTGCAACCATGCTCATTTCTCTCTATTTAAACAATCCAACTTTGAAAGCATAGATGCTTTTAGTATTTTTCCATCAGAACACATGGACTGGCCAACTAGCCAATTGTTTACTAAATACTAGCCTTCGTTTACCCATATAAAAAAGTTGATCTGACTGACTATTACATGTATATCTCAGTATGTGTCTGCATATATGTTTGTATCAATAAGTACAGTGCATATTCTGCATAATGATTTGACAGTGAAAAAATGTTCTCTAAATATAGGACAGATAAAACTTTTCTGAGAATAACATAGGATGCTTAGCACAAAGCTAAAATAAGCTACTGTCCAAAGGAATTGTGGGATATCTGGTCACCCTTTCAATGAATCAGCATCACACAGGTTCTCCACAAACATCAAGACAGAAGGTCTTTAGATGTTTCAGTTGACATTTGGGTAGCCAGTCATCTAAATGAATGAATCACTTATTTTGGCATGTTGGAGAAACCTGTGTGATGTTACTGGTGGCATGTTCAGTCAGGTCATCCCCCCTCCATCAACATGCTTGAAGGTACTCAGATGAAAGGTGCTCAGTTCATTGACTCATTTTAGGTTTGTCCAACCTAACCATCATCTAAAATTAAAATCCATTTTGAGGTGACAAAGACATTGTCAAGTTCACATTCTAAAGTGTTTGTAATACAGTAACAATTTGTGTGTCTTTGTACTATCATGGTATGATATTCACAGTCTCCTAATGGCACTCCTTTCATCTCCATCTCACTTCCCCATCCAGTGGCTCAGGAGCAGGGGCCCATGCCATTAAATGTGCCATATATCTCCTGTTTTCCACAGATGCAGATGAGGAGCACAACAGTCATGAAAGCTCACCTGCCTCTCTAGCACCCGGTGCTGCGGCTGCAGCTGCCTCAACGCCTGACGCACACTAACCACTCTTTACTTTCTCAACAAGGACACCGTCCTCTGAGCAAGCCTCACACTACTGCGCCATGGCTCCATCTGGTGGCCAGTCTGGTCATTTTTGGAACACATTTTCTCTCTTATTTTCCTTCCCGTTGGGTAAAAAAGTGGATTTTAATTTGCAAATGGACTTTTTCTTTCACCTTTTAACCATTTATGTTTTCCTTTTTTCTGTTGGCTAATTCTCCTCTGCTTTTACCAATGTGTCTTCATGGCTTCTTTGTTGGGCCTGGCATTGTGACGAGACTTGGGATGGAACAGCATGGATACATTTTTTTCCCTACTTTTAACCCAGTACAGGGTCATGTTAGCCAGTGTGTGTTGCCATAGAGGCAGGGAGAGTCTGTTAGTGCTGGAGCCAGAAGGGAGCATATGGCAGCATGGCCATCACAGTCTCCTCCCCAGCTGAGCTCTCTCTAGAGATGATACACACACACACACACACAGTCCACTGCTCAGCCTTCATCTTTATAGCTGCATGTGCTCCAGAGCTCTGTAGACACTGGCCAGAGAAGGGGGACAGACAGAGAGCCTGGAACAGACACACAGCCAGCTCGACTGGGCTTCACTCCCCACTGTAAGCTGCTTTCCATGGCAGAAACCACAGCTGAATGTTAATATTCATGGGGAAGAACAATTTGAAGAATGTCTGTTTGATTTTGCTTCGTATTATTATTGGTGTCTGTATGTAACTACTGGGTCAAATTCATTGTTATCTGTAAATGCACTGGTCACGACGCACTAGTTTACATTTTACATGACAGTGAAAATATTTTTTTTTCTTCACTGAATGAAGGTCATCTTTGATGAATCATGAAACGTTGCCTATATGATGCCGCTTCCATCATAGAACATCAGTTCTGATCAAACTGTAATAGCTCAGTTTAAAACACATAACATGTGTAAACTTGACAGATGCCATTTAGTTACATTGCCATTACATTTTAGTTACATGCCATTACATTTTTCTATTTTGCCAAAATAATCTAGATTTAGGTGGTACAATCTATATTGCTGTGAACACAGGCTAAATTGAACAAGAGAGAGGTATTTTAATATATTCAGCAGGGCAATCTGACCTCAGAATATAATGACCGAACTTGTGGCCATGTGTCCGTGTTTCTGATAGGGTAGGCTGCATTTGGAAACACTGTAGAAGCTGCAGTGCCATCTTAGGTACTCTATAGCCTTTCGCTCTACCCTTGCTGTTCTAATTTTCAGTTGTGCAGGACTTGTAAAATAATAGATGTACTTTCTGATTTCAACAGCCAGTTGTATTTTTTTTAACATTCTGTATGTATTTATTGTATATAAAGAAGGAAATATTATTTATAAACCGCTGTGTACAGGTATAGTCATAATTTTGAACATCAACAGTGACCGCTAGACTTTTTATGGCATGAATGGTTTGCATCATTGCAAATCCATTAGTTTCCACCAGGTGGGAGGGATTCGGTTTTTTTTTTTTCATATGCTTGAAGGTTCTACTGCAATCTTCCTCAGACTGTTTTATTTTGATACTCATGAAGAAAAGATATATGACATATGTACCAAGTGTATGATGCAATTAAGCTCAAGCCACCAACTCTTCTCCTAACCCATTAAACCCAAGCCATAACAATTCTGAGCTTTTGTTTAAGAATGATTTCATTTTATCTGATTAACTGCAACCTTTCACTGTGTACCACATTCTGAAGTTTTAGGCAGCCAGTCTAAATACTGATCTGACAAGATAGTGCTGTGTCTGTTAAGAACAACTTTAAATAGTATGTACTGAAAGTAATTTAAAGCACATATTAACTTTGCTGGATAGATGTAATAGATGTAAATAAACTGTACAAAAATGAAGAAGAAATGTCTAAAAAAAAATCAAATATTTGGAAAATGTACCTGGACAGCACAAATATATATGCCATGTTTAATTTTTGTTTATTTTATTTTGAATTATCTTGTAGGGTATTTTGAATAGCTAACAAAATCACTGTGTAAAATATTGTTGCCTTGACCAAAGAGACAGATTGTTATTTTAATTATTTCATTGTTCCCAAATTAGCACAAACCACGAGAGAAGATGAATCAGAATGACATACTGTGCAAGTCTTTATTTTTATGAAGTTTATTATGTTTAAAAAAAAAAATTGTTGCCTTAAATTCATTTTATTGCACCTCTGACATGTGATCCTTCTGGACCTCAACATCAGCATCAGGTTTTTCTTTTCAGTTCCTCTTGGAAAAGAGTATTTTTCACTGAGTGTTTACTGATTGTTAGAATTATTTCTATGCCGATTACCCTTTGTATCTATTCTGCGTAATGAGACAAATGCTTAGCTTATTTTTTATCTGTGTGCTCTGTGATTAGCCATGTTAAATTCATTTAGCTGGTGATCATGAATCAAAGCAGCCTTCAAGCATTTCTTATTTTTGTTTTTTCTCTATGTGTAACAGTCTACAATATGGTCTAAATGTCTTGAACTTACCTTTGTAAGCTATGTTGTGAGCATACATCTAATGGTTCATGGCTCATTAACAGTTCTGCTGATATTAAATTTGAGTGAAATCATTTTTCCTCATATCCTGTCACCAGCAAACTTGAAAAGTTGAAGCAGAGGTGGGCATGGCATTCTTTAAACTTGGTGACATACATGTTTTTGTTTTTTTTCTGATGTCACCGACTAGTTAAAAGGAACATTCTTGTTTCTTGACCCTACAGGTCATTTTCAGAGAGGTATCATGCTGAGTGGGGAGACGAGTGCAGCATGGCCTGCCCTGTTTGTTTGCTTGCAAACCACTCCCACCACCAGGGGTCAGTTACGACATGCAGCGCGCAGTTAAATATTCATAAAGAAGTGTAAAACAGCAGTAAATATGGTACAGTGAAATATTGCCTTAATGAATTGCTGTTCTTAGTTCTGCTTTGTACTAGCAAACTGCCATATGTTAATATCAAGTCCATATTCATGTGTGTGTCATGTCAACCTCTGTTTTTGTCACGGCATTTTCCATTTCCAAGTTTTACTAAATAAGAAGAAATTCTCTCAAACTAAATAAGGTAATAGGAATGAGATCAGCTTTGTGTCAAAAGTGTAGACTCTACTACAGTTTATAAAGGTCATGTTTGTTTAAAGCATAGTGCCATAAGCTACAAACTGCACTACGTGCTGCACCATTAGACGTCATAGAACTCGTCTTTCTAATGTTGACTTGACATTTCTGTCCAAATACACCAATCTGTTTTTCATTCATTTTTATTTTTTAATCCGTGTTTTATGTGCTCTTCCCAACATTTAACGACATGTAACGATGGATTTATGTGTATCTTTTGTGAGGTTGACACCTAACCATACATTTAGACACTTCCCTAATGTCTTTTTCTTTTCTTTATTTCTGTTATTAAAGGAGGAAAATGATCACAAACCAAGAGAGACACATGGTGGTGTGATCCTATTTGTTCCGAAGCTCCATTATTGCACTGTTGTGACAATAAATCTGAACTCAAAGGGCTCAGATGATGGCTCTGTGTCTTTATTCAGCTACTTTAGTGCCGGCTTCATATAACTTGTATCCGTTTCTGTGCATAGGATGATGCAAAATGGGGGGAGGGTAGAAATTCTGACCCTAAACTGCACAGATGGCATAGTAAATGGTTTCTGCCGCTGATGTCATCAAAACCATCATTTTTTTTCCAGAGTAATTGAAAACACAGCATCTTGTGGTGGTGCTGGTAGTAGTGTTTGTGGTAAAAGCTACAGTTTACATTGTTTGAACATTAGAAATGGACTGATAACTAACTTTAATTTCTAAAATTATTTGGAATAGAAGTTGGTACAATCATTTAGACAAAATTTTCCTCCTGCTGTGGGGGTCACCATTTCTCAGAGGATTTATTATGACCGTGACAGTATACTTGATGCATCCTAAATAAATCCTCTGTAGTCTAACCCTGAGCTCTTTTGTGTTGCAGGTGTGAGGAAGAGGTACCTGATTCGTTACACTAAGAGACCCAGCTACTGTGCAGGTTCCTACCCACCACCCAGGCAAATGGGAACTGAGAGCAAGTTCACTGATGCCCGGAGTAAAGCCATGCATCTACAGTGCATCTCCCTGAGACGCGGGAGGTGACCTGAAACAAAGCAGCAGGAGCTACACTCTCTTACAATGCTAATATATTAACAAAGCCACTCAGATCCATAACAAACAATTGTAGTGTAAAAATAAGACATCCTGTATACGCCTATACTTTTTTTTTTTTTTTACAGCATTTGAAACTGGTCAGCTGCATTTTACACTATGTTAGCAATTCATTACAAATGGACCAATAGAAATGATCCAAAACAGCTTGGAACGCAATCTTGTTACATTCATTTTAGAGGATTTTCCATATGCTTTCCACCTCCTTACCACTGAAATAAAGTTAGTCAGAAATGTGAGGTTTTGTTACTACAATGATAATACAGCCTACCAAATGTGCATTTTTGTTACAATATTCATAATAAAAACACTTCCAACAAAACAGCTTTGCTGAAATTTGTATTTCTATGTCATAAATCTCTGAAAACATGAAAAATTAGCCACAAAATTTCATTGGGACAAGACTGAACACATGCAGAAGGCTATCAAATGCAAGATGATGCAAACAACTTTTTTCAAGGTTTAAAAATACATCTATTTTTTGGCCTCCTTTTCTTCATCCTCCAAATGAATCAGGCGGGGTTCCCCTTTCATTAACCTTACACCTGGGGAAAAGTTATCAAAAATAGGACAAGTATTACAGTGCATCAAGGGATGAAGAGAGAAAATAGAGGTAGTATACAGAGGACGGAGAAGAAAAGCTGTACCTGGTATTAGCGGAGGGGAGTTGAGTACAGGCGTGTCTTTCCTGCGTGGCTTCTTTTGTCCCAGTTCATCCTGCTGATTATCCTCGGCACTGTGCTTCTGTCTGTCCATCTCACTGTCCTCATCTATAGGGACATAGTAAGTGGGGCTTGAGGGTTGCACATTCAAAGAAAGCAAATACAACATCTACACCCACAGACATGGGCTAGTGCATAAGAACTACCTCACCATCTGTCTCAGTCTTTGTGCTTCTTAGTGGATCTATCTACCTTTCCCCTTGCCTTTTAACCACTTTTTCTTCACAATGTTTCATTTTAATCTAAAATATTGTCCAGTAATGCAGATATATTTACATTCAGATAGATATGAACACACTGGTACTTACAGGGACGCTCTTGTGAAGTGAGTCTGTGCTCTGCTGTCTCCGAGAGTGACCTCACACAGCCTGTAGACATGCTGATCGCCTGTTCACATATCAGATAACAGCACACTCTCTCTCTGTAACTGCACCCACATTCATTATTTAGGCCCCAGTCAGTGCCATGGACTTTCACAAACATGCATGCGCACACACTTACTCCTAGTATGGTCTTTTTTTCTCATAAGAAAGTAATAGAAAAGAGCGAAGCTGGTTGGTAGAGTATATTTCAACCAGAAATGAAAACAAACTTTGACTAAAGCATAAATCTGACCAAATAAGAAAATACAAGCACATGTCAGAAAGGTAATTTATGCCAAAACAAAGTCTATATTTCAGAGAGTATTGTGACAGAAAGAGCAGAACTTACCACAGCAGTGCAAAGAGTGAGACTGGAAACATCAAAGAGACGAGTTATGTAGTGCGGAGGAGGAGCTCCATCTCCATTAGTGGCAGTTGTCACGACGACAGAAGCCCTTATGATGTGTTGTGTATGAATATCAAAGAGTCTCTAATTAACCTATTTCAACAGTTTGAATTACTATTTTAACATGTTGAGTGGACCACTATCGTGCAGAAAAGCAAGGAATAAAGTGGGTGTAGGGGCATGATGAGGAAAAGCGTGGACTTGGAGTGACGTGAAAGTGGAAAAAAAGCAGGAAAAAGGGTCTACGAGCAATTTTGTTAAAAAAAAATGTATACATTACTTACACATTTCTTATCACTTTGCCTATGCAACTTGAACTTAAAATGAATATAGATAATCACAAAACCCATTAAGGGAACAATGGACAGAATGGTAGAGGGAAATGCAATGTGTGCACTGTTTGTGTATAACAAAGGGACAGCACTACTCATGGAGTTTGAAACAGGGAGAGAGCTTTGATGTCTGATACAACAGATGTGAATGGTGTTTCCTCTTCAATGAAGTGTGTGTGGAGTGGCTCTGAATACGTCATCTGATGAGGTTTTCAAATACAACAGTGAATTTTCTGAAATAAGTAAACAAATGTACAAAACCAAAATTTGAAACAAAAGACCACTCTTGTCCTTGGTGTCTTTTTAATAGCACTACTACTATTGCTACCAACACCATTACTACTACTACTACTACCACCACAACCACTACCACTATTACCACCACCACCACCAAAACCACTACTACTTCCACCAACATCACGACGACTATCAAACCCAGTACAACTACTACTGCTACAGCTACCACCACCACCACTATTACTTAAATCATCACCACCTCAAAGAAGATGAAGAACCTACTTTGGTTGGAATTAAAGACCAGATGTTTGCCAGTTAAAAAGTGCTTTGTTTGATTGATTGTTTATGAGCAAAAATTTAAATGAAGACGAATCCAAACAAAGAAATACATACAACAGCAGATGAAAATGCTCTACTGTTTGTTTTTTTTTAACATTGTGTTCTTTATTGGTTTGAGAGGGAAGACTTACAGGATGTCTCTGTGTCTCAAGCTAAAAAAATAAAACAGTTCATAAAATATTTTAAAATAAAAAAAATATTTAAATATCTCCAAAATACTACACCAAGGTACACATTTTCTCTTCTCTCGACATCGAAAAACTGAAAAAGACAAAAGCAATAATATTCATTTTGTTTTATCTTAAAAATCAAATAAAACGATAAACAACTAAGAACCAACAAAACTGTGCTAAACATGAAGCATAGAGTTGTCTTTTTTTCACTATTTTATTGTGGCACCAACCTTTCATTCCAGTGAATCATTGCTGATGGTTACATCCTTTAACTGGAAAAAGAAGAGGGAAAACTATTTAAGCTGATTAATACTTGATATACTCATTTAAAACAGATGTAATAAAGAGAATAAAGGCCTTACACTTTTAATAAATCCTACAAAGTCCAGCTTGTCAGCCTTGCTCTTGGGGCTCCATTCACCGTCGGGAATGACATGATCATTTATGGATTTCTGCATGGTGTCCATCATAGGCGGCAGGCAGCACTGAATGCCCACACTTCTACTGGAGGTGTGGGCAGGGTGGTGTGTGTCAGAAGGAGTAATCTGCAGCTGAGAGCACAACTGAGATTGCTCATCCAAAAGTCTGTTCAGCTTCTATAAAAAGTGTGAAAGAATACCATGTCCATTGTTTTTGTATGCCATGTTTACGGTTAGATTCGCAGTTAGGGACTTATACATTTATTCTGTTCATTCCAAATCATTCAGAAAATCCCTATTAGCTTTATTACCATTTTAATGCCGTCATCATAAGCATGAACCAGATCAGTGAGCTGCTGCTCCAACAACACAGCTTCCTGTTTGACAGATGTCCTCAGCTCCAGCACATCCTGCACCTCTGCCCTATAAGAGATGGACACTTTCAACAACTAAAGACACCCTTCAAGATATGTTACATTAAAAGTAGACAAGTAATCCGTGGTTCGTTTTAAGAGTTTGAATTAAATTTCATAGTCTAAAATGCTGTATATCCATCCACAAACATTGTGGATATTAAAGTTAAAAGAAAGTTTAATGCAAAATATATTTTTCTTTCTCAAATATAGGTGGCACAGATTTTTATTGAATGGGTAAAGCCCATTCCAAATAGCATACAGTACAATGCAGAAGTCTTGAGCCTCATTTCTTTAGATTTTGTTTTGAATCACCTTGTTGGTGCAAAAAATCTATTTTATGTCTGTTCTTATCTTATCTGTGGCATGATGAGTAGATTAAATTAAAGAAATTAGAACATGTTTTTACTTTAGGCTGTAAAGCACCTAAAGCCATAAAATCTCAGTATTCAGCACTAACAGTATACTAATCACCACCTGACCTTCTGGAATCGTTCGCACCTGTTTCTTCACTGGCTCAGGCCTCAAGTTAGATGTACTTTGTTATGCATAAATGATTCATACAAAGGTCACTGTGTGGCTTAACAAACAAAACACATTCCTCTTACAATGGTCTGCTACAGGGACTGAATTAAAAATGAGTTTTCAGCAGTTCCTGAAGCCCGCATTAAAAATACAAGAAAGTCTGGCTGTTTGGAGCAACATATGAAAAAATGAGGGATTGCTCAAGACTTTTACACAGTACTATGTATCGTGAAAGAAAATGAACAATGTAAAGGTGGTGGCATAATGTATTTAGGAATGGGACACAACCACTTACAATGTAGTTTATACTGTACACACCACAGCACAATGTGTACAATGTGAAATTCTCTCTGCATTTTAACCCATTCACCAAGCGATGCAGTTGACTGCCGCCAACGAGGGGCGTCTGGGGAGCACCTTGCTCAAGGGTACCTCAGTGGTGACACTAGCAGTTGGGATTCGAACCCCAAACCTTCTGATTGCAGGGCCTACGCCCTAACCACTACTGTAGGCCATCAATTGGTTTTATGAATGTGACATTCCATAATAAATATGTATTTTCATTCCACATCATTTGAACTGCCCTTTGTGACTATTTAATGAAGAATTGGCAAAAAGAAATGCTCCAAAATCACTTGAAATAAAATAAACAGTCAACCTTACAAAATGTTTTAAAGAAGAACGGTAGTGCTGGCGTACAGTACTAACCTATGTGCGTCGGAAAAAGAGCCGAGCACTGATGTCTGCTCTTCCTCCAACCTCTCCTCGATTTCTGACAACACCCGCCGGAACTTCCTCATACATCTCAACATGCTCTCCAATTCATCCAAAGAATACTGCAGAAAGAGAAAGGACAGAGCAGGACTGTGCGTCAACCACTTATCGCTCAGGTTCTTCTGCGTGTTGGCAAAAGAAGCTTTTAAGTGTATTTCTGAGTGGACTCTATGCAAGCGCTGCAGGGATGGCAGAAGTGGCCAGACATCTCTGATCCTCTTCATAACACATGCAAATACACCATTCAAATGCAAAACAAATCCATCTATAAAAACCAACCCTCAGCCGTTTTAATCTGCAGCTGCCAGTTATGCCTCCAATTTTTTAAGAAGTATTTGTCATAGCATTAGAACAATCTAAACATCAACACAATGGATGTTGCTCTGCTGTAATCAAGGAAACCAGGGGGACTTTAAACTCCGCAAGAGAGGGGGTTTGAAAGTGGAAGCATATCCTTGGCCAAATTGATTTTTGTCCACCTAACGCATCATGTTACACCAAATTACACTGGAAGAAATGTGAGCTTCTCATAAATTTGCCCTTGGGCTACCAATCTATCTCAAAGCTATGAGGTAACTCACTGGCAAGCTGGAGGCTGGGTGCAGCTGGCCCAGGCTGATGGAGCACGGTTTCTGACTGCTCTTGTTCTGGCAGCAGCAGCAGCAGTTGTGGTCACAGGAGCAGCAGCACTGAGTGCCGGTCAACATCGTCCCCACCCAGCGCCTGTCCTCTTCGTATGATATGCCCATGTCTAACGACGTGGAGCGGAACCGGAAATTCTGGAGGCCTTTGGAGCTTTCCTGAGAGCGCCACGGCTGAGGTGAAGGGTCTTCTTGTTCTGATGGAGGAGGAGTGGTGGGACTGTGGAGGGGGTCCGGGAGTTTGTTCTCGTTGCCATCTGAATGGACCCTACGGGAAAAGGATTCTCTTCTAGTGGGAGACCTAGGGCCTAGAGAAGAGCTGTGGCTAAGGTCTCCTCTCAGGGAGCTCTGGGAAACAGAGGCCAGAGAAGAGCGCATCTGCACAGAGACAGAGCACCCAGAATATAGGCCCCCACCGCTGGCCTGATTGGCTTGTGTGGAAGATGACTCTTCATTTTGTGCAATGTTTGATTTGAGGTCAGATGGAGATGAAGGAGATGATTTCAGAACCTTCATCTGAGAATGACCTTCTGGAACCACAACAGGAGGTGTACTTTCAGAGTCATCCTGGGCTCCAGTCCTTTCTTTTACATAGTCTCCAGCAATGTCCTTCTGCACAACATGAACATCTACCAAACAATCTACGCAATCAGTGTCCTGAGATTGAGTACTTTCTTTAACATGGTCTTCAGCTCTGTCCTTCTGAGCAACATTCATGTCCATTAAACAGTCTACTTGGCCGGAGTCCTGTGATGAGGTACTTTCTTTAACACAGTCTTCAGCAATGCCAGTGTGGGCAATATTCATGTCTATCTCATCAGTGTCCTGTAAATGACATACTGCACCACCTGCTTCACTCACCGTTATCTGTCTGTGGCCCTGTTGCGTTTCTGATTCAGTGTTTACGCGTGTTTCATAGGATTTAGTGTGATGAATCAAACTCTCTGTGGAGCTCTGGGGATCTTGAGAGCAGAACTCAGTCTCTGGCTGTTCCACACACTTCTGCTGACTGTCTATACTATTGCCTGACATGGCATTCAGCACCTGTATCATAAACAAACAAATACATACCCAACCTTAGGAAAGGAACAGATTATGTTCCTTATGTTCATCTATAACACATTTAGTTTTGTTCAAATGGTCCACATATAAAATCATATTTCCCTCCCTTATTATAAATATAATAGTCTGATGCAGTAAATAAACATTGCCAATTGTCAACATGTCTTCTAGTTTCCAATCCATACAATTATGATAAGAAAACAAAGCTGTAATCATTTGTTTCTCAGACATTTGGTTTTTAATAGTCTATATTCCATTCAGTTACATACATTCAGCGCTGGGATACATGTTTCTGCGAGTAAAAATACTCCCTACAGTTTACAGTGAGTTTTGTAACACTGATAATTGTGAGAAAAAGACAAATAATATGTATAATCAGAGAAAGATATATTTATTTAAAATATTTACTGTGTATATAAACCATGTACTGATTCATGCTGCCTTGTTGAGAAATGCTACCTTGAAGTTTATTCAGTTTATACAGTCAGTTTATAATACTGATAATGATGAGGCTCTACGTCTTAGAACTGTAGCTGTTTAACTGTGTTAAGGAGCTTTTTAACAGCAGTGTTCCATTTATTTGTTTAAAATGTTAGCAAACAAATACTTACAGCAGTACTTTTAAAATAAAAGTGCATAATACACTACTTAATAGTTGCCCAGCATTCATATTAATATTCATATTAATATATATACACACACACACACACACACATATATATATATATATATTCTACTCAAGAAAAAGTTGCAACAAAACATGCTTTTACCTTCATAAGCTCAGGTCCGGGGTTGGGGGACTGAGAGAAAGCAGGAACAAACGGCTCCTCAAGAAATCCACTGCTGTCTGACTGACAACTATTTGTCCTCACCACACACGAACTGACCCGGGAGAGGAGGGCTCGCTCATTTCCTACACAATCCACAGCAGCAACCATCTCAAACTAGCCAATGTTTCCATTGCATAATGGAGCATATTAACACCTCATTCAAAATAACTTGAGGCTGATAAGCCTACATAAGTACATAGCATGCTTCTGCACAGAGACAAAGCAGGCTTTGCTCACCTCTGCTCAATGAAACTTTGAGCAGGCCTAAACTGATGTCCATATGAAAATGATATAACCATATCAGTGTGAGATTTGCATGACATCAAAGCTGTACTGCTCCACGAAATTACTCATTAAAATATAATGACATAAGGTATTAAGGCATGCTTTTGAAGAAACTGACTA